>JAINUG010000105.1:2457500-2780000 GCA_029706075.1 Aldrovandia affinis | reverse complement strand
ACATCTAATTGTTGCCATTTGTGTGCATTTGCTGAAGGTGTGTGAACCTGTGCTAGTCAGATCTGTACTTATTTGGAGCACAATAAAGTGACCGTCTGTCTATGTATGCGTCACGCAGTCTTCAGGACTCAGACGTTTCTAATATAAGCAAATGAAGCCCAGATCTGGTACTCAGATGACTGCAGAGTGCCCCCTCCTGGCCAGTCGGAGCGGTGCGCACCTGTAGTCGTCGCCGATGGCAGTCAGCAGCTTCCTGCAGGTGCGGGCGTCGAGGCGGCTCACACAGCGCAGGGTCTCCTGGATCTGCGCCATGCTGCTCTTATCCTGCAGGTTTATGGCCTCCGCCAGCAGCACCTTCAGGAAGCACATCACCTCACTGTCTGAGGAGAGAATCACACACATCACCTCACTGTCTGAGGAGAGAATCACACACATCACCTCACTGTCCGAGGAGAGAATCACACACATCACCTCACTGTCTGAGGAGAGAAACACACATCACCTCACTGTCTGAGGAGAGAAACACACATCACCTCACTGTCTGAGGAGAGAAACACACACATCACCTCACTGTCTGAGGAGAGAAACACACACATCACCTCACTGTCTGAGGAGAGAAACACACATCACCTCACTGTCTGAGGAGAGAAACACACATCACCTCACTGTCTGAGGAGAGAAACACACATCACCTCACTGTCTGAGGAGACACACACACATCACCTCACTGTCTGAGGAGAGAATCACACATCACCTCACTGTCTGAGGAGAGAAACACACACATCACCTCACTGTCTGAGGAGAGAAACACACACATCACCTCACTGTCTGAGGAGAGAATCACACACATCACCTCACTGTCTGACAAGAGAAACACACATCACCTCACGATCTGAGGAGAAACACACACACATCACCTCACTGTCTGAGGAGAGAATCACACACATCACCTCACTGTCTGAGGAGGGAAACACACATCACCTCACTGTCTGAGGAGAGAAACACACACACATCACCTCACTGTCTGAGGAGAGAATCACACACATCACCTCACTGTCTGAGGAGGAAACACACACATCACCTCACTGTCTGAGGAGAGAATCACACACATCACCTCACTGTCTGAGGAGAGAATCACACACATCACATCACCTCACTGTCTGAGGAGGGAAACACACACATCACCTCACTGTCTGAGGAGAGAAACACACATCACCTCACTGTCTGAGGAGAGAAACACACATCACCTCACTGTCTGAGAGGAGAGAAACACACACATCACCTCACTGTCTGAGGAGAGAAACACACACACATCACCTCACTGTCTGAGGAGAGAATCACACACATCACCTCACTGTCTGAGGAGAGAAACACACATCACCTCACTGTCTGAGGAGAGAATCACACATCACCTCACTGTCTGAGGAGAAACACACACACACAGCAGCAATGCTGGTTTGAGGGTAATTTAGGCTGCAGCAATGCTGGTGGTTTGAGGGTGGTTTAGGCTGCAGTAATGCTGGTGGTTTGAGGGTGGTTTAGCCTGCAGTAATGCTGGTAGTTTGAGGGTGATTTAGGCTGCAGTAATGCTGGTGGTTTGAGGGTGGTTTAGGCTGCAGTAATGCTGGTAGTTTGAGGGTGATTTAGGCTGCAGTAATGCTGGTGGTTTGAGGGTGGTTTAGGCTGCAGTAATGCTGGTTTGAGGGTGGTTTAGGCTGCAGCAATGCTGGTGGTTTGAGGGTGGTTTAGGCTGCAGTAATACCAGTGGTTTGAGGGTGGTTTAGGCTGCAGTAATGCTGGTGGTTTGAGGGTGGTTTAGGCTACAGTAATGCTGGTGGTTTGAGGGTGATTTAAGCTGCAGCAATGCTGGTGGTTTGAGGGTGGTTTAGGCTGCAGTAATGCTGGTGGTTTGAGGGTGATTTAGGCTGCAGTAATGCTGGTGGTTTGAGGGTGGTTTAGGCTGCAGTAATGCTGGTGGTTTGAGGGTGGTTTAGGCTGCAGTAATACCAGTGGTTTGAGGGTGGTTTAGGCTGCAGTAATGCTGGTGGTTTGAGGGTGATTTAGGCTGCAGCAATGCTGGTGGTTTGAGGGTGGTTTAGGCTGCAGTAATGCTGGTGGTTTGAGGGTGGTTTAGGCTGCAGTAATGCTGGTGGTTTGAGGGTGGTTTAGGCTGCAGTAATGCTGGTGGTTTGAGGGTGGTTTAGGCTGCAGTAATGCTGGTGGTTTGAGGGTGATTTAGGCTGCAGTAATGCTGGTGGTTTGAGGGTAATTTAGGCTGCAGTAATGCTGGTGGTTTGAGGGTGGTTTAGGCTGCAGTAATGCTGGTGGTTTGAGGGTGGTTTAGGCTGCAGTAATGCTGGTTTGAGGGTGGTTTAGGCTGCAGTAATGCTGGTTTGAGGGTGGTTTAGGCTGCAGTAATGCTGGTTTGAGGGTGGTTTAGGCTGCAGCAATGCTGGTGGTTTGAGGGTGGTTTAGGCTGCAGTAATACCAGTGGTTTGAGGGTGGTTTAGGCTGCAGTAATGCTGGTGGTTTAGGCTGCAGTAATGCTGGTGGTTTGAGGGTGGTTTAGGCTGCAGTAATGCTGGTGGTTTGAGGGTGATTTAGGCTGCAGTAATGCTGGTTTGAGGGTGGTTTAGGCTGCAGTAATGCTGGTGGTTTGAGGGTGGTTTAGGCTGCAGTAATGCTGGTGGTTTGAGGGTGGTTTAGGCTGCAGTAATGCTGGTGGTTTGAGGGTGGTTTAGGCTGCAGTAATGCTGGTGGTTTGAGGGTGATTTAGGCTGCAGTAATGCTGGTGGTTTGAGGGTGGTTTAGGCTGTAGAAGGGGAGCTCCTCACCTTCAGGGTCGCTGTGGTCAGGCAGCCCGTTGCGGGTGGTGGCAGGAGGAAAGAGGGGCAGCACCACAGAGTCTGCAGAACACAGGGCCAGCCTCAGCTTCTTCTTAGCGTCACTGCAACACCCAGACACCAGGGTCAGAGAGACATACACACACCTACTCACACACAAACTAACGCGGACGCGCACACACACACGTAACAGGAGCCAGACCTGAATGAGTATTTGTGATCGTGAGGCTGCGTAGTCTGGCTGGCGGAGTCGGGCAGATCATCCGTAGAAATGTTATGCAGGACGTCATCTCTGAGAGACTCGTGCATGCTGCTCTCCCCTTCTCCACACGCATCTGAGTACACACACACACACATTCAATAACTCAACAACAACAGCAACATTCAGAGAGACATTTCTCTCCTTGTGTATTTGTTAAATACACAGGTTCCGTAGTTCTTGTTGCCGCGGTATCGAGACGGTCGCTCGTGGTAACTCTCAGGAAGACAGACCTGGCCCCTCGTATGGCGTGGCCCCTGAGGCCCCGTCGGCGGGGTTGTGCCGCTTGATGTTCCGGTACTTGTCCAGGATGTCCTCAGCTGCCTGAGCCTGGGTACTCAGTCTGGATGAGCCGTCGTCTGTGGGACAGACAGACAGCGTTTACCTGCGTATCCTACACACAAGACTGAGGTAAAGATGCGCTGCGCTCACCTGAGGGTCGGTATAAGCGGTCACCGTCTCCTGCAGGGAGAAAAGGAGAGCAAGGCACTCACCTGGGAACTGGAGCTAAAAAAAAAGCCTTTCATTCGATGGGTTTGAACATTTATGGCTTATTTTTTTTTTCATGCTTAGAATATTAAATTATGGCCAATTAAAGGCTTTAAAAAAAAGACTACTTGAAATCTACATGCCTTGGTTTCCTTTTCTACCCGCACAATGTTTCCCGTTTTTCACAGAGCAACCCCCGAAGTGCTCCAGGTCATTTTTTCCCCTCCGTTCACCGTGTTCTTTCTGGTGTTTACTTTGACCTTTGCAAACCCACACAGACCTTGCTGGCCACGCTCCGATCCCGCCTCCTCCCTCTCCGGCCTGTCCTTTCTCCGGAACGCCCCCATCGGAGCTGTGGAGAGAGACCTCAAAATCAATCCCCATCTCTTTATGTTGTATAGCGCCGTTAGCAAACATGCTTTCAGGCAGCGCTTCAAAATGGACATTCTCCAGAGGGACTAAAACAAAATACATAAAACCCCAGATGAGCCACTGAGGGGGGAAAAGGTTCAAAATGATTCCCTGACCCCTTAAATGGCAATCAAGCTGAACTCCTGGAAAATGGCCAAGAGTACCTCAGAGTAACACAAACATATGGGTGAAGAAATGGCAGCATTAAAAAATACATACAAAGGTATACAACTTAAAATATGAAATAAGGCTTAAAGTTATGAGCATGAAAATAAATAAAACATAAAAGTATGATTTGAAAGTTTCCGGTTTTACCTTTTTTTTTGCTTTTTACTTTTATACACTGATATAAAAACGGAGTAAATCTGCCCCTGAACCTCCCATCTACACCCCTTATCCCCACCACCCTTGTACCTCGATGTTTGCCCTTTGCCCCAAGTTTACCACGTTCTCTCCTGCTAGCCTCGTGTTATATTCCATCCTTTTTTCCAAAGCAAAACATAACCAGAAAGGATCCACTACTCATTATCAATAATTTGACAAACAACTAATATTTAATCGAGGAGAAGATCTGTCAAATCCAGGCTTAACAAAGCCCTGGCTGCTCTCTGGTCTGGACGGCAGGATAAATGATGAACCTAGTTGGGCTGAATGACCCGTTCATCTGTGCTATTTTAAACTGCCATCTGTACGCAGGCGATTATTTGCGCAAAAACATGTATAGAGTCACTGGCATTCACACTCCATTTACATACATTTCCACCAGCTGAAAGGGCACCTAGAGAGCCTGTGTGCATGTGTGTGCATGTGTGTGCATGTGTGTGCATGTGTGTGCGGTGTGTGTGCGGTGTGTGTGCGTGCGTGCGTGTGCACACAGCCCCAGGGAAACAGGTTTGGCCTTTACCAAATGTCTCCAGAAAGGTTGACCAAGGAAGAGATCTGCTACTACGAGGTTTCATACAAGGGCGTTCTACATACAGTACTGAATACAACACACCCGCTCTGAGGCACAGCAGGCACTACAGCTTTCCCGTTCACCTACTTTACAGTCAATGTGCCTGCTTTAGATTCAGCACCCCCACTCCCTGGTCTGAACGTGCAGCTGACACACTGACCGGGGAACGTGGCTGTGATCGGAAGCCTCTTTGACGGGTCGTCTTTGAAAATAAGAGCTGGCTCTCGACTGACCTTACCCCGTAAAGTAAAGGTTAAATAAGTACATTAATAACAACATATCTTTGTTGAAACATTCCAGAAACCGATCATATGAAACCGATCCTACTAAATTATTTGCACATTTTTTAAACAAGGATCTTAAAATGAAAGACACCCACATTCGATAAACACATCACAGGAGGTTGGGAGGGGCGACGCCTCGGGCTGTTCAGAGAACAAGCGGAGGTGCTTTTTGGTACGGTGCGATGAAGGCCATTCAGGATGTGGAGGGCAGCGGATAAAAACAGCGAGGTGGCAAAGCTGAAATCGGTACCCCCTGCGTGATGACCACTGCACATGCATCATGTGCATGTACCGATTTCAGCTGTGCCACATCACTGTTTTTATGAAGGAATCATTTGCGCACCCTGTGTGATGACAACTATTTAATCTCTGCAGAAAATAAATATATCCCTTTAAAATTGTAGTTTTTGTTTGTAGTTTTGATTTGATCATTTGCAAGACTTTCTCATAGACTGTAAAATAGGAATTGAATTGAATATATAAAAATTAAAATAACCTACATAAATGAGGGCTGCAGTACATTAAGCCAATTCTGCATACTGTGCATAACATTTTTCTTCTGTTAACGTGATTGGCTGTTTTAATCGGGTGTTGCCGTGGAGGCCTAAGGTAGAGCCTGTCCCAGGAGGAGAGGCAGTGCTGCGCGGCGTCTGGAGCCCCAAGCAGCCGATGGCCCACCTGGGACAGCCCACCTGGGACAGCCCACTCTGCAAAAAAGGCTCTTTGGTTTCACTCCTTTTGTTTTGGAAAAAGGAATTAAAGAACTAGGAAAGAGCCGAAGATCGACTGGACCCAATTAGGCCCGAGGTAACAAGAGGACCTGATTTAAACTCATTTTAAAAGGCAGCCTGTTTTGGTTTGTCAGTTCTGGTTCAGACAGTGGTTGCTGTGGTCAATCATCGGATCGATTGGATCCAATGATCGTAAGCAAGGAGGACGACAATAAAAACAGCGTACGCAAACAATGAGTTTCCCCCATAATTCTCGATCGCATTTCACACCCTTCCTCTTGAAGCAGCTTCTTCCTTTCAGAGGAGAAAGGCAGCGGATATGACAGGCAAACCCGATCCGATCGATGTCTGGGGGGGAGTGATAACCCACATTTGTGTTTTTTAAGTTAACCTTGTCCTGGCATCATAAGGCAATGCTTGGGAAATCCTCAAGAAATAATTTTCACTCCAGCAGCACGTTGCATGAGACTAAATCATTGTCCATCCCCAAAGCCGCTACTTTTAACGTAACTGTGGGTTACCCTGGTTCTACCCTGGCGTGGACTACAACGTGCACCAGACAGCCGGATTCCGCCGGCTTCATTTCAACGTATTCGTCAATGAGCAATATCCACTGACGGTTTACGCTTTTGCTGCACGGAAAACCCCATTTCCGTTAAAGAGATCCTCTGGAGCGGCGTACCGCTTTTGGCCAACAGGAAGTGATGCGAGCGGAAGGGAAACCCATTGAGCTAGCGCTACATGACACGCACCGCAACATAAAACCACTTAACAAATGGTGAATGGAAAAAACTACGACCAAAAACAAACAAATAACTAAAAATAGTGATAATCAAGCTTGGACACGGTCACATCGCAGCGCTAGCGCTCACAGAGGGGCGGGGCTAAGCGCTGGCGTAGGGCGTACCTGCTCCCTCGCTATCCACGCTCCAGTATAGCACTGTGTGGAGAACACAACAGAGAAGGGCGGGCCCGTCACATTCAGCCTCGCGCAGGGGGCTCAGCAACACGGACAAATATGACCCTTTTCATGAGCGTATACATCTTTTATATTTCCCTTTTTTATATTTGGATAAAGTACATGCATTGTAATCCAGGGCCTGGAGAACAGCAGGGTCTGTTGGCTTTCATTTTCGCTTCAAAATCAGTGAACAATTCAGAACCAAGAAAGCAGGTGAGAGTAGTTAACTGTGCTATCAACTGCTTAACTGATTAATGAAGTGCTGAGTAACCACAAAAACCGGCAGACCCTGCGGCCCTCCAGGGGCCAGACCCCTGTTTTAGACATACAGTAAATTGGGGTCCTCACCTTGGTTTACATATCCTTGGCATTGTTATTGTCTGATCATAATTTAAAAATCTATTTTATTGAGGTGTGACCCTCAGTCAAAGGATGCTTTTTTGAGGGGAGGGGGCTCAGCCCATTTGCAAATGAAATTGGTACATATGCAATGTTGGCCCACTAAATCGATGTTGTTTGGATTAGGCCAGCCAGTATGTCTACACATGCGATCGCGACGTGGTGACAGCGCTGCTCCTGAGAGCAGAGAGGAGGCGTAGGGAGGTCAGAGGTGATCTTACCTTTGGGAATGGCTGACACAAAGCGCTTCTTCCACCACGGCTTGCTCCGATCCGTCTTCTCATCGTCACTGTCTTTCCTCTCCTCTGCCTGTGTGGGCGTCGATGTGAACTGATGTTAGCACGCTACGCATCTCAGAGTATGCACTACTCTACACTGTTACTGCTACAATTCCCACTGGGACCACATGTACTGAAAAATGTATGCATTTACTACTGTAAGTCACTTTGGATAAAAGCGTCTCCTAAATAGCATATCTTATATTATATTATCTCAGAGTATACACTGCTCTACACTGCTACTGCTACACCTCAGAGTATACACTACTCTACACTGTTACTGCTACACCTCAGAGCATACACTACTCTGCTACACCTGACAATGTTTGTCAATGTTACTGTATCACTCAGCTATGGGTATGCAATCTGACATCATCTCTCTATTGTGGCCATTATTTATTTATTATTTACTTACAAATTGATTTGACACAGACTAATGACAATAGTGCATCCAGTGGATTGCATCACAGTTGGCTCAGAGGCTAATTTTCAGGCTGTATGCATCACAGGAGCAATGATCCCCCAAAAAAAAAGGAGAAGTGTAGAATACTATAAACCAAGCCCTACTTCAGCGTCAATACAAAGGCTGAACTGAACCTCCAGCGTGTGTCTGGGCGTGTAGGGGCGGGGCGTTACCAAGGAGTCCCTGCTGGGTGAGGAGGTGGGGCCCAGGGCGTAGCTGGGGGCGGGGTCTCTGTCGTCGGCCACGCCCCTGCGGAGGACCCCGGGGTCGCTGGTTGGCCGGCGGGCGGGACAGGCCAGGTCGCTGCTGCGGCTGCGAATCAGCCGGTCGGGGCAGGAGTGCCTCTGCTTGCCCTGCTCCAACTGCATCTGGGCCTGCGCCTGCCACGCGCCCTGGGGCCCCAGCAGGGACAGGCGGGGCTCCTGCCCCAGCGCGTACGCCTCCGGGATGGGCGGGTCCGGGGGAGGGTGGGGCGGCCGGATGTGGTGCGCCTTCGGCCTCACCACCGTGCCCGTGGAGAAACCTGTGAGTTAGCAGAGAAACGGCGGTGCTGCGGTCAGGAGAAACCAGCTGGTTGCACCCCGAATAGAAGCAGTGGCACTACAGTCAGGAGAAACAGCAGGTTAGCTGAGAAACTGTGGCACTACAGTGAGGAAAACCAGCCAATTGCACAGAGAATAGAAACAGTGGGACTGCTGTCAGGAGAAACCTACAGGTTGCAGAGAAATTACAGAAATACAATCAGGAGAAACCCGGTCATTGTATAGAATAGATATAGTGGCACTACAGTCAGGAGTAACACATTTGAGACCGGCTCAAGACAGGCAGTGAGCACTTCAAACACAGACCACAGCAAAGAACAGAGAGAGAGAGAAAGAGAGAGAGAGCTCTGCATGTCGTTGAGGCTGAAATGTTAAATATTGTTATTGTGCGTTATCACAGGCGTCGGCCAGCTTCTGAATGGTGGTGTATATCATCTTGAGTGCCGATTAATGGCAGTGAGGTTTGCGATAGCGACAGGTATTTACTTACACTAAGCACAACTGTAAATATGCGCTGGTAAAAACCATAAGCATATTTGCTCTAATATACATTGCCTCCAGAGAGTGCTTTTTGCTTTAAAAGCTTTGATGTGCCGGTCATGAGTAAACCTGCAAGATTGCTCTGCAAATGCAAAAAGGTGCTCCACTCCACTCCTCCTTCGTTTGGGCACTAAAGAGCGTCTCGATTGCCTTACACAACTTGGAAGCCCTAGTTTTACCCTGGGGAGAAGCTGGTTTGTGCTTGTGCTCATGGTTGATTCGTGTTAGTCAGTGAATGCATTTTAATTGTGCTAAACTGTCCTGGCAGTGACCTATATATGACTGTTGCTTGTGAAGAACGGAACGGTTTTAGAGACGAGTGCGCAGGTGGGGTTACCTTCTCCGGGCGCCAAGGGGTCGAACATGACCAGCATGTCTGCGTGTGAGGGAGGGGAGGCCAGCTGCTGAGCTCCTAGGACAGGGAGGAAAAGGACACGGCCTCAGCAAAGCTTGCCCCACAATGCACTGCAGCGGTTAACATGTCTGCAACTGGAGGGAACGCAAGTGTTTCTCAAACACTGACTGACTCACTGGCTGACTGACTCACTCACTCACTCACTCACTAACTGACCAACTCACTGGCTGACTGAGTCAACATTCCATGACTGACTCACTGACCAACTCACCCCATGGGTCAACTCACCCACTCACTGACTGGCTACATCACCCACACACTGAACAACTCACTGACTGATTCACTCACTGACCACCGATTGACCAACTCACTGACTGACTACATCACCCACTTACTGACCGTCTCACTGACTGACTGACTCAGCCACTTACTGTCCAACTAACTGGTCAACTGACTACCACACTCACTGACCAAACCAATTACTAACTGGTACACTTACTGACAGATTTACTCACTTACTAATGTGTTCAATGATGTGTATGAATGTTTTACCACTTGAGGGACGGTGGGCTAGTGAACTAGTCGCAGCCATTCAGTTCCAGTTTACTGTTTCTTACACTCGCTTTGCCATCATTTTCAAAGAAGGGAGAAGACTGCATCTTTTTATCATACTCATCCTTTTGCATTAATTACAGGTGAATGAGTTTTATTGTAGACCTATCAGTTAAAATGATAAATCTACAGAGCATTGTAACACAGGATATTAATATAAAAATATCCAGTTTGGCCCATAGATTTCGCTGCACTGATCGGGATGGGTGTTGACAGGAAAGCTTATTGATGCCAGTGACCGTGACCAGTGAGAGCGGGGGCAGTGACCATGTGTCTCCTGCTTGGTAGAGAGGGGGGTCATTTTGTCCAGTGGGGCAGAGGGGAGACAGGGGGGTCACTCTCTCGTACCAGAGGCCAGCTCTTCCCCATCTGGACTGGTTGCGGAGTCCTTTCCCCCAAAGTCTGAGCTGCACTCTGACCGCAGGTCCTCTGTCTTGTTGGGGATGTCCTCCGAGGTGACGCTCACGCCTGCACCAGAGAACGGGAGATGGCATCAGACACTCGTTCAGCAGGGGAAATGAAACCACAGTAGGGTAGATCTCTGAACACAGAAAAACCGCAGGGAAGGACATGTTAACAGTGAGTCGATCAGAATTGTAAGGGCTAGGTCGTGTATGTGTGCATCCATGTGCGTGTTTGTGTGTGCATCTGTGTGTGCATCTGTGTGTGTGTGTGCATCTGTGTATGTGGGTGTATCTGCGTACATCTCTATGTGTGCCTGCGATTTTGTCTGTGTATGCATATTTTTTGTGTGTGTACATATGTGCATCTCTGTGTGTTTGTTTGTGTGTGTGTGTGTGTATATATATAATTTTTGTTGTTGTTTATCAGTCTTTTCCAGACGCCCTTATAGGGTCATTTCAGAGCTTACCGTTCACACATGCAGTCACACAGCTGGCTATTTACCCAACAAATTCAGCTCAAGTACCTGAAGGTCAACAAGGGTGTTGTGAGTGTACAGGTGGGCTGTGGGCGGGTCTACCTGAGACGGCACTGAGGCCGGGGGTGCTGGGGCGGGAGCTGAGCTCTCGGACCTCGGTGTCGTCAGAGGTGCTGCCCACCCCAGAGCAACTCTCCAACTCCTGCAGCCGCTCCTCCTGCTTCAGGTCCGGGGCCTCTGGGGGCCAAACACACAGTGCGTTACCATGGAGACACACACACACACACACACACACACACACACAGCGCGTTACCATGGAGAGAGACAAACATATACTTAGACAGATGCACACACACGTGCGCGCGCGCACGCACGCACGCACGCACGCGCTCACGCACGCACGCACGCACGCACACACACATGCACCCACACAATTCATAATTATATCAATGCTCAATGCTCAATGCTCAATGCTCAATGCTTGACTGAAAATAATCAAAATGCTGACAGGCAGGCAGACCGAGACCAACAGAGAGACAGGCAGAGACAGAAATACAGACAGAGACAGGCAGGCAGGCAGGCAGGCAGGCAGGCAGGCAGGCACAGACACACAGACACACAGACCCACCGGAGTCGCTGGGCAGGACCTCCACGCTCCAGGCCTCGCTGGTGGTCTCTGAGATGGTGGAGCCAGTGCAGGGATCCAGCAGCAGGGAGCTGGAGCCCGGGAGACACAGCAGAGTACCCAGCATGCTCTCCACCGCCGCCCCTGCACACGGACACAACACAATTACAGATCCCCCATCACCCCTGCAAACCACACGCAACACAACAGGCTGAGTCAGAACACCGACACGATACCTAGCCTATATAATATCTATATTTGTGTGATTCCTGAATTACTGGTTGAAGGGTGAGACCCTACTTATAAATCCTCTAAGTTTTTCCCCTCACTCACACATCTATTAATCCTTAATCATGCTTGTCCTGTTTTTTTTTGCCCTCCCCTCGAGTCTACGAGGCAAGATCATTCTCAGAGCGCAGCGAACTCCACTTCCTTCGAGACGGAATTCGCCCACCCACCTTCTGGAGACACTCTTACGTGCTTCGCGGCAGACCCAAGCCGGCTCACCCTTCTCCCTCCCCCCAGGGTGGACAGCCAAACGCCGCCCCCAATCGGGGCTAATGGCCAGGGCCGGTCTGGCAGAGACTGGTTTTGAACTGCATCCCTGACAGACAGCGCATACCATATCAGACCAGCCAAAATATAGTGCGTAGTTCTATAAAGAAGAGTTCCTTATCAATACTTAGAGGAAATGTTTGGTTAAAGTAATTGCTAATAAAATAGTTTTACCAGTTACTGAAGCTAAGGGGGGCACTTACTTTTTCCCACAGGGGTATTTGATGTCTGAAGACTTTTTGCTGGGTAAACAATGGAAAAGTTGTACTGTTTTGTGGTATTTGTCATATCACATCACCTTTTATCTATATTAGGACTTGAGTGACGGTCAAATAACCTTTTGATAAAGAAATTTAAGCAACACTTACTTTTTCACAGTACTGTGTGTGTGTTTGTGTGCGCATGTGTTTACGCCTGTATGTGTGCGAGTGGGTGTGTGCGTGTGTGTGTGTGTGTGTGTGTGTGTGCGTGTGTGCCAGCCAGCCAGACGATTGGGATCTCTGCCTCGTTACGGCAGTAATCATATCAGTGGGATAACGAGGCGCTAATGGGTTTTTAATGCACATCTCATTAGGGGATCCCTGGGAGAAGGCGCAGAAGGAAATCTCAGTAAACTCACTTAATGACGGAACGAGCATTTCTCACTACGCCACAGTGCTGAGGATGATAAAGAGCAGACAACCACGAGACAGAGGAGAGGACAACAAGACTGGGGCGAGAGAGGGAGGATCAGAGGGTAACCATGAGAGAGAGAGAGGAGAGAGTGGGGGGGAGAAATGGAGAAATGGAGAAGGAGAGAAAGGTTCCACATTGCTATGCTTTGGAAATATTCTTTGTATTTCATGCTAATAAAGCAGTTTGAATTGAACTGAATTGAATTGAGAGGGGAGTAGATATAGAGAGTGTGAGAGAGTGAGGAAGACAAAGTGAGCGAGACCAAGAGGGAAAGAGAGGGAGAGAGAGAAGGAAGGCTGGCAAGGGGTAGAGCAGAGGAGGGATGGAAACAGGGAGACGGTGAAACAGTTTTAGATTGCCATTAGTGCTGTTTTCTAAGGAAAAAATAAGCGCAGAACTAAAGAGTATGTGAGGTCACAACTCTTTAATTAATCCACCAATACTGGAGTCTTTCTACAGGAAACATTCGAGGCGCACTTTCACTGGATGCATAAGGACAGGATGTCTTTCAGGGATGGCAGTTTCGAGGAGCCTCAAAGCCAAAGTTTCTGCTTTGCCCGGAGACTTCAGACTCCCTGTAGATCTGACAGCTGCGTTTGACCACTGCTTTACCGCCCGCGTTTATTTCACCCCCGTGACCCAATCAAGCTGCAAATGGACATAATGACATTTGGAGTCCCCTGATATTAACAGCTGCCCTTCAGCCATAATGAGCAGTAGTGATCATCCCATCTGATGCCCTTACGCAGGTAAAATACCTCATATGTGAAATATCAGCCATTTATACAGCTGGATACTTCCATAAGCAAGCCAGGGGAAATTAAGACTACCTTATACGTTGTATTTAGCAGGTTCCTAAATAGCTCATATTTGAAATATTATTCATTTGTGCAACCGGATATTTCCCTATATACTTTTTTCAAACATAATATCCCTTAACCCAGCTGGATGTTTGTCAATCAAGGTTCAGGCACTTTGCTCTGTGGCATGACAGCAATATCCTGACTGGGGCTCGAACCCACAACCTTCTGGCTTACAATCCCAATTCACAGTCTGTCTCACCGTGAAACAGGACTGCCACCTTTGAAACACAGCAAGTCAGAGAAAGTTTCCATAAAGGGTTCAAGAACATAAGGAGACAGTGACAAGAACAGACCACAAAACAGGTATGAAATGACAGGTTCACACTTGAACTGAATTAAACTGACACCCAGAGCCAACACACCTTAGAGTAGTGACAGAGAATCTATTAGCACTTGTGAAAGGGATAAATGCCAAATGAGAGGATGTTATTTAACGAGTGTGCTAACGCCGTATTTCAAATATGAAGTCATATTTCATGGTGAACACAGGGGGATGTAATAAAATATCTGGCGTACCTCTGAACACAAAAGAGGATCAACAAACACTAAATAATACAAAACATTAAACAATGTAGAATTCAGCTACATCCCTTTTGAAATGACCAGATATGCTTGGCTTAGTTTATTTGTTTTTCTTTTCGTTTCGGAGTTTTTCCCCCCAATTTGGTGGCCAACTGTACCCCCTTTTGATGTGATTCTGTGATTCTGCTATACCAGGGAAGCTTTCTGTGCATGCAGCGAGCTCATGCCGGCTTCCTTCCCCCCCTCCCTCTGGGGCGGACAGCCAATCGAACCCCAGCCTCAGTGGGAAATTTGCATTCGGGCGGGGGGGCAGGGGCGCGTCACCTGCGATCTCCTGCAGGCGGTC
Source organism: Aldrovandia affinis (assembly GCA_029706075.1). Taxonomy (NCBI): domain Eukaryota; kingdom Metazoa; phylum Chordata; class Actinopteri; order Notacanthiformes; family Halosauridae; genus Aldrovandia; species Aldrovandia affinis. Next base: position 2,765,412 of record JAINUG010000105.1, on the reverse strand, counting down.
CTCGTCGGCGTTGGGGTCGAAGTCGCTGCCCAGCACGTCGGTGCTCCACGTCTCGCTCACCGTCTCCGAGATGTCGCGGTCGTCCGTCAGGCCCATCATGTCGCGGATCTCAAACTTCCTCAGCTTGTCGTCCAGGTTGTCCTGGGTGGTGGCTGGGGGAGGGGTGTAATGTATGACTTGGCTCCAGTGCTGCATGGCGGATGCCCTTGGCTACAGTGACTCATGTGCTCATGCATTTTTTATGTCCTGCATATTAAAGTGGCAATTCGGGTTATTTTCCTTGCTTGGGTGCGCGGCAGCAGTGTTCTCTCTGGGAAATGGGCTTGCAGTTGAAGCAGAGAGCGCTGCAGTGTTTTGCAATGTTGTGGTGATGTGGAACATTGCAGTGTCACAGTAGAGTGATGTGGAATATTGCACTAGATGTCGCAGTAGCAGACAGCAGTGTCGTAGTAGATGTGGCAGTGATGCAGTGTTTGAGTGCTGTGGAATGTGGGAGCGCTGCAGTATTAGTGCATAGGCCACAGAGTCTGGCGCCTTCCAGACCCGGCGGTTTGGTGATCTCATGGCTGGGGGCAGGGCGGGGCCACACTCACCTTGCTCGTGCTCCAGAAGCTGCAGGGCCTCCACGCCGTCCCCCAGCAAAGGCCCCGCCCCCAGCTCCGACACCGACTCGCCCTCCAGGTCCAGAGACGACACAGAGTTCGAGCGGTTAGACGGCCCTGAGGGACACAAACGGACGCCACCTTTAGCAGGAAATCAGCTACAGCGACGAACTGTACCGTCTCCCAGTATCGCCGTCTCTCAGTATCGCCGTCTCTCAGGACAATGCCATTTGATCAGATGCGGAGTGCTGCACAACGTTCGAGTGAACACATATTTATTTCTTACTGTTTCACAAACCACAGAAGGCACGCAAACGTTTTTCAGTTATTCTGTCAGCCAGACGTATTCTCATTTAGCTTTTCTGCTTAGCGCTAATTGCCAATGTTACCCAGGACACCTAAATATGGAGGCCTTTCAGCTCTTTCCTTCACACGACACAAGCTGAACTTGTTTCTGTGAACTCAACTTCAGCGCTACAAAGAGAAAAAATATGCCACTAAAGCACGTGTGTACTGTTCCCTTTTTATTTTTACATTTTACCCCTATTTTCTCCCAATTTTGTTTGTGAGGCAACCCCCTGCAGTCAACCCGGGAGAGTGCAGTCAGGCGCACGCTCTCCTCTGAAACACGTGATGTCAGTCGCTGCTTCTTTTCACTCCGCGGTCTAACGAGTTAAGCTTGTGCAGACACCAATCGGAGGAAGACACTTCAACCGTCTTCACACTGCAACTTGTGCAGGCAGACAGTGGGCGCCCGATTGACCAGACCGGGGTGCGATGAGAAAGACGTCCTGCACACCGAGACCCCTCCCTCTCCAGGACGACGCTACAACCAATTACACGCCGTCCTGCAGGGCTGCCGGGGGTGCAGGTACTGCTCCCTGCTCACCCTCTGAAATGCCCTCCAGGTTATCGCTGCAGAGGGAGAAGCGCAGGGTCTTGTCGGGTTTTCCGTGGAGTTTGGAGTCGTCCGCCGGCCCCTCCCCCTCCCCCTGGCCCCCGTGAGCCATCTGCAGGGTCAGCACCTGGAGGGACACACCTGTCAGCCTCTCGCCAGCTCACCTGAAGCAGTGTGTGTGTGTGTGTGTGTGTGTGTGTGTGTGTGTGTGTGGGGGGGGGAGTTTGCTCTCTGCATATAAGCTACAGTAACATTTGCTTTCTAGTCAACATGTGCTATTATGTAATATGTATGCAACTGACTGATTTGTGCGTTGCATCATGTATTTTTAACTGTTCAGCACCCTGGGACACTGAAGAGCGCTATATAAAAATGACATTTTGCCCGACCTTGGTATGGTCCTTCTACACACGATGGTAAATCACGATGAGGTAAAATGGAGACATTTTCGCTCTCGTGTCTGTGGCCACGTTCCAGGGAGGAAGGGGGCGTTACCTCATTCTCTGACATCATCCCCGGGACCGTCTGAGGGGTTGAGCCCAGCGAAATCACCAGCACTTCCTCTGACATCACTTCCTGCAAGGACTCCTGGGAGCCGGCCTCTGGCTCCCCCTCCTGGGTGAGATTGGAACGGCTGCGGCTATGAGAACCTGTAGGGACGAGGGGTGGACAGGGGGAAGATTTCCTGTTTTCTTATTTGCAATTAATTCAGAAAAAGCATTAGATTTTTTTGGTTATTTCACATTATAGATTATTTTTGTTGATCAGTGGCACTAAATTCCAATGAAATCCATTTTGATCCCATGAAGAAAGGAAATAAAACGTGAAAAATGGCAACGGGGTGAATACTTTTTATACCCACTGCATGTGTCAGTGAGCGCTTATGTATGCGTTTGATGCAAGAGTCATTTGTTCATTTACAGTTATTCTGGAAACGCTTGGGAACACTTTCACAGGGTTTATTTCCACTAAACAAACCAGGCTGCAGCCTGCTCAGCTCATCTCCCACTACTGCCAGTTACCTTCTGACATACTGTTGATAATCCATACGTGCTAAAGATGACCTACACACAAACACACACACACACACACAGTACTGATAATCCATACGTGCTAAGAATGACCTACACACAAACGCACACACAATGCATTTATTTCTGCTGGAATTCATGACCAAAACAGAATGACTCCATTAAATGCATTATTTAAAGATGAGGACAAACAGCTCATAATGTTGACCCTTTGACAGATCTGTGATTCAGAAAGGATGTCTCTCACTTCTATTAACTTGGAATCGATTCTAAGCACTGTAACTCTGTACCCATCTATATTATTATTGTTGCATACCACAATAGAGCAATATACAAATTGCCATGACATCCCTGAAAATGAATGCTGTCCCAGAAGCAGTACATTCAACCCCAATCCAAATCGCAAGAATTTGGAGTAGAATATGGATTCTGATCCAGGATCAGTTTCTGGCCCAATCTACATAAAACAGGAATATGAGGCTTTTCTCCCAATAAAATAAAATACAAAATACAGGTACCACCTCTGTCAGAATTTAATCACTAACAAGTCCTTAATTTAATTTAATGTAAATTTGAGGACTTTCAAGGATCACGGGAGCCCCATAGCCCTTAAAAAGGAAGAATGATGTGTGAATGGAGGGGGAGAGCACAGAGACACAGGCGTCCACACAGAGGAGAAAGCTTTCTGCTGAAAAACAGGCAAGGTCATTAAGAGGGGTCACCCACCAAACGGGGTGACCAAAGGAATGTGAGCGGAGAGGGTGACCGCGGTGGGGTCCCAGCACGTGATCGCGGCCAGTTGCTGTCCTGGTACGCGGACTCATTAAGAGAAATTCACAACACCGCCTCACACTCCGGAGCTCTTCCTTCAGCGACTGAGAAACAGAGAGGGGAGGAGAGGTCGCAGATTTGCCAATCATCACATTTCCCTGAACGTCGGAAGGGACCTTACGAAGAATGTTACAGCTGGAAGCTCAAACTGAAAGACCCAACAGGAGTATGGGGTTGAGTAGAGGGCTACATTTGGGGAGGGGGGGTTGGTTACCTGTGGGTAGGCGGTTCCTCTTGGTGGCGGGGGAAAGCTGGGGGGTGTTGGAGGGCGTGAGCTCCAGGCTGTTGCTCTTCCCGGTGCGGGTCTGGGGCACGTTGGCGAGCAGGGTCTCCAGGGCATCGCGCTCCTCCTCGGAGAGCTGCTCCGCAGTCATCACGCCCGCACAAAATCCACCTGGGGAGCAGGTATAAATACAGGAGCTTTACTGGCCAACCCTGGCCCTGGCACTGCAGTCAGGCACTTAATCACCCGACACGGCTAATTAAGCCTATTGTTCCACCTTCTTCCTCAATCAGGGGCTGCGATTGGTTTAAACAGGGCTGTAAAACAACGAGGTGGGAAACAGCCTTGACCCACAGATTGATTTTAGAAAAGAAAGCCTTGACCCATTTATTGATTTTAGAAAAGAAAGAAGTAAAAATTCCCTATTTATTGTTTTAAAATATTAGTTATGTCCATACGTGCATAGCCAGCATTAATGAGTGTGGATTATGGATTGGTCTCTGTTGGTGGACTGGGATTTTCTTTCAAATGTTTTATTTTTTATTATTATTATTATTTTTCGCCAGGCCTAGTTGGACTCGTCAATAAACGCTTAATGTGTAATGTCTTAATGTTTTAATGAGCCCGGTAATATATGACCATACATCACAATGTATTTAAAATGACAACTGAAGTTAATTTTGATGGGACTCCAGTTATCTGGAGATTACGTTCATTATGTTTCATAATAAAAGTGCTGGCTTTCATTTATTTCCACCTGATTATAATCAGTGCCTTAAGATATTCAATCTTTAGTATCTGACTTTCCAGGGGTTCAACTCAATCAGGGAATCATTTTCAGATTTTCCCTCCAAAGTGGCTTAAATATGGGGTTCCACCCCGATGTTACAATTTCCTTCCGGAAAAATGTCCACTGTGAAGCACTGTGTGGTAATCTGAGAGTAAAAGCTGCTACACAAAACAAATAATCACTCACTGACTGACTATGTCACGCCGCCATCGCTCACCAGTGCAAATAACTGACTCTGTGTCACGTAGATGGCAGTCCTGCTCAGGCCGTCCAATAGGTTGATCGAGGACACGGGCGGGCTCTCCACCACTCTTCCACCAATCACAACGTCCAAGAATGCAGCGACGCAGTTCTGGAACGCATGATCCGGCCAATCAGCACACAGAGACTATAGACCCTAGGGCACTAGAGTCCACTGGCAGAAACACACAGATCCTCAAGAACATCCCTCCCAAGACCTGACAGACACTGGTTGCTTCTTAATGTCCCTTCGTATTATTACTGGTGCTGCACCCTTAAAGAGAAGCACAATACCAGAACAGATACAGTACGTATCCAGCAGCTTAAAAACGATCAAGTGGAAACTACTCAAATCGTGCCAGATAAAAGGAATCTGTCCATCAAATACATAATGATATTTATAATATTAATGATAATCACCATGAGAAGAAGAGGAGGAAGAAGAAAAAGGAAAGGAAGTCCAAGAAGAAGTAGAGGAAGAGGAAGAAGAAGCCATGATGTCTATTATCCCAGTGTATTCATTGTGCTGGAGGGACAGGGCACACGTTCAAACCTATGATACAATAAAGTGGCACTTATCAGACTCTTCTTACCTGATCAAACTTGGACAAGCTGCTTCTCCGAGAGTGGCCTTCATCAACATCTGCCATGGCCAGCTGCTGCAGTAACTGTCCCACCTGCAGCAGTCACACAGAGGGAGTGTACCAAACCCTTACAATGCATTTCACTGCTGCCATGTCAATCTCCACTCACTCTTTGACTCACACAGACGGAGAGACCCAAACACAGACAGACGGACAGACACAAACACACACTTGGTCTCGCTCTCATTCTCCCTCTCACTCACCACACAATCGCACTCTCACTCGAGATGCGCACAGACACACACAGACACACTCCCATTCTCTCTCTCTCTATCTCTCCCTCTCACACACACACTCGCACTCCCTCTACCTCTCCCTCTCCCTCTCACACACACACACACACACCCACCCACCCACACACCCATTCTCTCTCTCTCTCTCTCTCTCCCTCTCCCTCCCACACACACACTCTCACTCTCACTCACTCTCTCACTCTCCCTCTCCCTCTCCTCCCTCTCCCTCTCCCTCTCCCTCTCCCTCTCCCTCTCCCTCTCCCTCTCCCTCTCCCTCCCCCTCCCTCCCCTCCCACACACACACACACACTCCCACTCTCCCTCTCTCTCTCTCTCTCTCTCCCTCTCTCTCACACACACACACACACACACACACACACACACACCTGCATGAGGTTGAAGCGGGCGGCCTCGTTGACGGGCGCGTCGGAGATGATGCCGTGCTGCTCGGGGTTGACCACGGCGGGGCAGATGAAGCAGGTGAGCAGCAGGTGCGTGCACATGGCCCGCGCCTCCCCGGCCTCCACGCCCTCCACCCGCGACAGCACGCCGTACACCAGCGACAGCACCCAGCGCAGGCCCTCCGGGAAGCAGTACGTGTTCTGCCTCAGGGAGCCCATGAAGCGGTTCACCAGGCTCACCAGCTTGGCCTCGTTCACCTCGGCGGCGGCCTGCACCCGGCGGCGGAACCCGTCGGAGCCCTTCTCCCCGAAGAGGCGGTGGCGCTGCACCGGGGCGTGGCGCTCGGGCAGCTTGGCCGGGTCGGTCTCCAGCGGGTCCTCGTCGCTCTCCAGCAGCAGCATGATGGGCTCGTGGAGCGTGGCGGTCAGGAAGAGCTTGGCGGCGTACAGGCCCTCGGAGAAGAGGCGGAACAGGACGCTGAAGACGCAGGTGGAGCGGCGGAGCAGGCGGCGGGGGTTATCGCTCGACTTCAGCTCAAACTCGATCAGGTAGCGCAGCACCTGCAGGGGGGACTCTGAGGTCACCGAGAGGCCTGCTCATATTGTTACGCCTTACTGTTGTCCGTTTTTTTGTACTTTACCCTTATTTTATCCCAATTTGAAATGCCCAACTTGTGTGTTTGTGCTACTTGCTGCAACCTTGTATAAGGTGCTTCTCCCCAATTATGATTTAGCAAATACATTTTAACGAGAGTTAATTAATTGTAATAGAAGTAGTTTGCACTCTAATTTGAGCCTTTAACTTAAAACGGGGGAGCGTAGATTAAATAAACAGAGTAACTATATTCGTAAAGGATCCACAGTTAACATTTTTCATGACATGTTTTGGCATGCTGCTTTCATCAGTGGCATCGTGTAACACCACATACCACCGTATCACTGACGAGGGCGGTACGCCCCGACATGTGAAACTTCAATCAAGTGCAGATCTTTTACGAATTAATGTGAATCTTGAAATGGATTAAAAACATGACTTGGCTACTGCCAAATTGGTTTGGTCAATCCGATTGACTACACAGTCCCCTGCGTTCCCTCCCTCCCCCAATTCCCCAGGTTGTCACTGCAAACGAGAGCCGAGTCCTCAGGCGACCTCCCTGGTTATACCAACGGGCAAACGGTCGTTCCACGTGAACCATTTTGGAAACAAATGTAAAATGCACGTCGGCAATCCTTACTTCCTCCAGAAGTTACTCTTTGTGACAAATTTGATAAACGGCCAAAGGGGCCATCGTCTCTTCATGCTGAAAGTCACACGGCATGACGCCTGCGCATAAACATGTAAATATTTGAACATAAAAACGGGCGCGGCTCACCTGCAGCAGGTAGGCCTCGTCCTCGGGCGTGATGCAGTTCCCGTAGAGCGAGGTGAAGACGCTGTGCACCACGGCCTGGGCGTGCTCCTGGTTCAGCCGCTGCCCCGTCACCAGGCAGGAGGCCACCAGTCGCGGGTCCTCCCTCAGCCGGCCCAGCAGCTCTCCGTAGGCGTGCTCGTGGAAGCCCAGCGCCTTGTACCCGTCCAAAAACTGGGCGTCCTCCAGAGCCCGCGCGTGCTGGCAGCACTCTGCCGGCGAGGCCTCCGCACTGGGGGGGGGGGCACATGAGCGGCCCGTCAGGCGACACTTCCCATCCTCAAACCCCTTACAGGCATCCCGCTCCCCCTCCGCTCCCTCCCCCCCTCATTAAACTAGATTCAACTCTGAGATGGAAACGCTATGGAAAGCAGAGAGCACTCAGTACAGGGCAGAGTAACAACAGGTGATTGGCTGCTAAACTGGGAGAAAATGGGAGAAAATCTGAAGAAGAAAAAAGAGAGCCTGTGAGGGTTTCATTTGTGTGTGCGTGTTTAGGGCCCGGCTATGGGCAGTAATCGGCATTCGTCTACAATCAGTAAGTAACAGGTAAACTGCATTATCGTAATAACTCTCAATAAATTAGCCGTTCTGTGTCAGGTTCGATTTCTTTCATTAGAATCAGTAAGTAGCTTTTAATGAGTTGGAAGCTGTTCTGCGTCAGTTTTGATCGGTTGTTAACTGTAGTAGTCGCGTGTTTCCGAAGCGGTGGGCGGTACCAGTTGCCACTTTAAATGAACTGAGTGGTTTCGGGGCATTGTCTGCGCCTGGTACTTAAGGTGTGCTGTTGAACAGTTTCCTTAGTGGGCATTTTAAATCTGGTCAGCATAGTCATCGGCGTCATCTAGAATCTGTAATGTAACTCATAAATAAATGAGGGGTTTGGGGGTTACCTGGTGAGGATTAGGCGGTCCAGGTTGATGCGCTGTTGCTTGGCGATCCAGGCGGCCCGGTGGAGCCTCTCGGCGGTTTTCAGGACGTCGGCGTTGAGCCGCTGGATCAGCTGCTTCTCCGAGGACACGTACAGCCGCTCCCTCTTCAGGTGCTGCGCCAGCGTGTGCACTTCTGGTTTCACCATCTTCACCCGCTCCCCCGATCCGACCCGAACCGAACCGAGCGCACTGCGGGAAAGAGAGAGCTCAGGGGCTGGGGCTGGGACAGAACAGACAGACAGACATACAAATGCTGGAGGCAACTACAACAGGACAACAAAGATCTTTAATAAATTCACTCATACATGAGCGAACAGGAACACGAACACAAACACACACAAACACACACACACAAACAAACAAAAACAAACAAACAAACACACAAACGCTCCCTCTCTGTCGTTGTGAGAATGCATACAATTTGAATAATTTCTGTGGGGGGTTTCTTTGCATAAAAGCCTCTTTATCTACTACCCAAGCTGTTTGTCTCTGGCATGGAGAGGCTCATGAGAAATGTAAGAGCCCCCTGCTGGTGGACATACTCCATCCTGCTCACCCGCTTTCTCACTATAACCACAATATCCCATGGAATCTGGCATCTTGCCGTAACAGGCTTCTCCCAGTCTCAGGTCACATGCCCCACTGCAGCCTCCATTCACGTCAAGAAAAGGCCTCCATTCATTACATCCCACCTCTCCTGGGAAGGAGCCAATCAGCAGTCTGAACTGTACTCTGGTTGTGTCTGATTGGTTCATGCCTCTGGTGTTATCTCCCACTCTCTCAGTCCCATGGGTTCCCAGGTTTGGTTGAGACAGAGGACCAAGGGGCCTAATGTGTGAATCAGTACAGTGAGAAATAACAACACATAGACACACACAATAACAACACATATTTCATAAAGACTTGATGAAGCAGAGGGCTTCCATGCATGACTCTCGCTTAATCACCACTTAAAAGCCAAGAGTTTAAACAAACCGTGCCAATTCCAGTAACTGTGACTGGTCAATCTCATTTTATCCATGTGTCATTTGTTCAGTAAGGGACATCCAATCTAACCAAGATAGAACTACAAAAAACACTTCAAAGGGGAACTCCTGCCAAACATTATTATTTAATATGTTGGTCCTCACCTTAAGAATAATTCACCTACTATCTACCATTCCTAATGTGTCAAATATAACAATTCAGCCCACAACTAATAAAATGTACAGAACCCCGCCCAAAATGATGATGTCACCCAGGTTTAACACCTCCCCTTCCCTCGTTGTACAGAATGGATTCAGAAAACTTGGGGGAGGCTGCAGTTCATATGAAGCCAAACCAGGACACCAAACCTTCAGGTATGTTTTAAATATTGTGATTGTGACCTCAGAAATATAGAGAAAACAGTAAGAGTTGTCAACATTACATTACTCCAATTCAAAAGACACCTCCACTCACTTACAAGGAGGAGTTATATCCCAATAATCAATCAATCATCAATCCCAATATATCATCACTTCAAGTGGTCTTTAGCAGACACAGATAAACGCTTTGGTTTTGACACTTGAAAATACAGGTCTCACCAATTATTCTGAGGTCAAAACAGAACGTGCCAAGCTATGATTTTTGGGTGGACTTTTAAGCAAGAGTTAAACTACTTAATTTAAAAAACTAAACAAATGATCACTGCTGCTGTGTGATCACTGAAGTAAATGAAAACATGCATGAATCATATAAACACAAGAGTTTACTAAATTCATCTCTGTACTTGCCACGCCACGTAGGTTTAATGCAGACCCTAAATTCCCCTGTAGAGAGGCAGCCTTATGTCAACCATCTTACAGTTCTTAAAATCAGACCAGGAAGCGGTCACAAAGGTGGTTTAACTCGCACGTTGCGCGCTAAAAGACTACGGTGTGACGGATGAAGTGGGTGCAGTAATAACGCTAGTGACTACAAACGCACATCTCTGGCCAGCCGGTATAACAGTGTTCCATTTTTAGCTGCTGAAACGCTCTCACTTTCAGAACTACCTCAGCCAAGGCCCACTTCTCACTTCTGGTAAAATCGCACTGGACGGAAGCAGGTGAAGTGCAAAGACGGGCCGTATTCCGCACTGGGTGAAAAGCCACCTTCGAGGCCTCGGCCACACACAGACAGATAAAAATCGCATTGGGCATTCGCCATTGTCCTTTTGCGTCTGCCGAGAATGTGTGGCGGAGAGTGGAGGCGTGTCGTTTCCGTAAGAAATGCGGGAATGGCGATTTGATACTGTGGGGAAATTGGCTAGTGGACCATAAAAACTTTAAAATGGAGATAAAGCATGGGCCTCCCAGGTGGGCACTGCAACCGGGATTTGATTCCACCAGGTCGTGCAAGCTCGGCTCTGGCCGGGAGTGCCACTAGGGGGTGGTAATTGGCTGTCCACCGTAGGGAGGGGGGTGGGAAGCCGATTCAAGGTCGCTGCATATACGAGTGGTCCTGTGTGTTACGGTGACGGCTTGGCGGGTGTCGGCTCGGAGGAGGTGGTGCAGCGCTCACTACCGGTCTCCAGACTATGGCAGCGAGCTCTCATATGAGGGGGGGATAATTGTGTAATTGCTGGTGATACAGACTACTTTTTTATACTACTGCTCGGTAATATTTATTACTTATATTTTGAAGCCAGATTTTTCTCATTTTTCTCCATATTCTGAATTCCTGTTCATATCTGTAAGCCCGTCTCATCTTTGCAACATCCCATCACTTTGGGGGAGTGCAGACGGGGGATTCATACCATGAATTGATACTGGATTGTGGAGTGTGTAACTGCACTATGACCCCAGTGTGTTAGCAGAACGAGCCACTCGGCAACCCCATGAGAGCAACAGGAATGAATGTTGTGTTTTGTTGCCTTGCTGTACCTGGTGTGCTTGTGCATCAAGATCATCATTCACTCTTCTGTAAATCATGCCTGACTGGAACCGGTCTGAAATATGTGGCATCCTACATTTACCTGTGACGCTTCCTGCTGCTGCCCTCTGTGAGGCTCTTTAATGGTACAGAGGCTTTAGAAAAGCTGGATGTGTGTCACCGTGTGCTCTGCTTCCTGCTCTGGGAAGGGTGGCCAGGCCAGATGTGGTTGCTTTCAAAAGTGCGGTGTGTGTGTGTGTGTGTGGGGGTGGGTGGGTGCATGCGAGTGAAAGAGTGTGTGAGAGAGAGTGTGTGTGTGTGTGTTGGTGTTTTACTTTGTTCCCCTTCAGACTTCACCTTCATTCTGAAAGTGTTCTCAGAGCTTTTAACAGAAACACGGTTCTGCTTTCCTATATATGTTAGCATCTGGGTAATTAGCCAGACTGACTGACGGAGAAACTGACAGACCGAGTGAATAACTGACTGACAGGCAGACCAACAACAGACTGACTTGACACTGAAAGACCAACTTACATACTCACTGATCAAACTACTCAACAGACCAGCATATCAATATGACAGTGACAGACGAAATGACAGGGGAACTGATAGAGAAACTGATTTCTACATAATGGCCCATATCAGCACGTGTCCCCATTGCTCAGCTGGTTGCTGTAATCCCAGTGTCTTCTGGTGAGGGCCAGGTTACAGCCCAGACCAGAGGAAAAACACAAGGAATCGCATATTACACACACACGCAGATCACATACACACTCACACTCTCTACCTGACAGGAAGCGAACATCTCCATCTGACAGCAACACTGTAAGGAATGTGCAACATAATGACTTGGTTTGAGTCTGCTTAACTGTCCTTGTAGATTTAGCTGGTTAACAGGCAATGGACCCTGCCATTAAGACACACAGTGACATTTATTGGTATTTTCCCATTACCATTTCACAGAAGGAGGCACGTTTGAATGCCAAAACATTTGAATCTTTGAGGCTCGTCTTTAATGAGTGCAGATCTTTTATGAATGTAGTTTCTGAATTCCTTTACTCTACACACGTCTGTGTTTCTATTACTATGAAGAAAGTATTTTGGTATGAAGTACTAGGTGTTTCCCCTGCCTTGCTGTACCCAGGGTGTTTGGGCATTGTTAACAATATTCTTTTATGGATCACACCCGACTGGAACTCATCTGAGCTCTGTGATGTCTCACAGGTGGGATTCTGACAGGGCCCGTGGGACAGGACGCAAACCGTTACCGTGGAACGGTGGCGTGAGCCGCACAAACGGGCGCTCTCGACTCTCGTGTCACACAGGGCAGACCGCAGCTCCACCAACAGGAACGGGAAATGGACACCAAGTTCACCCAGAGCCAAATCTCCGCTTCCCCTTTTCATCCTTGCATCACGTTCACAGATATAATTATTATTTTTTTTTTTAAAGGAGATAAAGAGAACCCAAAAGTGATCTTTTTAGGGAGCTTAAGACACAAGGGGATATTTTCACACCACAGCATCTGAAAATAAATCAGAAGTAAAAGCTCACTTTTCATGGCAACACAAGGGTTGATGCAGCATTTGGGGGAGGGGGGTTCTGCTCTGTCTGTGTGACACTGGCTAGCTTTCATGACTACAGTACAGTTATAATAGCAAGGCCCGGGGCGGTGGATGGCGTAGCGGTCTAACACACCGTATTTTGGCTGGTCCAATACAGTGTGCGCCGCCTGTCAGGGACGGTTCAAAACCCGCGTCTCAACCATTCTTAATGTTTGTCGAAGACAGCCTCAACAAAGTTGTCATCCCTAGATGGGCTGAACGGCCTGTTCCGTCAAAAATGTTAAAACCCCCACCTAGTTCCACAAATCAAGGTCTTGACCATAACTAGTCTAGTTGGACAGCAGAACCAAGAGTTTTAGCAGTTCACTGACAGGGTTATTTGTAAAGTCAGGGGTAGCCTTAAGGTCGGATTTAGGAGAGCTTCCATTAACGGGCCCAGGCCCCCGGGTCTCAGGACGTCGCACCCAAAGCCACGGGTCCAAAGCCCCATCCCCAGGGAGGGCAGAACAGGTGGGGTTAGCAGAGACTATTGACGGCGGTGTGTCGCAATACTTCTGGAGATGGGATTATGATGAGTGGGGAGGTCATCGGGGGTGGGGGATGCACTACCCTGAACCCGATAGCTAAACTTGAATCACTTCAGCTATAAACAAAGGTGGAGCTCACACAAAAACCACTATGTGTAAAGTGTGACCTGTGCAAGCGCACTCTGGTTAAGTTAATGTCATAAGGTGGGGCGACTTGATTGCCCCAAAGCCACAAAACTGCCTAGAAGGGGACCGTGGTAGACCTGTGGGACTTGGCAGATTTTACAGAGGGGCAACTGGAGTAAGAGATCCAGCCTGGAGCTGCTCCTCTCACACATACACGCACTCCCCTTAAAATCCCCTAAGCTATTGGGCCTGAACTATGAAATACGGAAGCCAATGTTCTCGAATAGAAAAGAGTGATGCAACACACCCTAGCCTGGAATTCACCTGGCGGTTTGTTTTTTTCTCCTTTCAGGTTCAGAAAATACTGAAAACTCTGTGTGTATATGTGCGTTTGTCATTTTGCTCTCAAACTTGTAAAGTAACCTTTTTTCGTGTGCAACTACACAATAGGAAGTGTGATTGTACGCAACAACATAAGTATATTCAGGCGATAAACTCGCAATTATAGCTACTCTCTGCGGTCCCCAGCAAAAGCAACAGTTCATATGCTCACTCGTTTTTCCATACGATAGGACCGTTTTATTTGACGGAACGCTGAATTTAAACTTTCATTAAAAAGTTTAATACATTTCTTAAAGTAATCAAACGTTGTTTCTCCAGCTCAAAGTTGATACGCAGAAAATAAAAACAATCCATTTACTCCTGCCACCCAAGTAGCTGTACATTTTCACTGAAAACAAAAACCTGTTTTTCTTCAAATGGTTTTTGCCACCTTACATTAATCATGTAACACAGATGTACAGTGACTATAACGGCAAAGCAGCAGTGATCTATCTCGTGACAGACAAACAGAGCTACAGAACTAGCAATGTTTCCATTGTCATCGGTCAGTCGACATTAGTGGGTGGTCAAAAGTCCCGTCTAAATGATGCCTCGGGCTGCTAGGCAGGTTTCAAGTTTAGCTAGCTAGCAACAATAGCAAGATACAGTACTCGCACATCGATATCAATGTATCCAAGGGCGTCTAAATTGCTCCCACCCGTGTCAAACTGAGTTGCTTCGACAAGAGCTCACTTAGCTCACAACCTTAAATTAGCGATTAAACTCTTGAAGAAAAGACAAGATAAGCAAGAGAGCTAACCTACTGTACAGTGACTGGGGGGGTGCAAACATTTCTACAGTACCTAGTGTGTCGTTAGCTGATGTAGCTAGTTAGCTAACTAGTTAAGTTGCCCAGATAGCTGGTTAGCTATCATAAAACAAGAAGAAGAAGGAGGAACGATTTATGAGAGCAACAAGGTAGATGACAATCACATTTTGGCGAAGTATTTTGTTGTGGAAGAAATTCAAGATTTACGAGACAGCAAGCTGACTTAACTTGTCGTCGAAGTGTAAGGCAAGTCGATGACACACAACGCGGGGGCAAATGTGTGCTTTTTGGCAGAGCCAACAAGTTAAAATTGGGCGCAACTCAGTAGCGACATGCTAGCCAAGATACGGCAGTCGCAATGTAGCTAGTACTAGCTGTAGCCGTCGACCTGTAAAACGGTGAAAAAAACCGTGCCAACACTTGACTCTAAACCCTAAATTATCCAGCAGTAAATGACATTTGTGTCAGTCGCCTAATGCGCCTCTCACTTCACCCCAGGCCGTTGTGTCAGGCCTACAACAACAAGCCTGGCAATCATGGAATGATGTCCCAGGGTGGTTAGTATTTCAAGCACACTAACTGAAAATGCCCCAATGAATGCCAGGTGCCTCCAACGATTAGCTTGCAAGCTAGCTACTTACAGGAAGAGGTGTGAAGCGTTGCCTTGGAGGAGGACGTGTGGTTCCTTTATCCTGAGTAATTCCTAACTGTAGTCGTATTTTCTCTGCTTTTTGCCGAACAATATTATGTAGATAGCAAGCTACCTACCACCCTCTTACAAACCTAACAAGCTATACCACTCACAGTTCAGGCGCTAGCTGTCATTAAAGATAGCACTCCTCCCGCACGCGCACTGAGGATGAAGCGTTGACTTTGCGACATGGGATTTGTAGTTTTGGAGAGAAAAAAGGGCGGACACGAACCGGGAGTAAATTAAGAACGGGCATTCTGGTTCAAAATAAACAGCATGTTGCGCAACATAACTTAACATAATGCGGCTGGTCAGTAGTCTGGTCGCTTTCCTCTCAAACAGTTGAGTAAACTAACTATTTCCGACTATTGCGTATTGGTAGTGTGTCTGACCTGACCCCAGGAGTGATTTCAGTCCATTTCCTCCACTGTTTACCAACCAGACTGTTCCAGAGCTGTGACCATTGTAACCCAATGAGGAGAAATCTTACTTGTGACTGGAAAGCGGCAAACAAACTTATAGAACTGCAGCCCAAAGCCTTGCCTTTTCTGTCTGTGTTATGGCTAACATGAACTGGAACTTAACCTCCAGCTGGGCCTTGCTGGCTAGGGTTAGGGCAAGCCCTGCTTGGCACTCATCTGAACCTAGCATTTCAAGCACCAAACTGGCACACTTTAGTGTCAAGTTTAACTAAAGCATTTAAATTCTGATGGCATGGGCCTATTGACTTAAACAGGGAATGGTGGAGGTTAAATAATGTGCCCCTATTCGGCCAAAGTGGGGATGGTTTCCCCATGTGTCCGATAAAAAAAAAATTGTAGTATTGCTCATGTAAGGATGTAAGCATATAAGGCACAAACTGTTCATGCATTTAAAAATTATTTTTCTCATTGCTAACAACATTTTTTTGGTTAACTAGAAAATAATTGAGAAGATATAAATATGTTTCATTTTTGTGCCATAATTCACAAGAATGTTCATATAGCTAATTAAAAACCAGACAAGTGGTAGGCATTATATTTTGTTTGACCACACTATGCCCATGCTAAAAAATGGTTGTCCCAAAGACCATACTCCTTGAAACCACAATGGTAGGGTTTCAAGGTACGGGCATTTGCTTTTTCACTGTAATACATATTCATGACCACGGGAGGGAGACAAAACTCTATGCATTTACATTTTATTATTTATTCCCATTCCCATCCACCAATTCCAGAAAAGGGCACGTTTTTTAATGGAAATTCTGAAACTGCAGTATGCCCAAAATCTAAAATGTATTTTGTGCCCATGCTGGAAAAAGACTAGGCCCAAAATGCAATTACTCTATGCCCAAATTGGAACATAAAATCTTATCATGCTGGAATGGCACTAGGCCAAAACTGAAACTTTCAAATAATATACTCAACGTGACAGTTCGAGTTGTTATTTAAATGAATTATAGTACAAAGACCCCAAGCGTGGTACACATGTTTTTGAATCAATAACACATGTGAAGCATGTATGGGAAACATTAATAGTTTTTGACATATTCACATCATTGAAGGGAATGGCGGGCTTTTTGATTGAGAGGTGAGACAGGACTCACCTCTCAATAAGACTGGTGCTGTGCTTGGAAAAGACTAGGCCCAAAAAGACGTTGAGATGCACTCATTCTAGAATACCATTCCAGAATCCCTTGATGCAATAACACTACACCCAAAGTGTAACATATTTGTTGTGTGCCAAAGCTGAAAAAATGAATAGGCTCTGGAAAATCGATGTCCTCTGGCTTGTGAATATGAAATCTCTAGTGGACAATGATGGTATTTAATTTCAACTAGCTAGAGTTCTTTAGCTTGAATTATGATTCAACCCAATCAATTTCAGTAGAATACAAAGTCCACAGGGTGGCGATGTGAATTCAGTAATCAACTCAGTAACAGCAATTGTGGTGTGAAGTATGGTGGTATTTATTGGTTTTGTTTAGAGAAAACCGTTGTTTTCTATTTTTCCACACTTGATTACAACTTCATAAAATATTTAAATAAATAACAACATTGTATCTGTAAAAATCCAGGACTCTCATTGCAGTTGTGAACGTTCTTACTATTGAACCATAAAGAGTAATTATGAAAATGGTCCATCGACACCAATTAAAGGCGACTTAATTGTAATCTTAACAGCTGTCTTGACCACAAATATCACCACGGGGTCTGATTGGCCAGATGACGGCCATGATCACGCGCTACTCACACATTGCTAACTTCAAACGTGATATCCAAACCTTTTAGTGCTAACGTGCAGTGAAAATGCTTGCTTTTTTGGTGTAAAATCGCGTGTTTGCAAGATTCCCACCCTTGAACAATACTAAGACTCACTATGTTCTATAATTCGTGATAGGACCGACGCAATTGGGCGGCCTATTTTATTTGGCATTCTGTTCAGGTTATTTACAGTTCATTATCGCCTGCTGTAGCCTACAGAATGTAGAAATGTCAAACATGGGACCCCCGTAACATCAGACCGAACGGTGAACTCATTTGGTTTGTCCTTTAATGCTGTCTGGATGTAGAATCCTGTCATATTTCAGTGGCCAGTGTCGAAAGTTGTAACTGGACCACGCGGGAGGCCATTACAATTGAATATTTTACGGCAGTAGCCTAATTCAGGTCAAGTTCCCTCAGTTTCCTAACACCTCACTAAGCAGCATAGAAATGCGATTGAACGCACTATGCGGTTTAAAAAAAACACACACCCCTTATCAATATCTCCTCCTCCTATTCTGAATGTTATCTGGGTTTGGAATTCAAATTGAATTTCTAGGTGGCACCACAGAGATGAAAGATATGAAAAATAACAAAGTGAGTTTTTGTTCCGCCTGATCCAAGATTGGCATATAGACTATTGGAAAATAGTCTTTTGATGAGTTCAATCATGGTGTGTTAGTGTCAGAGAAAGTGTCCTACATTGAGATATATGTTTATAACCATTGTAATGTTCATTCACTCTCCTCTTGCCACCATTTCCTACCTGAACTGTTTTAAAAGGTCCCAGTTTGATGAAGTTGGGAACTGGGTTTAAAAAAAAAAAAAAAAAGTTTTCGTTTTTGTATGTTAAAGCCGAGGCTAGATTAATATACAGTAGTTGCTTACAGAACAACAGAAATAAAAGCCATAATTACTCCTGACCAAATTCTAAATCTGATCATCCCCTCAGTTTGACTGCCTAAATAAGCCCCTCCCTCTCCGCCTCATCTAATGTATGGTGAGCATTCTGCTGCAAAAACTGGTTGCCATACCTGGTTGCACCCTTCCCACCTGCACTTGTCAAGGTGCTATATACATGCAATTAAGTCATTAATTCCCACTTACTTTTGGGATTGCATCACTGCCTATACACTGTCTCTGGGACCCCTGAAAATCAGCCAGACAAGACAGACAATCGGAGGTGCCCAAGTTTGGTCCTCAATATCTACTGGGCATGCAGTCTTTTCTTCCAGCCCTTCACTAACACACCAGCTTTTTGAAAATTGGCACAGCGGTCCATGAGCGGCAGGTCCATTCACCAACTAATTTGCCTTCTCTTCACAGCTGATCCTTATCTCGACTGCCTCGCCTTGAATAGCCACTAGCGTACCATCCTGAGCCACTCTATGTTAATAGCAGGGACGTCACATAACCCATGGGCCACATTCAAACAGGGTGTCATCCCTCACTTTCCTTCCCCCAATCTCTCTTCTCCTCCATGTCTCCCTTCCTCTCCCTACATCTCCTTTCTATCCCCTCTCTCCTTCGTCTCTCTTTTTCTCTTCACCTCTCTCCTATTTCTACCTCTTTTCTCCCCTACTTCCCTTTTCCTCCACCCCCACTCCTCCTATAGCATGAATCTATGTCTTGTCCCTTTCCCTCCCCTCTCTTTTTCTTTCAAATGCAGCTGCTACAATCTGTGGAAAAAGCATTCAAAGACAGAGTGGATATCAACAGCACTATCAACACACCATCAGTCTGCTGCCTGAAGGTAAAAACCCATTTGCACAAACCTCTGCACATCATAGCCATTTTGTTTAGTTTTATTTATTTATCTCTATCTCACTTTTATCTCTATAAGCTTACTGCCTATGCTATCATCTATAAGTATTCACATCTGTGGGTTCAAGGCTGCCCACCCTCGTTCAGCAGGAAATTCATTTCTTTTCACAGCATGAGCGACGACCCTATTTTTCTCACCATGGTCCTTTTTGGAGATTTGGTCGGCCCATCGACCCCCACCCCCAGTCCTTGCTGGCTGACATGACCTATGTTTTGGGGATCCTCCTTCAGGGTACAGTTTCCCATGAGTGCTGCTGCAGTCAAGACTGGAGAAGCATGCATAATGATCGCAGGGCTCACTGCATCACTGCCTCTAATGCGAGGGGCGGGATGGGGGATGGGGGCTTTCCCCTGCAGCACTGATGAGGGTTGTCAACCCTCTGTACATTTACAGACAGTGTGTAAAAAAACATCACAAATCGACACACTTTTTCTGTCATTACTTTACCATCTTATGCCATGTAATTGGTGTCAGTAAATAAAATAAGCATGTCAGTAAAAATGGTAAAACCCAAGACAAGTCATGTCAGTAAAAACCAAGGCACTGACCCCAGCACTAACACCAATAACAGCGATAAAGGAACTGGGCTTTTAAAACCAGTAAGTTGCAGGTTGAAATCTTTGTTTCGGTGATCCTTGCACAAGACCCTTAAACCCAGGGGCTGCAGTGCACATCCAGCTGTATAAACTATAAACAAATCAAAAAAATTAACTGTATGTTATGTAAGGAAACTGCAATACTCAATATCAGAATGTACATCACAGTCCCCCCAATAAAAGTTGATTTGGCAAAATATAATTTCTGTAAGGGATGCAAGTTGGAATCAGTGGAATCTAGCATTTCTGAAGTTGACCCACTCAGTATTAGCTCTCTCTCTCTCTTTCTCTCTCTCATTCTCTCAATGCAATTCAATTCATATTGCTTTATTGGCATGGCAAGATGACTCACAATAAAGCACATAGATAGAATATAGAACATATATGCAGATAGAACACATATCACACAGCCTCCCCCTCCCATATATCACACAGCTCCCCCTCTCTGTCTCCCCCTCACGTACACACACTGCCCAGCCCCCACCTCTTGTCCTGAAAAGGCCCTGAAAGGCCCCCTTTGTAAGAAACAAAATGACAGAGGAGCATTTTGAATCCGGGCCACAAACACACTGATCCAGCCTCAGGTTTGTCTCTCTCTCTCCATTTATTAAACATGGTTATAAATAGTACAGTCAAACAAAAGGATGAAGATAATAATAATAATAATAATAAAAAATCAGAGAACAACAAAATTCTGTAATATTTTAACAGGAGGTTTCCCCTACCCCACACCGATTTCTTATGGAGAGTGGAATTCAACCATCTTAAAAAATATGATCCCCTACAGTAGACAAAATTTTAAATGCAATAAATATAATATAATATATAGATATTTTCTGAAACAAAATATGTAATTTTTTTGTCAGTTTTTCAAAAATATTAAGTCATCAAGCAATTTCAATTTTATATTCAATAAAATAATCATTATCATGATAAAATGTAACATGCAGTCAATGAGATCTTTGCCCTCATTCTATCTGTACAAGCCTGTCAAGAACATAGATCTGTTCTTGTCCAATGGTTTGTCTCACCTGCACAGGTATGATCATACAGCTGTGCTTCTGGAACTTTTTTTGAGAGAACCTCAAATCAGAATGTTGTAGGTTTGAATAATCCTACCTAGGACTACAACTACAGTTGTTCCCTTGAGCAAAGTATGTTCATTTGAATTGCTTCAGCAAATCATCCGTCTGTTGAAATAGGTACATTACATCAAACCTAAGTCATCCTTTGACAAGGGATTCTGTTTCGAAAATATACAAATAAATAAATAAGGATTTTTTTCCTCTCTTTTTTGGCCTAAACAGCTGATCTCTTGTGCAGACTGTTGGCGATTAACGGGGTTCTTCAGTTGTCTGAGGCAGTCAGATCAAAGTGGCCAGGCTTTTGAGCTGAGCCACAGAACACTGAATATGTCTTTACATATCATGTTCTCTGGAGGCTGTTTGCTCTTATTCGTTGGTATCAGCCCTGTATTTTGTGACTGAACATGAAGGCCTTGTTTATTAATAGTCTTTCCAAATATGGAGTTTCCCTTTCATGAATGATTTTAAAATATATCCTATACACTTATTCTCGGAAGAGTGCCTTGAATTGTTTCTAGTTCTTCCTGTTAATCTTTACACGATCTCAGCCCTGATTTCACTGTTTTAAATGCTCCCCAGAGTTTGCCACATCTCTTGGTTAAATTTGGTGCATGAGCGTTGAAATTGTAGCTCAGGTTGGCACCTTAACTCACATAGTATGTCCAGCGGGCTTTGATCCAGGACGATAATTCCTCCCGAGTGGCTTGTGGATTTCAAACGGTTTTACAATTCTAGCTGCTTCCAAAAGAGCACCATCAGGATTTCACAACTTGGAGAGCTTAAGATACCCCTTTTGGCATTTAAAAGTATTTGTATTCATTATTTTTGAATCTGGAATATTAAGACATTTGAACAGGCACGTAATTATTCATGAAACTGCTTTTTTTCCCCAAGCGAATTAATAATTAAGACATATCCATTCTGATGAATAATTCATCATATGAGCACATCTTACATTTTTGTTTTTGTTGATAGTTTAGTGTTTGTTGATTACAGGAATGTTATCTGGGTTTGGAATTGTATGGTTTGTATTTATTGTGCAATACAAATATACTGTACTTTTTCCCAAAAGAAAGCACTCAAATACAACACAGACTTTTTAGATTAATGCAGTCTAAGTACATAAGAAAGACAATGGAAGTAATTTCTGAAATATAATCTTTCGCATAATTTTTTAATGCTATGATTTCAAGAGTAGCTTATACGTTTCAGAATGTATTTTATCCTTTCAAAATGACTTCTGATGAAAATTGCCATCTTAAAAATCACACATATTTCAGTTGGCACACTCCAAGCCATATGGCAATCTGTGTGATGTAGGAAATGTCTTAAATTGTTGTTTGTTTAGTATTTTGTCTTCAAGTTGTGTTGCTCAAACCGTTCCTCAAAACCTTTTTTAACCAACTCTTTTAACCTTTTTTAACCAAAAATATTAAAGTGGGCATACATGAATAAACTGAACATTACCATTGGTTATCACTTAGAGAAACAACATTAGTTACAGTACAGTACATCAGTTTTGGCAATGCTATATCACCATAGGAATATTAGTGCAGCACAGTGTTCTTTCTGCTTACTATATCAGTCTATATCTGCTCAATTTTCAAAACCATCAGGATATAGCAAAATCCACAGCTTTTCAGTGCATCATTCATTGGTCAATGTTAAATGCTTTCAGTTGACATTAGTTGCATCCAAATGATTCTCACAAATAAAACTGACCTTTGAGTCTAAATACTGCACAAATGCTTTAGTAGTTTTTTAAAGTTCTTAACCAAAGCGAATATAAACCTTGGTTGTGTTACCAGTACATTTAATGGATAGTTAGCCAATTAAATGTTTCAGAATACAAAGGATGTTCAGAAATGTATTACTGTATGAAATGTTTTCTCTGTGATATGACACAAATCATGATGCCCCTCTAGATTGGAAATAATCATTATGAGGCAGTCCACTGTTGGTGGCCAGATTCCTGACTGATGAAAAGGACAGCATAGGAATGAAGACTGAAATATTATGTATATGAAAATATTATGTATATGTTCAATTAATGTAATAGCGAGAAATGGAAATTCTAAGTAAATAATACTTATTGGCCTTGAGGTGGTAGACAATTATGGCTATACAAGGAGTGTGCAAAGGAATAGCAAAAATGCACAATATACATGGATATGGCATGGATATTGGTCAAACGAGAATTGTAAATGAACAAGAACTAAGAAAATTGTAGTCAAAAAATGTATCATGTGACCTAGGAGAAGGGGCTCTGAGAAGAGTGCGGAGAACACGTGTGAAAAGTTGCATTAAATGCAACAAGCAGACAAATGAGACAGGAAATCAAAAGCCTTTGTGATATTGAATTTTGAAACAGTGACTTGGAACTCCATAGGACAGACATTTAGCTGCCAGGACCATATTTGTTCCAGGTTAAATCAAAGGTCATGCACAACTGGCTGGCTGAGTTGGAGATCAGAAATCAGAAAGAAAAACTAGATTGAGCTGTACAATAAGGAACCTCAGTGACCTTGACCTTTGATATGCCATGTGTAGAGTTCTATACAACAGCGAGGAACACATTTGTGTCATGTTTAATCAAAATCAATGCAGAACTGGTTTTGTTAGACTTCTAATCCCCCTTGTGATGGAACCAGGAAATCAATAATTGACAACCTAAAAACGTCATGCCCCCTTCTGAATTTGTCAGGGATCTTAGCATCTATATGCATTTATATTCACAAGGAACTGACCATCTGTTTCCAATCAATTTATCTCTTTTTTAACAGCTTTGCCATTAGTGTTGCTCATTGTAATGAGTGAGAGCAAACTCAAAAATGTCAACAAACTACACTTGACAGATTAATGTGAGAGTCGAGGCAGCCACAATAACTAAAATTAAGTGAGTGCTGGACATGAAATATCAACATTGACCATAAATCAAACATAGAACAGTATAAAACCAGGTAGACTACAGCGGATACTCTACAGTGCATATCACTTCAGCTTCTCTGTAAACCTGCCTGGCAATAATTTCCCCATCACGAATAACACTGATCACTCAGGCGTGAATATATGTATTTTTTTCTGTGGTAAAAAGCATTTGTATCTACAAACATACATGATAGACTTGATATATAGATATGGTATATACATATACTGTACATACAGTACATCAAAGGTGCACTTGATTTTAAGAATATAATACGAACACATAATGATGAGGACAGACTATTCAGCTCATCTAGTCTCATCATTTACCTACAGTCTAGAGAATATCCAGCACTGCGTATTCAGCACCTCTACTGTGTGGCCTGGTGAGCTGAGCATTAGCAACTCTCAATGCTCTATATGATGTCGTCGAGGAGGTTTGGGGTTCCCACCCAGTCCAGTGTCCTGGGCTCCGAGGCAGCCATGATCATGCACATGAACTGCTTCCCGGTCCTCTTGTCGATAGGGTAGATGGTGGTGGGGGTGAACCTCTCGTTGCTCTCCACAAACTCGCACAGCTGCTGGTAGACTTGGGGATACTCGTGACGCAGGAAGACACCCCGAGTCCGCAGCTCTCGCTGGATGTTGATGAAACAGACCTCCCGCGCCTTCCGGCCCTCCTCCCCTTCCAGGTCGATGTCGGCGGTGCCCGGCGGTGGGGTGAGGATCAGCGTCTCCATGTCACCGTCCTTCCGCAAGGCTGCTGCCGCCGCCTTCCTCTCAGGGCTGTAGGAGGCCAGAGACACCTTGGCGTACTTCCTGACGGTGGGGGCTTGGACCCTCGGCGAGGGCCTGTCAGGCACTTGGTCACCCACAGCGATGGACACGTTCAGGAGGAAGCACTCGGCAGGGTCGTACTCGTCTCCCACCTCCTGGAGCTCCCGACAGTAGTCCCCCAGGTTGTCCCTGAAGCCGTCCAGCTCCCGCAGGGACATGTAGGTTGGGGACATGAGGAGGCTCTCAAGGCCAAACTGCAGGAAGTTGCTGGACGAGCCGGGGCTGGGGAAGCCCAGGAAGAGAACCCCTCTGCCTCGGGAGAGGTAGCCCACCTTAGCAATGCGGGAGAAGGCCTTGTGGATATCCGCTGTCTCCCGGCAGAACTTGATGATGTGGCGGCAGACGCTGGCCACCCGACCATACAGGCAGCTCTCCTTGTGGACATCCCAGTCCTCCCTGCGGCAGTTGCGGGAACAGTAGTATGTGTAGCAGCTGTGGCAGGACTTGAAGTAGAGGCAGGCATTGAACAGAGTCTCCGTGCGCCGGCACTTGCGGTTGGAGCACATCATGGTGTCATCCTCGTCCGTGCTCTCATCTGGTGAACACTCCTCTGCGCTCCTCTGCTGGAGTCCATCGCAGCCGCTGTCCAGGTCTCCCAGCAACCCACCAGGAATGGTCTTCATGGACGTGGGCTGCTTCTTCAAAGGACCCGGGGTGTCCGGCTCCTTGGAGACCTTCTTTTTTGCCCGTGACCCCTCTGCCTGATCCTCGCCGATCAGTTTCTTGAGCTGGTCCAGCAGGTCCTCACTAGGCCTCCTGCTGGCTGGGGGCTTGTAGTCGATGACCAGGTCGGCCAGCAGCTCGTCCAGCTGCTCCAGGCTCTGCTGCAGGGAGGAGCTGTTGTGCGTCTTCTCTTTGGTGGTGGTGGAGTCTGCCACAGAGTACGAGAGGGGCTCCTGGTATGAGACCTTAGCAGCCTGACCCCTCCTGGAGTCCAAGATATCCCAGCTGGCAGAGCGTGCCTCCATTTGCCGTTTCCCACTCGGGTTGCCCTGGTGCATGTCATTGTCTGTGATGGTGATCTCTGGAGTCATGAACCACGGCTTCCCAGCACCTCCGCCATCCCCACTGCTGCCGGATCTCCCGCCCCCCTCCGTGGGGCTTCTGTCCATCAGGGAGTTCTCTGACAGGGACAGGGCAGCATAGCGCCGGGGCGAGCTGGAGAGGTTGACCACAACAGGCTGCCTTCTGTCATCGGGTGACAGCGTCCGCTTGTCCTGGTACAGGATGTCATCGTGGCTCTGGCGCCTCTGTTCCCGCTGCCGCTGCTGCTGCTGCTGCTGCTGCTGCTGCTGCTGCTGCTGCTGCTGCTGCTGCTGTTGCTGCTGCTGCTGCTGCTGCTGCTCACGTGGCTGCTCGCGCTCCACGTGTGTGTCGAGGATGTTGTCCCAGGACTTGGAGTAGCTCCTGGGGGCGTCCATCGCAAGCCTGATGGGGGGCTCCATGCAGGGGTTAGCATACCAGGGCGTGAGCGGGGGCTCCTTCCGCGCTCTGGGCGGGGTAAACTGTGAAGTCTGGGAGGATGGGGGGTGACGCGTACTGTAGCCCGACATGTCAGAGCCATACCAGTCCTCCACCTGGGGCTGGGAAACCTGGGGGTGGCGACGCCCCTCCGTGTGATACGCCCTGGCAGGGACGTGATGCTCAGGCGGAGGCGGGGTGAATTGCTCTTGGACATAGAAGATTTTGGACGGGACGGTCTGGATTGGGTAGGTCCTGGGGTCCTCTGCGTAGAAGGTCCGGGCAGGGGGCGTCTGGATGATGTAAGGCCCTGGCTCAGTCGCTGCTGGGTAAGGTTTGGGATAGACAGTCTGCAATGGATACGGGTAATGCTCAATCTCAGCATAATACGGCCGAGCCGGGGGGGCGGTGGTGTGGACCATGTGAGTTCTGGGATCCTGCACATACTGCATTTTGGGGGTGAGGGTTGGGCTGGGGTTGCTGTAGAGATCCTCCTGATAGTAGTTCCTGGTTGAGGCCGGGCTGGAGTAGCTCATAGGGTCATCCGTATAGAAGAACTTAGTCAGGACGTTGGGGCTAGAGTAGGCCCTCCTCTCCCTCCCGTAGTACTCTCGTGGAGAGGGCATCCTCTGCAGGGGGATCTCCACAGGCTGGACATAGGCGCTGGGTGAGTTGTTAGGGTATGGGTATGAGGGACGGTACTCCCCACTATAGGAGTCAGTGGGTGTGGGCGTCCTGGAAGCAGCCATCTGTCGGGGCACGGTCAGGCCGTTGCTCCCGGCACTGCGGCAGCGCAGCCAGGGCACCTCAGCCCTGGGCGGTGTCATCAGAGGGTGCCTCCTAACGGCATGCTGCTGCAGGACGGCCGCGTCCGGCTTGATATCCACCCGGCACCGGACATGGGGGCTGGTGGCGGCCGGATGCCGTCTGTCCAGACGACTCTCGTTGAAGCATTCAGGGACGTAGAGGGGCGAGTAGCGGCTGGTGTCGCCCCTCTGTGGCTGCAGCTTGATGGGGTGCACATCGTTGATGAGCAGCCGGCTTTGGGGGGCAGGGGCAGCAACGGGGGCGGGGGCGGCGGTGGTCTCCCGCCGCGGCGATACTTCTGGCTTCCTGTGGAGGTCCCGAGGGGCCCGGATGGCCTCCCGCCCCCTCCTTCCTGTGGGTGGGGACGCCTCAAAGGACACTGGGGTGAGGCTGGTCTTCACCCGCGGGGCACTCTTGGACCGGACCCGCCGCTTGTGCTCAGACCCAGCCACCTCGGTGTTGCTGTTGCCAGTGGCGAATGCAGCGGTATACTGGGCAGGAAGCCTGTGGCTGAACAGGTCTGGCGAGGAGAAGCGCAGATAGCCCTGCTGGGCCAGGGCATTCCAGGCCACGTCCGGGTGCGCCATGCGCCTCTCGGCCCTCCGGTAGGGGTACTCCATCGAGGGGGCGTGGAATTTCAGGTCGCCCAGTGACTCCAGGTCAAAGCTACGACAGTGCCTTTTGTTTGTCTTCTCCTGGTTGTCCTCCAGTGTGCTGGGGAGCCAGGAATCACATTTTTCAGAAGGACGGAAGGGCTCAGAACGCGTGGAGGCGGGGCTCGCTTCTATGTCTCGATATGCAGTCGATGCCAGTAGATCAGGCGGGTCGGTGCGTGTCATCTTAAAGGGACTCTTCTCGTTTTCCCCATCAAATTGCTTTCAGGTGAAGATGCCCCTGCGAGAGGTAAAGGAAGAAAAACATACGATTTAAAAAACTCTTCTATGATCGAGCTGGAAATTTCTACGTTTAAAGTTTTCTTTTCATTATAAGATACAAAATATATATAGACTATATATAAGTATATCTTTTTGTGCAATTTTGATATTTATATACATATATATATATGTGTGTGTGTGTGTGTGTGTGTGTGTGTGTGTACTGTATATAGCTACCATTTTCAACACAGTAGCTCTTTTTGTACACCTACAACTTTAATATGTTTTACCCTATCACCAAGAAGAACAATTAAATTTTATTCCAAGATGTGCTTGCAGTTTACAGTGCATGAATTCATTATCATGAGAGAAATAATAAACTCCTTCTCTTTTCTCCAGAGCAGTCAGCTGTGCCTTAGCGGTAAAATTAACATAAAATCGTAGAATTCTCACCAAAAAAGTTAAAATAACTGAATTTATGAATAAATGAATTTTAGAGTGTCAGGAGGAACTTGTGGAGGTTGTGCTGCCAACCGTAGCCTAGACAAAATGGCAGCGTTTTAACAGTGGGCTCATTTTAGAAGCCTCTCTCATGCCTAAGCCCACACACTGGCAGGGTCGTAACTTAAGAGGGAGAGAAACACCGAATTACAGAGCATCCATAAATTTCTTTCTGGCACCAGAGATAGAGGAAAATGCATTTGGAAGCAGGCTTTAATGGAACAGAAACGACAGCTACACAAGACAGATACCACTAGAACACCCCACATACATCCTGTTGCCAGTGTATGCTGCACTTCTTTCTGAAGGTTTGATTTAGGATAATGTACAGTCTGTCTATATCATTGTGTCTCATTGTTTTGGTCTATAGCAAATGTGGCAACCTGGCCAAAAACATGGAACAATCAGATTAATCAACCTCAGGGTTGATTTTCCCCAGTTACTAATGGACCTGATAAATTATTAAAACCTATAGCTGACTGTATTCATTCAATGATACATTCATAGTTCATAGTGATCCATAGTGGAATGAATCAACATTGGCCATTCATTCTGACTTGATGAAATGTGGGGGGTTTAGTAACAAACAAACAAAAAACATGGTTTGTCGAGTTCAACAATCACCAAAATGAACAGTGTGAAGAGCACCGTAATAAGAAGAACGGTACAAAAATGGTAGTGCCCCACCTGGGATTTGAACCAGCAATCTCTGATTCATTACACTACATTATGCATTGTACCACAATGACATGCCATACAACAAAATATACAAATACAGTTGCATCGCCTGAAATTTTATGCAAGGAGACATGTCTCTCTCTTTTTGGAGGGGGGGGGGAGTGATTCATAGAAAATATGCTATTAATAACTGTCTGGATAACAAACAATTCGAAAATATCACAAACTACACAACAGAATGATTGGTCTTAATGAGGGGATCCAGCTGTCAGCAGTCAATGGTTGAACTGCACTGTGACTCCTGTACCTGGTTCCTGTTCTGAAGCAGAGATGTTGGAGATGAAGCTGAATGCAGCTGGAAGGAAGATGCAGGTGCACTGCACGGTATGCAGATCTCAGAGGTGCATCTCTCTGGAGACAGGGCTGACTGCCGCATGGCAACCACTACCCCTCCTCGCATGTGCCCCCCCCCCAATCTCTCTCTGCAGTGTTGAAATCACCCTTCTCGCCTGACATTGCACCCCTGCATCACTCCAAAGTGAGCGTGACATCTATAATTGTATGACACGCTCAGGGCACAATACCCTGCCAGTTTGCACTTGCACAGAGCACACTTGGCCACATGGTTGTTTTCATGGAAGCAAACAAGGAAGTGGGCCTTATTGGTCACACCTCAGGGACATACTGATCACACTCCGCCCCCCCAGCTGTTTACACACCATGATTCACTCCCTTTCCCATCGCTCCAGATCACAAGACTGACAAGGACAGCCCTCGTTTGAGCAGCGAAGCACAACACACACAATTTACTTTTCTTAGATCGTTTTTTGTTGCTGTTCTGATGGTAATTAATGTTGAAATTAGCCTGTTCTTTAGGACAGGGACTTACTCGTGTGTTGTGAGAGGGCTTGAGGTGTTGCAGTATATGGATAGGTTTTTTTTAACAGCAATTATTGGCAATTCATGTTTATATTAGCTTATTTATATATATATGGGGAAAGACTGTGCCTGTTTGCATAGCAAGTCAGGAGGAGTGGAGAAACAAATAATGGAGGACACGTGTGCACAAATCTGCGGCAGAGAGAAATTGCCGTTAGCGGTTTTTGAAAGTGACTCAGTGCACCGCACGGTAGTTTTGTCCTTTGTTTGGCGGCAAGTTAATAGAATGGAGGCAGCTCCCAGTTGGCCAGTCAGAGAGTAAACGAGGCTAAACGCTGTGTCGCTGTCATCACGCGCTGTAGAAAGTACGCTACAACAGCACACTCGACTTCCTGACAGAAAGCGAATACTCCTTGTCCTAGTTACGTCAGTGCCATTAAAAAACATTCAGGCGAGGTTAATTTTTCGTGAATTTATTAAAGTAACTGTTCATGTTCACATCCTGGAAGCCGCAAAGGCAATTTAGATTAGCTGAGACCGCCATCCTAAAATCTGATGCAGTCAAGGTCACAGCACTGTTAGGGAAAGGAGCTGAACCATGTCAAGGTCATTGAGATGAAGTCAGCTCTCACTACAGGGTTAAAATGAAGATTAAATAACAGAGTTTGCAGTCAATCCCTAGCTCAGCTGGCAAAACCCTGCTTTATAGGTTTCCTTGGTTTGTCTGAAAATATCACCCTGTGTACTTTACACCAGTGTTTCCCAATCCATTCCTACAGGGCACACTGCCCTGCATATTTTCATTCCAACCTCCGCTCCCAACCTATCATCTGCATCGGTCGTCTGTTAATGATCACTTGAGCATTATTAAGTGGTGGTTGGAATGAAAACATGCAGGACAGTGTGCCCTGTAGGAATGGATTGGGAAACACTGCTTTACACCATGTGAAGTACTTTATCCAAGCCACTCAAGTAAAATGTACAGTTGTGCAAGGCGGGGAATATAAGCTTTGTATGTCACCCAGGGGTGCAGTGGATAGCACTGTCACCGCACAGCAAAAAGGTCCCGGGTTCAATCTTGGCTGGGGCCTTTCTGTGTGGAGTTTGCATGTTCTCCCCATGTCTGCGTGGGTTTCCTCTGGGTACTCCGGTTTCCTCTCACAGTTCAAAGCCATGCACGTTAGGCTAATTGGAGAGTCTAAATTGCCCGTAGGTATGAGTGTGTGAGTGAATGGTGTATGTGCCCTGTGATGGATTGGTGACCTGTCCAGGGTGTATTCCTGCCTCTCGCCCAATGCATGCTGGGATAGGCTCCAGCCCCCCCGTGACCCTGACCAGGAATAAGCGGGTTAAGACAATTAATTAATTAATTAATGAATTAAGTCACCCAGGCTGTCTTCCTGGCAATTATACAGGTAACTGCCAAAATAAAGGAAACTCTTGATTAAATGAAGGGTTCTGTCAGCTCTGTTCTGGTGTGGGGTGCATTTTCCTGGCATGGTTTAGGTCCACTCAACCCCGTAGAGGGCAAGGTACATGCCATACAAAGCCATTCTGAGTGATCACCTTCATCCTATGGTCTAGCATTTATATCCTGATGGGTGGGGTCTCTTCCAGGATGACAATGCACCATCCACAGGGCATGAGTGGTCACTGAATGGTTTGATGAGCATGAAAATTATATAAGCCATATGCCATGGCCATCTCAGTCACCAGATCTCAACCTAATTGAACACTTATGGGAGATTCTGGAGTGCCTGAGACAGCGTTTCCACCACCATCAACAGAAAAAAACAAATGATGGAATTTCTTGTGGCAGAATGGTGTTGTATCACACAACAGGCATTTACCTGTTACAGATGCTTCCCTCAGAGAGGGAGAGAGAGAGCGAGGGGAAATTGAACAACTTTCACCCTCCTGCATGTTATCCGCCTCACTCCTGCATGTTATCCTGTCTGTTACCGTGGGCTACCTGAGTCCTCATTACTCAGTTTGGGGTGGAAGTACAACCAGTGCAGTAAAAGCTATAGCAAATTCAATCAGCATTTGTCCTTAACTTTAACCCACAATTGTATTCAAGTGGGGGTTTTTTTCTGTGTTTGTGTGCATGTGCATGTATGAGTATGCATGTTAGCATGAGTGCGTGTGTGTGTTAGAGTATAATATGTGTGTGTGTATGTCTGTGTGTGTCTCTGTGTGTGTGTGTGTGTGTGTGTGCATGGAAGTGTGTGTGTATGTGTTTGTGTGCATGTGCCTTTGTGCCTGTGTGTATGTGTGTTAGCAGTAGTGCATGTGCCAGTGCAAGTATAGTATGTGTGTGTGTGTGTGTGTGTGTGCACGGAAGTGTATGGGCATGTGTGCGTGGGTACTCGCGGGCTTATTTGGGGGATGCAGGTGGGGGGCCCCGCTCAGACCTCAGAGGTTAAAGATGGGCGGCCGCGACCTTGTTCCTCCCGCCTGGATATGAAAACAGTCAGTGAGCCGACTGTTCTTCACCAAAATGAAACATGAGTCAAAGTTAAGGACACATTTTTACTGAATCCTGGCCTGTAACGGAGAGCAATAAGTCATTGTAAAGGTTGCAAATGTTGCATTTGTAGTACGGATTTCCTGACGTAGGGGTTTCCTGAACACAGATACATTTTTAAAAACTAAATCTAAAATTAAAACGACAAAACATAAAATGAAGAACTCACAAACTGAATTGTGTCCTTCACTGAAAAGACCTCTTGACTGAGCACCTTTTTCACATGTATCAAAATGTCAATGAGGGCAGGGTGGGAAAATGGCATCCTTAGTGATGACTGTTGTCACAAAGCAAAACGGCGAGGTGTGAGCTAGCTTCATCGGGATGCGTAATTAAATGTGCACATCTTCCTCACTAGGACTACATTAACGCTCTGAGCTCCCGAACGTTCACCAACAATAAATCATTAATACGTTACAATACAAAACAATGCAGCTTTATGTATCCCCTTTGGGCAATTTTTTAGGGCTACAGTGCATCAAACTGATATACAAACACACAGACATGATTACATTTACCTAAAGTGCAGATGCAATTAAAATGATATGATTTTGAAAATAAATCAAGAATGAATATTTGTGTAGTGTAAATGGCCATTCAAATTAAAATAAGTGTCATAGAAAGTGGGGGCCCCCAGGTAGCACAACTGGTGGAGGCACTTGCCTGGAATGCAGGTTGCCCACTGGTCTTAATCAGGCTTAAGGCTCTGGCCAGGAGTCCTGTTCCAAGCCCTATTGTGGTTCTGTGTGGCTCAGTAGGTAGAGCATGGCGTTGGCAATGCTTAGGTTGTGGGTTCAATTCCTACTGGGACCACATATACTGAGAAAAGGCGTCTGCTAAATGGCATATCATAAGCCGGTGATTGGCTGAGCAAAAGAAAGATGCTGGAACGTTCTACGAGAGGAAAAAGGGAATGGGACCGAGGGGGTCTGCCACACCACTACACCATCGCTGTCCATCCTCAGCTCACAGTAATCTTCATTTAGAAAGGAGGAGACTTGGAATCTCTGTTCCCACAGATGACAAAACACACAATACTGTGGCAGAAAATATGTGCATGATTAAGGATTTCTGTTCCTCTGCACCCTTCGTTGTGTTCTCTTTTCAAAGTGCCATTTTGTTTTGGAGGGGAAGTGGGGGTGCAATCCTTCAAAAATGATTTCTCACTTTTGTCCAGTGGCACATGTGCACAATGACAGGCGCCTGGGAGGGGCGGGGGATATAAATTCAAGGATATGGAAGATAGGGATAATCCCATTTTTTAATTTGCGCTGTGTGGAGCTTCATTCACTGTAGGAAGGATTGCCTCTCTCTGTCCTGTTCTGTTCAAAAGGCAGTACAAATGCCCTTGAACGTCAGAAGCAGTACAACACGAGTCAAATACTGTAGAAGTGGAGAAGGGGGCAAATCAGGCTTAAGGATTAAGGCTTAAGATTATCTGGCCAGGAAGACTGATCTCTGTATATACAGTATGTGCCGGAATTGATGAGGAGGTGTTGGTGCCAAAATTCCACAGCCCCCAAGCCTAGAGCCACGAGGCCTGCACTTGGTAATAGAGCAACTCACGTGAGAACGTTTAGAATCTATGCGTCTTTAGCTCTTAGGTTCCAGCGAATGAAATGAAGACTTCTGCCGCGAGACAGACAACTGACATTGGTGCGTTTGTGGTGAGAGACCGGGGGGGCACGGACTCACTCAAGACGGCATTGCGCCGTCGTTAGTAGAGCAGTTCACAGTGAGGTCAGCAGGTGGGTTCCATATCAACCTGGCTTGGAATGATCCAGTCCCACCTCCTACAGCCACTACTGTAGCCACTGTCATAGCTCAGTGTCCAGTAAGTAACCATGGGAAGTTTACGTAACACAGCATCAATTTCCAGCCAAACAACTTTCTGAGCGTCTCAACAACTCAATAACTGCCATTCTTTTGCCTAGGCACAGATTTGTTTTGACCAAACCAGATACTCAACTCCTGCTTTCCTTTCATCCTCTCTGCTTCTTAACTACTGGAGGTTCTGATTGGTAACAGGTTTTTTTTTAAGGTGCGACGTTACAGTACAGAATGTCCATTGCTGCAGGATTGTCCTTAGTCATGCCCCTTAATACATATTCAGAGGATACATCAAATTGGACTGTTTCGGCTTCAACGGTAGGGAGACGGAACTTTCAATGTTAAGAATACAGAGCTGAGTATCTGGTGGGTCAAATTAATCTGTGGTACAATTTGTCATTCTGTACCTGTGCCCTTGCTCCTGAAGCGCTTACATGACATGCATATGTTTATCACCATGACGACCTTGTAAGTTGCTCTGGGTGAGAGCGTCTGCCAAATTAATAAAGATAACCAGAACAGTAATACCCAGGCTCACTGCTCACCGAATCACTGTCGTCACAAGGAGGACCTGGGTCAAATACGTATTTGAAAAATGTGTTTCTAACTCTATAGACACCAGTAAAATTTGAAAACACCCTGACAGTAGATGCCTGAGAATTTTCTAAGAAACACATTTACTTTCCCAAAAGGCAGAATCATGCAAAAGAAGAAGTTATGTTGTGAAAATAGATGTTGCTTTCAAACCTGTCTGGTATCCAAGCGGTTAAAGCATTCTTAATACATATTTTACTCAGGTCTGCCACATAGCACCTCAGTATAACATCCACTGCCATGCCTCTTTCAGTTGGATCCAAACAGCTTATAGCGTGTACAAACGGCCCCAAACTGTGGCATTCAGCTATGGCTAAACATGTCAGGGAGCATGAAGTGCTGCAATTATCAGCCCACTTCCAACAAAGTCCCCCAAATGTGTCCACTCCCTGTAATCCACTACAGAGATAATTTCACCACACTACACAGAACCACAGCGATATTGCTAAAACCTCAGACATTTTTCCACTTACAGAATGAGTGTCTACACCCATAATTATTACACCATGCATAATAATAATAATAATAATTATTATTATTATTATACAGGTAACTGCCATAATAAAGGAAACACACAACATAAAGTACCTTAATAGGGCGTTGGGCCACCACGAGCCACTAGAACAGCTAGAATGCCCCTTGGCATAGATTCTACACATGTCTTGAACTCTATCAGTGTAATGTAACACCATTCTTCCATGAGACATTCCATCACTTAGTGTTTTGTTGATGGTAGTGGAACATATTGTCTCAGGCTTCCCTCCACTATCTCCCATAACTGTTCAATTAGGTTGAGATTTGGTGACTGAGACGACCATGGCAAATGGTTTACATCGTTTTCATGCTCATAAAAGCATTCAGTCACCACTAATGCCTTGTGGATGGGGGCATTGTCATCCTGGAGGAGACCACTGCCATCAGGATAAAAATGCTTCACCATAGGATTAAGGTGATAACTCAGAATGGCTTCGTATTTATTGCCGTTTACAATGCCCTCTAAGGAGATGAGTAGACCTCACCATGGTGGGAAAATGCACCCCACATCATAACAGAGCCACCAGAACCCTTCGTTTAAGTGTTTCCTTTATTTTGGCAGTTACCTGTGTAATTGCCAGGAAGACATCCTGGGTGAGCGACTCAGTACTTCACACACCGTGGGGTCCACAGCGTCCTGTCCAGGATTGAAGCCTACAACCTTCTGGTTCAAACTGGTCATATTTTCTGACCATTATACTGCCATTCCACTCTACAATACACCACAGTGATCTTCAACCCTGGTCCTGGAAAGCCACAGGGTCCACTGGTTTTTGTTTTCACCTTAAAAGAAACAGCACGATACAGACCCAAGAAACCAGGTGAGGTGAGTTAACTGTGTCATCAACTTATGGCCCTCCAGGACGAGGGTGGAGGACCAATGGTATATCATCACTGCGCCTTGATTCCATTCTTAAATGTCACGTCGTTGGGACAGTTCCTTCCAGACCCTTTGGAGTCTAGAACACCACTGTGCGCCACACCATCTCTGGTCACAAGTACTTAACACATCACACCTCTAACACGATAGTGAGGATGTGACATGAGCACCATACTTACCCCGTATGGTGCAAGATCTCTGTTTCAGTGCTTATTCATCTGACCACTAATTGCCTGATTAATTTTTAAAAAGAGCCATGGAACAGTCGAATACCTTGTTCTAACCGCAAGCTACTTTGCCCTTGTTGTGAATTTCATCAAGTGTTTGGTGAGCACTGCATTTAAAGGGGAAAACATGCAAATTCACTAGAAATGAAGGGGGTAAAGGAAATTGGATTTAGATTGAATCCAGGCCAAAGACTTTTGTCTTGAGACACATTCCTAAGAGTGGATGTGTCGTGGCGCTGACTTGGCCGAATCCCCCAACCGGCTCCTTCATCACGGCCATATAATCACCTCCCGATGTAATTGCGCAGCTTATTAAAAACCCTTAGTGCTTCTCAGCGACCGGCGCGTGTCAAGCATTCCAGTCTGAGTGCTCCACCGCACCTGGCGGCGGAGGACGAGAATGAAGTACTCCCAACATCTCTGCAGTGTAGGCTGGGATCCCTGGAGTAGAACGGCAATGAAAATGAGAGGCGTTACAATCGCCGTAACCTCGTCGACGGCTCCCTGCCAGGTGTTTAATTTTGCCAGAGAAACAAAATGCATGCAAGGTACAGACGCCATTTTTAGGGCGACAGCTGCCGTACAGCCAGTGGGGACCAGGTAACATGTGATTCAGCATTTCTTTCCTATTCGCGGAACATTTCAAGGGGAATTACACACGGAGAGAGAGAGAACATTACAGAGGAGTCAAACAGCCCGAAACTAGAAAAGCACAAAGAGAAACTTCCCTCCAATAACAAAAGCCTTGTTAGTTAGAATCATTTATTCATAATTTCCTCCCCCCACCCTCCAGCTTTTCAGATGGCTGATGGACAATAGAAACCTCTGAAAATGTCACAAGAGGCAGGATGGGGGTTTTTTTCCCTCCAGAACTGGGGTACTAAGCATAGCCCCGGGAAGAACATGAAATAAAATTGTAATGTCAGCTGTCAACAAAAACATATGCATTATGTATTAGTTCCGTAATGTATTGATCTTTTTTTCTGTTCATTATAGCCTGCTCAACATTTAAGAACTATCAATACCCCAGTGGGCAGCTTACTGAGAGCACATAAATATTCTGTAAATCTAACCCCTGGCATGCAAGTACTGTAACAGTACAGCTCCAAGCATTCACAGCAATTAGGGCCATTAGTGGCATCAGCATTTAAACCGTTGAGCATACAGGCAGCTGGTATATGTGTATAGGGAATAGTCAGTAATAAAAAAAATGTTTGGGAACCACTCATCTAATGTGCAAGGGGTCACCCAGAAAGCAATGTGCCATTTTTTTTCGTTAGCCAAAATGTATTGATTGAAGACGTGAGGTACCCATAAGACTGTCCATTCATCACGTGCATTACCACATTATCAAGTTCCTTTATTGAGCTTTATTGAGTTCTTGTGTAAGTTTTATTTCCCTCAAAAAAATGAAAATGTGGACCATTTCACTCTGGCTAACACCTCTGCATTGTGATAACAAATCACAAGGTGATTTTTGCTGGTCATGTTTCACTATTTTCCATTATGTTTCTGTCACCTCGTTTGCTGATTTCTAATCTTGTAGGACAGAAATTCATTAATCACAAGGACCAATGGCTTACAAGCTGATTCAATTGGTTGGAAAAAATGGTGATAGCTATCGATTTACGCTTCAGGATTTCTAAAGTACTTTTCATTGTCTATCTGTTAGAGCAGACACCTCTAAGAGATCCTAATTTGTCATATTAAACCACTGGCAGGACTCCTCCTTGCAATATGGGCGGGGCTTATCACCAAAACATTGTGCTTTTATGTCCAGGCTGTACATCCGGAAGTGTATAAAACAAAACCTGGCTCAAGCGGCTACTCAGGGACCAGCAGACTTGCTTAGTCATGGCTTGACCCACGCATTACTGGTATAATCATACACACAGTATGACAAGCCTGTCCATTGTAACTGAATGCAGTGGGAAAACTCTGGACAGTTAAAACTCGTATCACAGCAGATCCCCAAAGACCCCTGAACAGGCAACAGGATAAATGGGCAGGATTCCTACGCTGATTCAGGAGGAGCCTAAGGCTGCATCCACAGAGAGACAGGCACAACCTTTGAAAATCGGACACGCATCTGTCACTTTTTTATCAATTTAGAAAACATGGCGTCCTGTTTTTTTTTAAAGGCGGGATTTCTGATTTGAAACTGGGAGGGGAAAGGAATGCGAAAGGCCTTCACCGTTTTTAATTGGCTATCAAACAGTCAACGGATGAATGCATGCACTGCAATCCGTCAAAGGTACAACTCCCTCTCTTCGCACTCTCTGCTTCCTTTTCACACACTCTCCCTCTCTCTCTCTCACTCTCTCATTTTAAAGCTTAATGAAATAGGCTACATTTTCGGTGTTAAAATGTAAAAGAATGAGAGATATGATGCTTGCCCTCTTAATTGTGTTACAGAGTAAGCAAAAAGGTGTACAGAAAGGATCAAACTGCATTCCGGGTTTACAGCCTACTGAATAATCAGGGAGTGTTTTAAAAAATCAGGTGTAGCACAGGGACAGTTTGTTCTCTGAAAGAGGACAATTTTTCTATTAATAGATTCTTGGTTTCTCCTTATTTTGCAAAGCTGGCTTTTTCTGTTCTTCTTATCTTTGTCCTCTTTGTTTTATGGTTAGGTGGGTATACAAAAAATTGCTTGTTGCTTTTGTGATGTGACTAAATAAATTCACTAAATAAATCCAATTCAATTTACCATTTCAGTTAGCTTTATTGGCATGACAAATTTGTGTTGCAAAACACACATGTATAAACATGGGGTATCTCTCAATTCAGTTAAATTGAATATGCTTTATTGCCATGGAATTCAGAAAGCAAATATTGCCAAAGCATAATGTGCAAGTAGCGTGGATAAACAAGTATACATTTTAACCAATGAACATAAAACGTAAACACTCTCTCTCTCAAATTCAAATACGCTTTATTGTCATGACCATACATTGCACAGTATTGCCAAAGCAATTTGTTGCATAAAATATAGATAACAACAATATCAATGACAAAGAATGATTAATTCATGAATTAATTCATAACATATATATATATATATATAAAAATAACCAGCATATTAACAGCATATTTTAATGGTCTGCTACTCACTGTCTCTCAGGCATGCTGTCCCATAACGGCATAAAGGGCAGCGAGAGGTGCTGTGTGTCCCCCTCCCAAAAGGAGTGATTTTTATCTCCCCTTCATCCGATTGTGGAAAATCGGGAATGTTCTTAAATTTTTCCATTAATTTTGTTCCGATATTTAAATATTTCCGATTCTTAATTATGTTCTGTTCAGTTGTAGTTTGTTGTTTTTCAGGCACGGCACGTCGTGGATGACACATTATGTCGTTAGCGTTGCTGCTACTCAGGTCGCCTCAGGAATCTTGGTAGGAAGTCATTAAATATCATTGACTTTGTTGGTCTTGCATGCCGACTTTTCTGTCCTTCTTCTCACTCTCTCCTTCCTCCATCTCTGTCTCTCTCTCTCCTACCTCCCTGTCTTTATCCCAACTCTCTTTCCCTTCTTTCCTACTCTCTTCCCTCCTTTACTCTCTCCATCTGTGTGAATGGTCACGTTCAATTGAACCCTATATCTGGCATCCCACTAGCACCCCGCCCAGCCCCTCTGACGCTGTGTTTGGCTCCAGCGTCTGTGCTGTCAGCTATTGCTGGCATTCAGTACTGGAGCCCTATCATCTGTGTGTGTGTGTGTGTGTGTGTGTGTGTGTGTGCGTGCTGCTGCACCCACACAGAGGGAACAAGGAGATGCACACACATGCACACTGTCAGACACACCCGTACGCATACAGACATGCACGCACACGCACACACACACAAACAAGCACAAATATGCACACACACACACACAAAAATGTGCACAAATATGCACACACACTCTCTCTCACATACACACACAGTCTATATGACAGGGCCCTGATCGGACGTGACAGAGAACACCCCCCTTGTGGAAAAAGCTCACGCACTGGTGTGAGTTACAGAGAGATCCAGGCTGTGAGATTTATAAATGTTTAATGGTAAAATCAATCATCCCAGCACGAATCGGAAATTGAAAATTGGCATAATGTGTGCTGGTTTTCCACTTGTCTGGACATTTTCTACACTCAGTTTCTAGGGTGACGGGTTGCTAGGATTTTGCGAGCTACTTGTCTTTATTTTTTTGTTCTTCCTACATTTCACCTGATTCACAATCTTAATGATCCTCTCTGCTATTTCTCAAAGTCCACCATTTAAATCTAAGTTACTGCATGTGTGACTGTTAACCCATTGAGGAGTACTGTCGTACTATGTTGTATATACTAGATCGTGCCGCAACATTCTAGTTGATTCTAATTGATTACATCATAAGGGGATGCTAGAATATTCCAGATTCTAGATCTATTTCAAAATAGATTTCTGAACTCTGCCACACAAGCAAGTCACACTATTACAAGTGTGCCCACAGCTTACGGCTAGCTATTCACAAAAGGCTTGGTGCTATGGCTATGCTTATTTCAGTGCACACAACAAATCCATTTCTTCAATCCCCCTGTTATCAATGTTGTAATATGTGTTGCATATCTAATTACATATTTAGAAGGGAGGAGAATGCTGGTGGGGGTGGTGGGGGGTTGTTGAGCCTTAAATGTTATCATGTGATGACCTTATTTTGTGTGTGTGAGGGGGCAAGTGACTAGAAAACCTTGAACGAGTCAAATTACCTTTAATGATCAGCTGGTCCAAACTGCTCCTGTTCAGACAAGCGCATTAAAACCCATTGTACTCACTGCCCCCAGTTTGATTCTGCTGTGGTGAACAGTGTGCTGAATCCTGCCTTATCACAGTTAAAAATGTTGTTCCCCTCCAGTCATTTTTATAACAAATTTTAAGAAGAAGAAAAAAAACATTGTCAGAGAAGCCAGCAATCTGAATCAATTTCCCACTCACCGGCCTATCCAAAACATAAAGACATTCATTTGGGCTGATAATAATTGCATCATAATTGGCACACCTGCATCATCACCTCTGCCATTACCTAGTAAATGGCTTGCCTGCCCACAGGGCAAAAAAACGACATAGAGAAAACTGATTTCTCTCCCCACAAAACTCTAACCCTATACCTCCCACACCACCACCATAACACCACCCTGCATCTATTCCCTTGTTTTTTTTACATAATGAGCATGTGTTATTTGCCTGCAGGAAAGAACACAGAGAAGGACAGTCACATTGCAGTAGGGGACTAATGACACCCCCTCCTAACTCCTCCCCCAGTTACACAGTCGTCGCCCAGTGACACAGCTGTTGCCCGGCGACAGTCAGCTGGCACAATGAGCTGCACTGGGGGGCCCTCAGAAATAGGAAGGCTAATGGCTGATGACAAGAATTTTGATCACAAACACAACATGATTACTAACGCAAGCTCTGTGTGTGTGTGTGTCTGTGTGTGTGTGTGTCTGTGTGTGTGTGTGAGACAGGCCAATCAACTGTGCATTGAATTTGGGGCCCTAATTCGGCCAGATACGTATCTGAAATACTTGAACTCTTTAGATTAGATACATATCTGAGCTATTTTAACTCTTTAGATTAGATGCATATCTGAAATACTTTAACTCTTTAGATTAGACACATATCTGAAATATTTTAACTCTTTAGATTATATTACTAACCTTTTCCTTCCCAGTGTTACAGGTATGGTACGCAGCTGCCTGCAATGATGTCTATCGCTGTATTACTGCACTGATCTCTTGCGCAAACTATGATTGTTCCTACCATGCACATCTTCAACATTTCACAATGTCTCTTCAGATGCTGGTAAAATTGTGAAAAAACAAAACAAACACTTCTGCAGACCCCCTGAGAGTTTATTAAGCATTATTAATTTATTATGAAGCACATTATTAACCAAAATGGCTGCCCTGAAGATCACCGTGGTGAAGAACCTAAGAATAGCTCAAAAACCAGCTCACACTTGAGATGCTGTAATAAACCATACCTAAAATAATTAAGTGCATTTTATACACAGCATTTAAACAGGGGTCCTGGAGAGACACTGGGTATGGCTACTATTTGGCTTAAGTGCCACGGGACCTATAATGACCACAGTGAAACAATGAAATTACTATTAGTAATGCCTCAGAACTTTCCTCATTACAGTCAACCTATGCTCACTGTTAACATACTACTAATCTGCGCTTCATCTTCTAGCTAGCTACCCAGCCAGCTCTTTCACTAGCTTGCTCCTGTGAAGTCATGCTTGCTTGCTGGCTAGCTACGTTAATAAACCAGCCAGCTGGCTAGAAAACTGGTGAGGCAGTAGTTGGTATGAAACACAGGCTGGCTAATAATGGACTCATATGAATCTGGCTCATCTGAAAATGCACTGATCTAAAATACTGTAGCTAACTAGCTACCCGACATAATTTTACCAGTGACAATTGAATGAACCCTCCCTGCTAACCACGCCCCTTTATGTGTTTTTCGAACTGAACTCTTCACATGAATGCCGAATAAAACCTATGATAAGCATCGACCACGTCAAAACAAAGAGTACATATTACAGCGGTAGGATTGTGTCTGTTGTGATAAATATGATTTTTTAAAAGTATTAAGTTGTGACCAAGCCAGAGCAATCTGAATATATAATCAGTTGTTTTCTGCATTTAAGTCAATAGAGAATCAGCTCTGAGCGCTCTCTATGTCCATGATGCAACGCGACCAGGACACGGAAGAAGGCAGGAGTGGACCACCTCTACTATTATTTAAAACCTCTGGTAGTAGTAACTACTCTCTTACTGCGAGGTCAAATGGGACAATTCCAATTGTACGCCCATGTATTCTGCTGCGTGGTTCAACCAGGGAGTTAACTTGCAGCTGTGCGTGCACCTATTGAAAATAGTCAGCAGTTTATCCGAGTGCTGACGAATGTGAAGACCCAGTGACATTGTTTAAATTAAGTAAAAACTCCGCCCAGTGCGTTCGCAAAGTGGGTAGATAGGCTCACATCGGGACCTCTCACTAACAAATATGATGGGCAGTCTTACAAGACAAATAAGGGTTAGGTTGTGTTTTGTTCCATGCGAAAAGGGGTAATCCATTCCGCACAAATCCCAACCCCTTCATTATTGATTATTGACCAAACGAACTAACACGTTCAAATGACCGATTCCAGACTCATTGCTAGCTCGCGAGTCCGGGCACCGGGGTCGTTTTCACGAGCACCAAAATGATACTTTAAAACGGAA
The DNA here is from genome assembly GCA_029706075.1 of Aldrovandia affinis. Lineage (NCBI taxonomy): Eukaryota > Metazoa > Chordata > Actinopteri > Notacanthiformes > Halosauridae > Aldrovandia > Aldrovandia affinis. The sequence continues at coordinate 2,721,692 of JAINUG010000105.1, read as the reverse complement.
AGGGGACTAAATATAAGGTTGCAGGTATGGAGGCGAGTGTGCGTGGCTTTATACTGTGACCATTTAACATGGTTTACCTTAGTTGGCTGCAAGGAAAAATTACTGATTGGTGTGAAATGCATAAGTGGTTGGCTGACATGGTGTTATCTACTATCTGTGTGGTGCGTATTTATACTGAACTACGTTCAAGATTCAATGCTTTAAAGAGCAGCAGAGCCTGAATTAACACATTCTTAGGGAGGAGCTATATAAGAGATCTGCAAAGACTGAGCAGGGAGAGCCACTGTTGCTGGATCAATCACAGCAGCAGTTCGATTATTAGACAAGTAGACGAGGTCGTTCAGCGTGACACGAATTTTCACTTTCATATACATTAGCGCTGAAGCATAATCAACATTCAGCGCCGGCTAAAGTTGACACAGACAAAAATAACACAATGAAATAAATACATGAATAATCTGGGATTTTCCCTTACTCTGTTATCACATGCAAACCACATTGCCCGATGAGACGAACGCAAAGATGTAGGCTACCTTTTTGTACCGCCGCAACAGAACATCACATTAGCCTATTGACTTCACTGTTCATTGTAGCCTACTCTGGCAAGAGTTCTATAGCCGTAAATTTTGGAGGGCACTGCACGAGAGGACTATTCAGCATCTTCATTCAGGCAGAGGCATTACATCACTTCGGTTAAGAGTTTGATCGACGCTTGCCTAATGGGACACCCCGTGTATTCCCTGCTCCCAATGTCGCATGGGCCGATTGTACAGCAATCGGATGTTTTAAAAACACTGATATTCATCACAGAGAGAGAGTCCTACAGTAACCTACCACTCAGTTATTTGGATTGGATAACATTATATTCTGTAGACAAACAGTAATTTATTTTAATGAAAATAAATACAACTTCCCCCCAACAAAGATACAGCAGCAGATGTGTAAGCTTTCTTTATGGTTGTGGCTAAATCTTAGTAATCATTTCTATTCCATTGCACACTTCTAGTCTGTCAAATGGACACAGCTGTGAGGTTCCAAAGTAGTGTCATATTCCTGCCTCCCCGACTCAATCTCTACTACACCGGTTGACTTGCCACGAGGGCAAATATTTCCGTGAAAAAACTGAGTATAACTGACAAAAACACCCGAAAAAATGTTCGATTGCTGAGGGTACCAACAAATTACTGTCACACAGTGAGTGGCAAAGCAAAAACGTAAAGGGATTCGCCCTCGGTGATCCATTAGCCTACCTCTGAATGTATTTAGATGGACTTGGGCGCGCAATGTAGCTGAAGGCACATATGTGCCACATCCCGATTCTTTGTGTAGATTCAAATAGGCTTAATACAAATTACGAAGTGTGTGTCTGTGTATAAAATAGAAAAATACAATAGGCTACTCCAATGGTTAGCTAATACACACCCGAGCGCGTCCCAAGATAGGCTACATTAAGAAGCATGCAAGCCATCGTGTTCGTACAATCTGGCTATAGCTGAAAACGAATGTGATTACTGTGGAAATGTAAAATGCTTGTATATAGGCTAATAAAACATTGCAAAGAGCAATGGCATAATTGCACTTGCTCCACAGTCGGTACCCGTACCGAATAATTGCATCCTTCGTAAGATGCTTCGCCTAAATGGGTAGGCTATCCGACCTGTCAAATCACGACATCCAAGCAGCGGAACCGCAACTGTTCCAAATTGCATCGCAATTGAAGTACATTAAAATTATATCTATTTTAATATTGTTGCTAAACGTTTCACCCCAAAGATGTATATATCGTTATAGGCTGCACCGGTTAACATTGCGCTCAGCCTTACCGTTCTCGTCCACAGTCCCGTTGCATGTCTACCCATTTTTTATCACGGGAGCAACCACAATACGACGCTTTCAGCATATTTCAGACTGGCCATTTTTGAGGGTAAAAACAACATCTGTAATCCTCCTTATCGGTCAATCATGTCGTCTCTCTCACCAGCAAGCTGCTGTGCGCGTCCTCTGCACCAAATACGTCGGCTTTACTGGCCGCTATCTCCGCACACTGTAATATCCAATGCGTCTAGTATGCATTTTAAGGAGGTGTGCAAGTGCGCGAGTGCGCGCGTGCGTGTGTGTAAGAGAGCGAGAGAGAGAGGGAGAGATAATTGTAGGATGATGGACAAAGTCGCTCTACGAAATAAATTTAAAAAATGCATCGAAGGAACGTCCTGGAACGTCCTATCTGGGTCTATAAATAACCGACCGTCATTGTATGTACACCCCCCCCCCCCGTAATTAGCACTCGCGTGCTGTCAGTGTCAGGATGAATAAAACGATTTCTCTGTACGTGTTTACGTGTACTACATAATTGCCTTTCTAGACAAACAATGTCTTATCATCTGGTTAAGCTAAAACATTTTTAAAAACATACAATGACAGGAGGACAATGTAAAGAGTGGATGTAATCAATAGCTTATTTTGCTTTGGCCATTTTCCATCAGTAAAACGTTTATTTTGGCAAATAAATAATTTCACCAAAATGTAAACACCTAATGCATATGTAATATCACCGAAACTAGCCCACTAATACAGATTTACATTGGTATTCAATGGTAAGGGGTGTGTTTTTGCGTAATAAAATCGCAGTGGAGCGATTTTCAGTCACGGTCATATTTTTATGGCTTCTGATTGCTTCTCACGAGCACGTTCCACTTGACCTCACAATCTGTTCAGCCAAGTCCAACTTAATTACACAACAGCTTCTTAGCAATTTTAGCAGAACATTAGACATTGGCTGAGCGCGTGTATATATAAATATATATATACTGTACATATTACTCCTGTTATATACAGTATATGGGCCATTCTACCGAATTGGTTCAAAGTGCGGTCCCACAACAAGAAAAACGATTTAACAAAACAATTAAGTATTCAGACATAGATATTTACTAAGAATATGTTATGATCTATTTAAACCCAAGGCATTAAATGAGATAGTGATAAGTTACATTTAAAAAACCCCATCATTTATAGGGTACTTTCTATTGGGAAGTAGCTGTCCCAAACCCTGACCCCTAAATTTAAATGTATGTAAATAACACTTAAAACTTTTAGATTTTGTTCAATGGTGTAATTTCAAAGATCTTTATGATTAAGTTTAAACAGAAGTTGAAAGATTTAGATTTATTGTGGGTTTAATTTTTAAATGAAAAAACTATACTAAAAAAATCTTGTCCCCCGTTTTCATGTCAATACCGAAACCCCATAGTTTTAGTCCATTGGCTGAGCCTGGTTTTTAGCCACACCCCTGCATTTTTGACCAGGCAGTGACACTGACTCCCTGCCCCTCATGGCTGCATGGTAAGTAGCTAAATCCCATACTTTTGAAATAAATGTGTTCCAAAGTCTGAAAATCGGTGTGTAACTTTAAAAATCGTCACCACCGAACACATATTCTCTTCAATTAAGTAAACCTTTGGGGGTTTTATGCAAAATATTATGTTTTTATGTGTGTACACCTCTTCAAAGATGTGTATGCTAGCCATGTGCTTGCTAGCATTCTTTAGTTATGCTCAAAGGTAGCTAGAATTGTCACTACCGAAACCTATGGTAGAGTTTCGGTAGTGACAAAATGTAATGGTAAGTAGTTAAATCCCATCATTTTGAAATAGATGTGTTCCAAAGTCTGAAAATCAGTGTGTAACTTTAAGAATGGAACACATATTCTCTTCAATAAAGTAAACTTTTTGGGGTTTTATGAAAAATATGATGTTTTCAAAGCTGTTTGCTAGCCATGTGCTTGCTAGCATTCTTTAGTTATGCTAGCAAAATGGAATGTTCAATCATGTATTTTCAGTGTTTCCCTTACCATTGCCTTGGAGGGACCTCCCGTCCATCTTGAAAGACCCCAAAAGCAAAAAATAGCGGACTTTTAGATCGCTAACATTTTTAGCATAAGTCAATGGAGTTTAACATAGCGAAAATTAGCATCGCGGCTAGCGGAATCTATTTGTTACAGACCTTGCGAGGATACATTAGTTAGCGTTCAGAAGCCTGATAGCAACAGTATAATATCAATGTTATTTGTCAACATTTTCTTCTTCTCTTTTACTGAACCCACTTGGGTAATTATTTTCCATTGATAAGTCATGTTTGTACTTTAAATGGTTATGGATGAACAATTGTTATGTCTTCAAAAATAAAATTATTTTATTGACCACAAAACATTTGTGTTTGTAATATTCCCAACATAAGGCATGTTATGAGTTAAGATTAAGCAATAAGGTTGAAGGAATATGATACAACCTTGCAAACAGAATACTGTGGTCACTACCGAAACAGTGCAGTCACTACCGAAACACTGGGTGTTTTGTAAAAAATAAAGTAGCCAATATTGATAAAGTTATATAGTTATAAACTAAAATGTTATGATACTGATTAGTTAAATGTATGTTCAATTTCATCAATCATTAACTCTGAAATCAATATGATCAGTGTTATGCATTTTACAGAGAAAGATTGCATTTAGATTTTGATGAATTGTATAAATTGAACTTAGAAATTTGGTAAAAATTTCATTTCTATTGATTTAATTGTGAAAACCTTCAAGAACAATTTGTAAAAATACTCTTTAGAGAAGGGAAGGAAACACAATCTTAACAGGTTAATATAATACTTTTTTACTATAGTGTATTACTATGTTTTGGTAGTAACAATTTTTGGGAGAGGAAAAACATTCCTAAAGAGTCTGAAAATACAATATAGAAATTGACGGTACTTTTACTAGATATATGTACTTTAGATATGGTACAATATATACGGACAAAGTTTTGGGAATAAAACACACAAAATTTCAAAATATTTCCAACCTGACTTTGAACCAATTCGGTAGAATGGCCCATATATAGATACAATTACTCCCATAATAATTATCCATATTACTAGGAAGCTGCTGCTGCTTCATGTGGATTTGTATACATGAACTCCACAACCTGATTCAGTTCGAGGAGGTTTGATAGTCAAATCCATTGGAGGTCCAGTTTGCATAATCTGAGATCTTATACTTATTAGGGTGAGTATTGGTGAGCTAAATTGGGCCATCAGGTAAAATGAGCCATTTAAGGGGAGACTACCCCCCTAGATAGGCAAAAAAAGAAAGAAAATAGATATCACTATGAACACATTCCCAGTTTGTTATGTACATAAAAACTAAGAAAAAATGTATTGCAAGTTTTCTGAATTGTATGTTTATTATGCTAATTAGGTGCTAATTAGGCCTAATTGTCTTTTACTGTAAATACTGTGTACTGTTGCCCTTTTGCACTTTTTGGTTGAGCATTGCCACTTTTCATTTCACTGCACACCCCGTGTGTGTATGTGACAAATACAAATCTTGAATCTTGAATCTTGAATCTAATTAGGCCTAATTGGCATATATCGCCAAGGGCACTAACACCATCATATGTGTCAACATATGTCAACATATGTGTTTTTGTATGTTGACACATTAGAAAAGAAACTTTTTACAGAAGAGATTGTGTCTATGTCCTCGTATCAGCCCATACATCAGGAAATACTGTCTATAGTCATAGAAAATCTATGGGGGGTAGTCTCCCCTTAAGGTTTGAGCGTCTCAGCTCTTAAAATTTTAACAGACAATGACTGCAAATGATATTAAACTGTTGCCACAACTGTACTTGACATGTAACAATTGACTTGATTGGTCTATGGTTGCTATGGTGGTCGGGGCAATGCCTCACATCGAGACTGCTGAGAGAACTTCAAGGTGAGTGGCCTGACATATGAAAATGTACTTGTCAATAATAAGGTTGATAAATCAATAAAAAACAAATGTACATCTATAAATGATTATGTATACTACATGCTCTGATGGCCTCCATCAGATATAATGCTGATAGTTTGTTAATAAACGTATTTATTTATAAAAAAAGCATTTTTTGTTAGTGGCTCAATTTACCTTAATGTGTTAAGGTAAATTGAGCCATGCATTTCAGCCAAAATGAGCCACCTTCTGAATTGAGTTTTAGCGGATATTTTGATGGTTCCTCTTATTAAAAGTAGGCTATTAATAGATTATTATATTATATTATTGTATATATTACATGCCTCTTTTCACATTTTCCTTCTAATTATGTATGTGTGTGTTAGCTCTGGTCCAGGGCGCATCGTGAGCTAGCTCTCACTATCTAGTGCTCTGTCGCACACACACACACACACACACACACACGCACACGCACATGCACACGCACACGCACACACATGCACAGACACATTCATGTTCCAAAATGAGTTCCTAAAGTAATTGGTACTTCATGAATTAATTTTAATGTTATTCTTTATGAATTCTTAATGCTTTAATGTTATTCTTCATGAGTTCATTTAATGTTATTTAAATGCAATGTTTTAGTGTGTTGAGATTAAAGATGATTCGATTATTTTATGAGAAATGACTCTGTTTCGCTTTACAGTTTGAGTGGCTCATTTTAGCTGATCAGCAGGCCCATTTTACCTGAACACTGCTCATCTAAAAAAATGTGACAACTGATGTTTTCAAAAGCTGTAGGGCCTGAACAATTATCTTTTATTACATCAATTCAACACAAAAATATTAAAAACAGTCCTTATTAACCATAAAAACACAATTCAATGTCATACATTGCTTTTTTCTTAGTTTCCCAAGCGATTAACCAAAAAGTGGCCCAATTTAGCTGATATTACCCTATAACATATTTACACAACGGTGGTGGTGTCTGTGTGTGTGTTGTGGGATGTCAACAAAACCAAACAATTTGTGACTCACTTCTCATTTTAATTCTAGCCTTCACCAATTACTTAAAAATATTTAGTCTCCCATCCGTATATACCTTGAAATCATTTTTCATGATTATAACTGAACTGATTTTCACTTGCAAGGTAATGCTGTCACAGATGCAATTATGCAAAGGTGAATCAAACACTGGGGCGGCAAAGCTAATTTAAACATGCCTGCCTTCTTAATCCTGAAAACAACAACAAAAAAACAATGCTCATGCTAATTATCAAAGACAGGTATGCTCTCTTCCTCCCCTGAATTACATCTTACCAGCCATCACACTGGCTCAGACTACAGAATCTGTAGAGGCGAGTGTAAGCAGCGCTGTGGCAGGGTTTGGCTGCAGAACAGAGCACCAAATTGGATTCGAATTTTGCTGTTAAATTGCTGAATTGAATTTCTCGCTGTTATTGATGTCCGTGCACCAAGAGTTAATAAGCATCCACGTACAAATGTTCATTTTATGTTATTTATGTCAAGGTGGCCAGAATTACATTGGCGGTTCTGGCATGATGCCAACCCATCTTAGATTGGCTCAACCTTCAGCCAGGAACATTTGTTTACCAGGGGGAAATCCACTCAATGTCAAGTTCAGGCTGCCATTCATGCCCAGACTTGCACTGTAGGTTAGACAAAGATGGGTATTTTCTGCTGTTGTCATAAGTGAATAGCAGGTTAAATGGTTCATTAGTCACATGAGATAGGTCTGTTAACCGAGTATAAGATTATGTTCCACTAAACACACCCACATTCACACACACACACACACACACACACACACACACACACACACACACACACACACACACACACACACACACTGCAAACCACAAACTGGATTAGCTACATCCAGATGTTTACATCTGACTGGATGCTTGAAGTTGATTTACATTTACTATATAAGCAACATCCAAATACTTATAATGGAGTGGATTCTGAAATTCTGGATTCACCTGACAGAATCAAAACAAGAACAAAGTCGAAAATCTTTATTTGGGGAAATCAAAGTCAATACTTGGGGTGTCCCGGCCACATGATCTCCCTGGGTTTATTTTCCTCATAGAATCAGCATAGGTGACCTGACTCTACCCCCCCCCCCCCTTCCCCTCCCCACACATTCGTTCAGTCCAGAGTAGATTCTGAGTATAAACCTCAGGAAACAAAACTGGACGTGATTCAATGGTGCAGTTACCTGCAGGTAATTCAGTTTGCAATCAGAAGGCTGCAGGGGTCTATCTCAGGGGAGAGCTCACCCTTGAGCCAGGTATGTAACCTGAGTGTCCACAGCACGTCTGCCTACTGTACATTGATGGATTATATATAAGCAATATAAATCCCCATGAACATGTCTGCTAAGCAAGGAAATAAATGAATAAATTAATAATTAATAATAATAATTATTATTATTAGCAGTAGTAATTATTATTATTATTATTATTATTATTATTATTATTATTATTATTATTATTGTATGCTAGTGTGATGATCTGGAAAAGGACCCAAACGCAGACCAGGATATTGCAGAAAGAGAACGTTATTTAATCAGTCCAAGTTCAAAGCCAGTAATCAGAATCCGAGAAAGTACAAAAACAAAATCCAAAAGAGTAGTCGAGGGGCAGTCAAAAGATCAAAAACCAAACAGGCAGAAGGGCAAACAAATCAGAATCGGTGGGCAAAACTCAAAGTCAAACAAAGGGTGTCTCGGAAATCTCAAAATAACACAGGCTTACTGATAATCGGCACTGGGAAACTTGATCAATGTTCTGACAAAGTCAGAGTGCAAACTAGGGGCTTAAATACAAACAGGGAAGATAACACAAGAGGAATCAGGTGTGACTGGGAGGGGAAAGGGGCAAGAACACAGGTGAGAACAATCAGGACCACTAATACAATAACAAGGGGAGACGAAAGACACGGACTGGAAAGCAAAACAAACTAGACACAATAATAACAAACGACCTGGGAAAATCAGGTAGACGTGCACAGCTCATCACCCGAATAGTGCAATGACAAAGACAGGGAGTGGATTCTCGGATAACAAGGAACACAGACAGACGGGGGAACTAACGTGAAAAATAAACGAACACGGAGAAAATAATAAAATACAAAAACAAGCAGAACATAAATACAGAACATAATAGCTAGGGGGAAAAAAGGCTTAAGCCCAGAAGTTGTATTGGGCATCACTGAGGAGGAAGTAGTCATTGAAATGGTAGGACTGAGAATGGATGGTGAAATGATCATGTGACATGGGACACGTGACATGTGAGAGTGAGCTTATTGATTTCAGAGTCAGTGAGCCTGGTCACCGTCCCTCAAGGACACCAAGCAACGCTCCAGTGCAGGATTCTCTGAGGGGATTATGCACATTTGTCATGGCTTTTAGCTCTGATGTTGTGAAATAAAGTGATTATTTCCTGTTCTTATGTTAAAGCTTACGTAACCATCTCAGTTCTGTACGGCCATAGATACTGCATTGCATAGATTGGCTTGCAGCCTTCTGTCAAATGTGTGGGGCTGTAAATCATGAATTGCAATGCTTATTATATAATTATATATCATTGCCCAGTGCACACCAACATTTGGAACAATGAGGTTTGACTTTAGTCAATATGTCTTCCTGGCTCCCTCACACATTGATCTTTAGCAGCTGTTACGGTTGGCCAAAATTTGACCACTGAGAGACTGTTAAACGGCAGGTGCTTGATTGCCAATTGAAGCCATGCTGGGGACGCGTGATCAAGCTGTAATTGGACTATTTTCAGTTGCACTCTCCTGACCTCGTCTGGCCCCGCCCCCGTCTGGAGAATAAAGGAGGGGAGCTGCTCGGTCGTCCATTTTCTTCCTTTTGAGCACTTTTTGGATAGTTAGGAAAGCATAGAGTAGGGATAGCCAATCTGCGGAAGAAAACCCACATTTTTGATTTGCACGGGAGTGAGGTGAGAAATCATTTATTTGTAGTGCTAGGGGTAATCAGACTGTTTTGTTTGACTGGTGGTATTTGTTTGTTATGTCCTATTTGATCAGTTGCCTGGCTATTGCAGACAGAGCGTCTTTACAGTTTGTAACACAGGGGTATGAAATAATCTAGTATTTCAACATCCACAGTATTGTATGTTTATTTTATAGTATATTATGATGTTTTAAAAGATGCCAAAGAGACAGTAAACCTCCAAGAAAAGTCAGTCGTTTGGTTTTACAAACACTTATTAATAATCAGCCGTGTATTGATAGACAGTGCCAGTGCCAGTCCCAGCCCTTTTCAAGAATACATAGAGAAGGTTAAATATATACACATGTTGAATGACAATGACAGCGTGTATTATGGTTTTTTTTGTATTATGGGGTTTTTTTGGCAGAGGGGGAGCAACAACCCTGGGAGACCTTTGATGTCCAGACGGCAATCTTTGGCCCAAACAAAGCGGACCAGCCGTGTGAATGAGGCAGTCCAGATGGCCTGCCAGTCCCACAGACCACGCTCACAGCTTGGGAGGAGCCACTGATGTCACGGGAGGGGGGGGTTCGGCCTGGCCCCCTGCCAGCTCACCCCTCTGCCAAACAGCATCACGCACTCTTCAGATTCATATTTATAAAATCATTTTTATTTATGCATTTGGCAGATGCTCTTATCCAGACATACTTACACAGCATACATTTATTTTCCTACAATACATTTATATATCTGGATATTTACTGAAACAAGTCTGGTTAATTACCTTGCTCAAGGGTACAACAGCAAAGCACAACCTGGGCATCGAACCTGCAACCTCTGAGTTACAAAACCCTTTGGGTAAGAGTTATCTTACCCTTATATGACATTTAGATTCAAGGCTAGGGTTCTGTGGAGCCAAAATGAGGGGAAGGGGTTTGATTAAGGATAGGCAGAGAGGAGGAGGAATCATGGTAGGTTTTTTTGTTGCAAATAAATACTACTACTTCCTGTGCACAAACCTCTATCAAAGTGCTGGTAAATGGACTAACATCCTAACGCCAGGGTGGAGGATTCTTCTGGTGACGGCATTTTGGCAGGACACCGTGCAGGAGCAGATCAGAATGGAAGATCGGCTGTGATCCCGGGATGTGGTCAAAATGGGTGAGAGGCCCTCAGGTCGTGGAAACTCTATGCGGTGCAGTCGCTGCGCAGTCACACAGATGAACCATAAAGCACTAAAGAAGATTATTGCTGCAGGGTCCCTTCCCCAGCTGAAGGAGCTTTGATTACTGGCCATCAAATATGGGAGATGCGCAATGAGGGGGCGGGGGACCGCTCCAGTGAGGCAAATAATCAGGTCATGAATCAAGAGGTCTTAGACAACGACTCCTGTTCTGAGCCTGGAGTCACGGCTGGCCTCTGCAGAGCTGGTCCAGACCAGATAGCCTCCCCCCGTGATCCCGTGATTTGATGCTTTTCAGGAAAGCCATTTCACATACAGTGTGTAACAGCCCTGGAGGCCATGAACAATGGCATAATCATCTATGGTCATTTCTCCTTCCGGTCAGGACAACTGGGAGCAGGGGCAGCAACGTTCACCCTCCTCCCTGTATCCACGGCAACCTGAGAAGCTGTCAGGTGCATCTCTCTGTGCCAGCAATTGGTAGAGTGAGCTTTCATAAACTTGGCAATGGATGGAGCTACCAATGAGTTGTCAATCATCTACTCTTTTTGAACACCAATGAAAAGATTCTGCTTTCCAAAGCAAAGCACAATGATTGGTCCAAACCAGTGAGTCACTCATAGTGTATGCTGGCTCAACCCATTTTTGGTTTAATGAAACCTCATTCTCCCATTATTGCTTTGTTGCTTGACTCTTTCCATGTCTTAAGACTTTGGTTTGGGGGGGGTGGCATTGAGTGATTCCCACCCTCTTTTCTCTGTCTTGTATTTGGAGATATTCTAGAAAGCATTACCTGCCTTCCTGCACTGTGTTGCTTCCGCTATTATCCAGCTCAGATTCATCTGTGCCAGCTAGGTAAGTCGTAACTGGGATAGCTCACTCATCTGTGGTGATCCTTACAGAAATTGGCTGCTGTTCATTTTATTAATAAAAGGTCAATTGAAAACTGCTTGAGACCATGAGCAGGATGAGACCTACAGACTAAAGGCCACAGGTTTTAGCCTAGGCTATCAAATCAAATTTATTTGTATAGTGCTTTTCACAATTTAATTGTCACAAAACGCTTAACAGAGGGGGAGTCCAGGCCTAGACCCCCCCAAAAGCAAGCCTAAATGCAACAGTGTCAAGGAAAAACATCCTTGATAGGGAGAAACCTTGGGAGGAAGCAGACTAAAAGGGGGGGAGCCCATCCTCTTCTGCCCGGCACAGGGTGTGTCCAAAATGGACACACCCTATGTCATTAATGTTACCCAACCATGACCGGGACTCCATAGCAGTGGGACACAGTTGGCTTCGCCCTGCCAGGTGTAGGAGAGCTTTAAGAAGGCACTGTGTTGTTCCTCCGGGCTATTTAAATTTAAATTTAAATGTAACCGCTCGTCACACTTCTATGATTTTGTCATAATTCTGTAATGGCAGTAAAAAAAAATCCAGATTTTTGTGGTTTTCTATTTATTTATTTTATCTGTGTGTGTTTATATATATAGGCCTATATATATATATATATATATAGCCACCGTTTTTATTTTAAAATATTAAAATAATCTCATAATCCCACAATAATGTCTGCAGAAAGTGGCACATTACTTGCAAAGGAATCTGCTGAGAAAAAATGATTGAATTGTAATTATTTTCATGTCGGATGTCTATGAAATATAATAACTGTGGTGTGTGGTACATCGCATGCTGTTTCAGTTTCTCATTAAGGGCACTTGCAGTGCTTGCGTGGGTCAGGCTCAGGTTCCCATGGAGTCGGCAGACGTATCACTTCCTCTGTTAGGGAAGGACGGGAGGCACTTTTAAGACCCTCTGTAGAGAGCCAATCAATGCTTCTGCCCACATATTTCTGCCCCACATTGATTAAGAGGCCTGGCAAGGGGTGATCAATCAATCTCATCAGCAGAGCCTTGGAGATTAACCGCCTTCATTTCCCAAATAGGATTACACAAGTACCGGGGGTGTGTTTTATCAATGGCTGTGATATTAGGGACTGGAGAGCATTAAGACAATCACCAATGACTCCAGAAGCTCTTACATACCAGTAAGTAGGCTAATCTTCAGAGTCCCTGTGATTTAAATTCTCACTATAGAAAGTTATGGAAATTATAGACTAGAGGTGGTAATCAGGCATTATTCCATAACTTTATCATTATTCCATAACTCTATTATTTGAAAACATATTACATTACATTACATTACAGGCATTTAGCAGACGCTCTTATCCAGAGCGACTTACAGTTTTACCAACCTTTGTGTTACAAGACCAGTTCCCTAACCATTATACCACACTGCCTGCCTGTACATGTACATATCACATATTATACATATGCAAATAAACATTTTGAAATGGCAGAATAATCACTTTTTATTACAAAAGTTAAATAGCTGTCTCTGCATTTGATGGTGGGTGGGTCCTCACCAGCGATGTACTTCTGCTGAACTTTTAACTTTTAATTTCATATCTATTATGTTCTGAATAGTAGCTTCAAATATTCCAACATTTTTGTAGTTATCTGCTTGCATTTAATGTACAGTATTTGTCCCATATAAACTGTCCCATATAGCAGACTTCAAATATTAAGCGTGTTAAAGACGTTTTTTTTACTCTGTAGTGGAACCCATGAGATATGGGCTGACAGGTTAAAAGAATGTCACATAAAGAAGGATCAAGAGGTGCTGAAATATGAAGCTTTGAGCAAACCAGACACGAAAAAGTTTCTTGTGCAAATCTCTCGAACTAAGGCCTTTTATCAAACGTTTTTGTCCTAAAAATGTACATTTTCAACTTGCTTGAATGTAAATTCCTGGAGACCCTCCAGCCTTTACATTTCCTGTTGGGACTGGGGGGGGTCTGAGTCTTTTGGAATAGCGGACTGAACACTTCTTTCAAGAAAAAATATTATGCACGTGAATCAAATACATGATTGAAATTCAATTCTGCAATGAGTAATACAATTACGTCAACTACGTCCAACAATGCACGTTAGGGCAGCAGAACGCACGAGATTCTCCAAATCGTGGGCGAGGGTGCCCTGTGTTAGCCGCCGCGTGTCCATGCATTATTAAAGCGGCCCGGGCTCAGATCTCGCTGCAATTCTGATGAGGGAGAAGGGAAGAAGGCAAAACTCGGAAGAGGGGAAAACTCCCTCGCTCAGCAACTCGGTTTCTCCAGCGCTCGGGGCTTTCCAGGCGCGTACAGCGTACATCTCAGAGCGTGGGCAGAGCACCCTCGAGCAGTCACGCTTCACACTTCACAGGATTCCAGCAACAAAAAAAGACATGCGGTTGCTGAATAATTTACAAGGTGAATCGGTGGTTTAACACTCAGGACTTGCGGTGTTTAGCCGGGGCGCCTCTAATGATGAGTAGGAGGTCTTCCGCAGGAATCAGAGCCAGCGTTTGTTCCCCATCAGTGGCGCCAATGGTCCGGTCCAGAGGAAATATATTAACACAGGGTAAGTAAACAAGTAAACAAACCCAGAATACAATAATTAATTGCTATGTCTGGAATTGATTTCTGCAAAATCTACGTTTTTATTGTGGTGAGATTAAATAAAAAGACCGATTTCGAAAGCCAATACCCAACTGACAGGTATGCAGCAGTGTGGCATACAGTAGAAGAGAGGGAATCTTGTCAGGGCAGGTTTGCAAGTTCCAGTCCCAAGTGGGGCAAAGCTGTTTTACATTTAACGATGTAGCTACCACAAATCCGAGTGGCCTCAGGGAAACTACAAGCTGTTTTGAAGGAGTGATATGTAAAATACAAGTTATGTAATTCCCCATGGACAAGGGGCGTCTCGCAGTCAATCAAATAACACTTAATTTTCATGCTCAGTCAGTGCATCAATTTGAATACTGTATTTATGCCAATATGCATGCCACTGTATCAGGGAATATCTGTCTTGACGAATAGTACGCTCTCAAAAATGAAAGTACAATTAGGATACACTTTTGTTCCTCAGGGTACAAATGTGTTCATTGCAGTTCATTGTACCTTCAAAGGTACACATATGATCCTTCATAATACGGTTTTGTATAATTTCCCAGTGCACTAGGGAGTCCAACAGTCACATTTTTGTTTTTCTTTAGCTGCACACACAGATAGCTGCAGCGCCGTGAATGTGTAGGCTGCAGTGTTGACTCGTGATAGAGGTAGCTGTGGCAGTGATTACAGGCAGTGATGGGAGAATTGGGTATCATGAAGCCATAATGTGTGGAGCTACCATATGAAGATAGGCTACCACTAACCAATCATTGTGTTTTATTGTGAAGAGCAAACAATTTTGATTGGTTCAAACTAGTGATGGGAGAATGTGGTATCATGATGCCATAATGTGTGGAGCTACCATATGCTACCAGTAACCAATCATTGTGATTTGTTGTGAAGAGCAAAACATTTTGATTGGATCAGTGATTGAAAAGCTAATTGTAGCTCCGCCCATTTTTAGTGTCCTGACATCTCATTCTCTCATCACTCCTTACAGGAATTCCCTTCACCAGAACTCTCTGGAATCACTCCTGCAGCTGTGCAGTACGGAATGGACAGTACCTCTCTACCTGCGGCCCTCAGAACTAACCAATGAACAATGACACTTGTGTGCACTAAGGCACAGGTGCCCCAACTGCAGGCCTGACTCAGGACCTGGTGGTGGTGAGAGGGGTTGAGATGGGTCACGAGACAGACATGCTGTGAAAAAATAACTTGCTGTATATTATACACTTTCCATAAGCAGCCACATTAGTCAAATCAAACGGTGCAATAGTTACACTAGTTACCATGTGCATGCAGTTGTCAGTTAGATGTATATGTTAAAATTTCATATTTAAACATATGTTATAGGCCAGCGGTCCCCAACCACCGGGCCGCGGCCTGGTACCGGTCCGTGAGGCATTTGGTACCGGGCCGCACAGAAATAATAAAAACGTTTTAATTTTAATTTTATTTCCATTTTATTGACTATCGCAGTCTGCAGGGTGTTTTATTTTGAAAAATGACCACTTCCGTCTGTGCCTCTTTTCCACACTTGTCTCAGTTTTTTTTTCCATGCACCCCCCCCGGTCCATGGAAAAATGGTCTTGCATGAAACCGGTCCGTGGTGCAAAAAAGGTTGGGGACCGCTGTTATAGGCTACATTTTAAGAAGAGGTTGGTCACAGAGAATGTATTCACTCATAAAGTAGCTTCGTTTAGGAACGGTGGGAAGTAATGCGCTAATGGAAGATAGTGTTTTGTGACAATTCCTAACATGAGCAATGCTATTCATAATCAAATCTGATTGAGTTATTTATGGATTGATGAATTGTTTGGTTGATTGGTTTGTTGATCGATTTGTTTGACTGATTGGTGGGTCTATTGAATGATTGATGAAATGTATACAATGTTCTGTTTGTTTGTTGCTGTTTTAAACAGGGTGACCTCTATTGGTGCTGCAGCAGATGTGAAGCTTGTGATATTTTGGGGGCATAAAGCCCCCTCCACGTTCGTGGGATGGATTAACGCCAGCGTGTATTTTCTCAGCCCTGAACAGGACAGGGAGTCTTAGCAGGCTAGCTAGTATTAAAAGGATTAAACCCCCTACATGGCAAGCTGATGGATTTTTTTCCGGTGGTACATGTACAGACACACAGAAAATTCAATTACCAAGTACCAATAAGCATGTCAAGATAAAAAAAGTATCTTATGTCTTATAAATAATAAATAAATCGATGGGAGGGAGAGAGTGAAAATCATACATTTTACATTTTAGGTCCGTCACCGGGGGCAACAGGCACAATGATTTTTTAAAGACCTGTGACGTGTTGCATAGAACCTGTATGACACAATGACATTGTCAATCAGTTAATCAATGAAATTCAACCACAAGAGGGCAAACCGTGCCATTGAGCACAGCAAGACAAACACAACTACAAACCAAAAAATATGCTTTTCTTTACCTGGCTTTAAACGCTTCGACTTACATCAGTTGTATTGCCCTTTGAGAAGGAACCATTCAGAGATCACAGATCATAAAGGAGCCATTTTTTTATTATGGTTGGACAGCTTGGGCGCTTGTTGCAGGGGAGATTCTTGTCGCCATGGTTGCAACATAAAAAGTACACACAACATTGAGCGTCTTATGCATGTTAACTTAAAACCGCTTGCGTGCGACAAAAGTGTTGTCCGCCCTCCAACATCAGGTTGAAAATAGCTTGAAATTAGCAGCCATGGCAACGCAGGCAATGCTGTTATTCCAACATACACTCTCCCCATCAGAGACAGAGTTAGTTCATATTGCAATTCAGTCAATTCAGGACATGGATTGAAATTCAATTGCAAAAATCCTCATAGAGCAGAATAGTGGATTTTTTTCATCTCATCTCATCTCATCTCATCTTCAGCCGCTTATTCCTAGTTAGGGTCGCGGGGGGGCTGGAGCCTATCCCAGCATGCATTGGGGCGAGAGGCAGGAATACACCCTGGACAGGTCGCCAATCCATCGCAGGGCACTACATACACCATTCACTCACACACTCATACCTACGGGCAATTTAGACTCTCCAATTAGCCTAACGTGCATGTCTTTGGACTGTGGGAAGAAACCGGAGTACCCGGAGGAAACCCACGCGGACACGGGGAGAACATGCAAACTCCACACAGAAAGGCCCCCGGCCTGGATTCGAACCCGAGACCTTCTTACTGTGAGGCGACAGTGCTATCCACTGCACCACCGTGCCTGTGGATTTTTTTCAATTAATTAATTCAATTTCAAATAATTGACTGAATTTGAATGGAATTGAACCCCCAAACTGCTCCCCTATGCACTTAAATCTCAGTGGGCCCTCCTGGTTAACTAAAGGATATATCGTGTATTTATAACTTAGGGCTGGTCAGCAGACAGATCGGTGTGGGGGAGGGCAGGGGGAAGATTTCTTGGCTCATGTGGGTCTGTGCTGTCCTCCGGGTATGAGACGCCAGTGTGTGGCACTCCATTGATCAGGCAAAGTCAACCACGATGGCGCAGTGCAGACCTGTCACAGCTGTAGCAGCACAGCGGAGGATAATTACAGTGCAGGGAGTCACAGTCTCCTGCTGGTTCCCGGTGAGAGGACCTCACAGCGGCTCAGAGAGAGACAGGGAGAGAGCGAGAGACAGACAAATGATTGCATCAATTCATGTTTTTTTAAAGGGTTTTTTTTAGCAGATGTTTAACTTGTCCAGCGTGATTAGCAACGCCAATCCTGGAGAAATGCATTAAACACACATCACAGAACAGGAAGTACAGAGCAGCTAGTGACATGGCATTTCAGCACCGAGACGAAGAACAGAGTTACAGTATAAGCATATGACAGGAAAGGTTTTAGCATACACATTTCCCCTTAAGACATAACTGGATCATATCAACATATACACACAGCCTGAAATATAGCCTGAAACAGCATTATACCATAGGTTCCACATACATAGTGCCAAATACACTACCCACAAGCCCACCATTACCTTGGCTTATTCTATCTTATTCAGAACAAGCCTCACATGCATTGCATTTATTGCATTGCATTGCAAGTGTTTATAACCAAAGGCTAATTTCCAAAACCTGTCGCCAATAAACTACAAAGAACAGTATGTATCAAAAAATATAAACAAACAAAATAATCCATCCATCCATTGTCTAAGCCGCTTATTCCTGGTCAGGGTCGCGGGGGCTGGAGCCTATCCCAGCATGCGTTCCGGGCGAGAGGCAGGAATACACCCTGGACAGGTCGCCAATCCATCGCAGGGCACACACACCATTCACTCACACACTCATACCTACGGGCAATTTAGACTCTCCAATTAGCCTAACGTGCATGTCTTTGGACTGTGGGAAGAAACCGGAGTACCCGGAGGAAACCCACGCGGACACGGGGAGAACATGCAAACTCCGCACAGAAAGGCCCCCGGCCTGGATTCGAACCCGAGACCTTCTTGCTGTGAGGCGACAGTGCTATCCACTGCACCACCGTGCCGCCACAAAATAATCTAATTTAACTAATTTCATCAGATGGTAAGGCGAGGGCTTGCTGTCCGATAATGAGATAATTAGCATTTATTTTTAAAATGCCATTGAAAAAGCATGGAAAACTGCCTTCCTGATGTGATTGGGAGCCTCGCCTTGTCATTGCCCATTGGCAATATTTGAGGTCACCCCCCCCACCCCTCTTCATTGTAAAGCACTTTGAGATCATGAGATGAAAGGCGCTATATAAATGTCCATTATTATTATAAATAATAATGATTATAAATAATTGTTTTATTGGCACCACAGAAGTGCCTTTTGAGTTACAGAGAGGCTGCCAAGTGAAATACTGGACAGAGTGGTTGCAGGCTTAAATCCTTCATGGGACACAGCCCCTCTGAGCCCCCGAGCTGTTGCTAAGTGAGAGCGCCATGAAAAGGCCTCTCTTCGGAAACATTTGTCAGGTCGTGATGCGTGTTGGCTCTGGTGTTCAGTAGGGGGGTATGGGCACAGCATGGACGGGCCAATGCCATCTGCTCCCGGTGTAGGTGCCGGTGCCTCGGCCAATGGCGACTGATATATCGGTCACGTGTAAGTAAACACTGATCTCAGGGCTGGGAAGATGCCTGTCGCCTCTTTATTTCACTTTACCTACTTTACTGGGGCTTACCCATATAGCGGCATATATTTACAAACTTAGGAGCACTGTGAATGTTTGCACACCTGATATTGTAGACCACAGGTGCCGGAACCTCACCAACGCTTATAATGAAATAAGTAAAACACTGAATGAAAACTCTTTTGTCAATGAAGTTGGAAACTTAGCAAGATATGCAGTGTTGTGGGGTTTTATATTTACAAGCTGAAATCCATGGGCAGTGCAGTTTTTGTCATTTTGAAAACAAAGGACAAATGCTAAGAACAACACAGCACAACAGGGTAAAACATGAAACACTTTAAATAGACAAGAAAAAATGGGTGGCTGTATTGGGTTATATCTAAAAAGGATGTTTTAAAAAAGAATTAAAACACCAACAAAGTCACAGGAACATTTTTAAACAGGGGACCCGTTTAGAATTTATATTTATGCCTTGTGAGGGTTCGGACAGCTGAGGTTGTGCTCACAGCGGCACAAGCCTGTTTTCTCTGCATGCGAGGCCTCCAATCAGCGACTCTTCTCATTCAGTACAGAGAGTGATAACAAGAGCGGCCCTAATTAACCACATTCCTCCTTACTGAATGGAAGAACCTGCATTACTTGGCCTTGCATTGGCTCCTGTTGTCAGGATTCAACCTCCCAACATTGTGGTATTCACTCCTGCTGTTGGAGAGCCACAGGGTCTGCTGTTGTTTGTTGTTAAACAAAGCCTGATTTACATTCGATCCGGCATCCCCGGTGTTCACAGTCACAACCAGAGAGCGCGTTCTCTGCAAACGGCAGGGCATTCATGGCTCTAGCACACCAAAGGTCGGAGTGTGTCGTTAAACTCCAATACAATAGGGGGCGGTATACAATTATAGGTAAAACAGTAGAAGAAGATTGTTGGTGCTTTTTTCAAAGTAGGTTAGCCAATTTTGGACTTTCAGACATCTTGATAGTCAATCAATCATTGTCTGTGTATCGAACGTGACTTCCGTGGCATCGTCCACCTTGTTTTGAAATTTGCACAGCTTAACGTGTGGACTCTGATATCAATCAAAACCACACCGTTTGTTTTTGTTTTTTGTTTGTTTTGCTTCAGATTTTTTCCCTGTTTTTCTCCCAACTTGGAAGCCAATTATAACCTCTATTTCTTTTTTGATTTACCCTCCCCCACAAACCCACCCACCTCCGCGGGACGAGCTAATACCTCGAGGCAACGTTTGCCTCCTCCGAGATGGAACTCACCCAACCCTGTTTACAAGGTCGCCTCCTCGGCAAGCTTGTGCCAGCTCTCTCCCCCCTCCCCCTGGGGTGGACAGCCAAATGCCGCCCTCAATCAGGGCTCCCCACCAGGGCTGGTCTGGTACAGTAGGGTTTTGAGCCGCGACCATGATAGGCAGCTCCCACTAGTAAAGGACCAGCCAATACGGGTGCATTAGACCTCTAGGCTATCGGAGGACCCCATCCTGTCATTTTTACACAGTTACCTCACCTCAACTGGTTTCTAATTCTAAGGTGAAAACAAAAAGCAGTCACTCCACAGTTCTCAAAGAGCAAGAATGAAAACCACAGTCCTATTCATTGCAGGGCAGGGTTTGTTTATCCAACTGTTGTCAGGACCCTCAAACTTTTAGTTACTCAGTGTGGTAGGCAGGAAGTTCTAAATTGGTTCATTGTGAAACACCATTAGGACTTCCTTCTTATAATTAATCAGAGGTTCACTCATTTACAACTTCTACAGAAAATATCATTCTCAATAACTCTGTCCCTGTACTTATCACATAGAGAGTCTTATTACTATGGTCATTTTTTATTTTTTCAACTTTTATTTTGGAAAGTGCTTTGAACATAATGTATAAAAGGGGCTTTATAAATCAAATGTATTATTATTATTATAATTGTCATATTATAATCATATTATTATCCTGAACGATGTGGCCTAACTGCAGGAGCAAGAGGGTCATTTTTCTCTTGCTTTGCAATTGGCTCTGTATAAGAGCACCTGCTAAATGAAAGATAATGCGATGTAGGGGCCCCCGGGTGACACAAAAGGCACTCATTCTAAGTGCAGGTTGCCTACTGCAGCCTGGGTTCGATCCCAGGCTGCGCCAGTCTGGCTCTGGCCGGGAGTCCCGTTTGGGGGCGGCAATTTGCTGTCCACCCTCGGGGGAACCTGGCATGGTCTTGCCACATGCACAGAAATGGTCATCTCTGTGTGTTTCGGAATCACAGTTGACGGCTTGGTGAATTCTGTCTGGAAAGAGGCGGCTGGCCATTTTTGTCACTGCCAGTCTCAAGGTTGTGGCTGAGGGATCGTACAGGTGCCCGAAACTTCTGATCTTCTCAGGTACCCAGCAAGCAAGCACCAAGCACCTAGCGGACCGCCATTGGCAACAGCTGTCCGCACAGCTGCATTTCTCCTTTCCACCTCATATTTGAAGATGCAACAGCGCCGGAGCGAGGTAGCCTAGGTGCCGAAAAGTGCCAGATCCTGTGGCCCTTTTAAAAGAGTAGGAGTGTTAAGGCCAGTTTACATCAACGATTCGCAACGAGACGAGACCATTTTAGAACGTTGCAGAGAAAAGTTGCAGCAGTGTAAATTACCTGGTCTCTGGTCGTCGCAAGTCGGCTGTTGGCGGCTGATAACGTCTCTTGCAATTCATCATGTCAAGTCACAACTGTTGAGTTTTAGAACGTAGCATATGTCAGGGCCATTGTTACATTTCTCCAACCAATCAGTGCATAGTATAGTGCACACAAAAATATTTTGTTATATAGAGTTTTGGACTGAAGTGAGAGAAGATTGTCTGATTCATCTTTTTGAAGAACAACCCCTGTCTATACGACACCAGTTCTTCTAGAGCAGTAGTTCTCAAAATAACGTTGGTAGAGACTTGCGACCCCCACCATCCCCCGAGGTGCTTTCCGACAATCTTGACAAGCACGCAAACGCAGACACAAATACACGGTTACAGCGCCCGGATGGGTGGGCCTGCTGCTTTTTGGAGCAAAAACAACTCCACTCTCGGTTTGATGTTGGAGACGGCCACTCGGAGATCATCCTTCACGCTGAGTCATGGTCGGTATTTGTTGTTTATGTAGGCTACGTCAGTGCGGAAAAAGTATTTTCACATTGACTGTTGTGAATCTCGACATCTGTTGTGTCCTTGTTTTTACAGTTTAACCACGGTTCCATTTAGCAGATTAACGTTAGCTAGCTTGTACAAATAAATTATGCGCACACAAGGCAGTTTGTAGGTTAGTACATTTAGTGTTGCCCTGTAAATGTACAGTAATTGACATCAGACAAGGCTACTGGGAAAATGTTTGTTAACGTTAATACATTTAGGCGCTACTCATATTGACAAGTCACTCTGAAGCAACCGATGAATTTCATTCAGGAAAACCACATGAGCCTGAAACAGTGCATTTACATTGCGCTGGAGAAAACTTGTACAAGCAATGACATTTTCACAAAGCTGGGCACCAAACGGGCGGCGCTTGTCAATATCGGGTAAAAACAAAGGACTGAAGGCAAGCGTCTTACAAGTAGCACATCACGTTAATTTCGAACACTGTATTATACACAGAGAGTTCTTGCAAGCAGAGCACTCGATCCAAATTGAAGGGCTTACTTCCAAAACCTGTTAAGTCCATTTTTGCCAAAAAATGGTTCTGAGCACCACCTGCAACTACATATGGCAACGCATGTTTCTGCTGTAAATTGAGCGTTAAAAGCGGTTTAGTCCCATAGAAGCCGCCCATAAAACTATTGTGTTGTTTCCAAAAGCGATTAAGTCCCACCTGGTTTCATTTCCAAAACCTGTTAAAGTCGATAACCAATAGCGTGAGGTTTTCAACGTCACGTGATATTTTGTTCCTGTTGTTATGGCGGAAGATATTTGTGAGGATTATTCCGAGCTTGTTTCTCCTTCTAGTAAAAGTAGAAAGCGTAAAAGATGCCCAGAAAAGTGGAAGAAAAATATTTTGAAAGAAAAGCGTTACAGCGCAGAAGGAAAGTCGCCTTCGGTCAACTGTACTCATGTGACAAAGCCATCCAACCGTCGGTGTCGCGTTAGCAAATTGGCACAGACGGACATTGACCTATTTTTCGGGCAGTTGTATTCTACCACGGACAAACAGAAACAGGACTTTTTCCTACTGAAATGCATGACTGTGCTGCATCCGAAACGCAAGCGTCCACGGAATAAGGAGTCAAAACATCGCTCCGTGACAGTGAAGTACCAGGTTCTGGGTGTGCCGGTGTGTGCCATTGCGTTTCAGGGTATCACCAACATCAAGCGTACACGCCTGCAGAACATCGCGAGTCATTGGAAACAACATCACAACATACGAAATGAAACAAGAGGGGGACGCCGGCTTTACCAAGGTATTAGCAAAATAAGACTATTCTTGGATGCTTGTGCGTCTCAAAACAAATTCAACTGTTGTGGGAGTGTGTCAGTACTATTGTAATGTTATGAAGCCTAACATTGTGGTTGAACATTATTTTCCTGTGAGGGGCCACTCATTCCTGCCTGCTGACAGGGTGTTTGGTAGGATTGAGAAGGTGTTCCGTAAAATGGAAACAATACTGTTGCCTACTGAATATCACCAGATTTATGCCACTTCTTGGCACGGTTCATGTTCTTGGCCAGGATTGGGAAATAAGTGATTTTAAGGCACAGTGCAAAATATGCCCATTTGAAGGTGAAATTGGGTTTTAAGCTGTCATTTAAGGTAAAGCTGACAATCAGATAAAGAAAAAAGCTGCAGATGTAGGAAAGCTGCGATGGCTGTACAATGGCTGCAATATTGTTATCAACCCATCTGATTGGCAAGAAAGGAAAAAAAGATGAAAATTTCAACATTTTGAAGGCAAATGCTGATACCACTCAAAAGTGTGATAAAACATTTTAATTTTTTCCAAAATAATATGTCTGCAGATCAGTATTATGTAGTTTTTTAGTTTCTTTTTCCTACAACATTTACTATTTCTCTATTCCAATGCTTTTAACAGTTCTGAATGGCTGTTCAGACAACAAAATAAAATAAAGTAAAAGTTTTCTAAACTTGTTTTTACAAGTGCCAAGTTTTTAGCTCTTATAACCGCCATTGTGTTATATCATCCATCATTACCCAATCTATAAAAATATAGTCAGTAAGCCAGAGTGACAGGAAAATTGAGAGATGGTCTCACGCATCTCTGATTGGACAGTCACAAAAAGGACAAAATGAAAAAGTTAGAAAATCAAAATATTGTAGAATACATACTCTGATTGTTAAAATAAATTGTAGGCTAACACAAAATGAATTGTTAAAATAAATTGTAGGCTAAATGCAATTATGGTTAAAAAAAGATAGCATTTTATTGGCACTTTTTTCTCTCTCACATTCTTGAAATCACCCCCACTTTGAGAACCACTGTTCTAGACACTCCGGGAATAGACGCGAGAAATTAATGAGGTACATCATGAGGTACATCTCCAGTCTCCAGTTCACAAGTTTGGCCCCGTAGGCCCCTTGACTCTGTCGCTGTAGCACCCATGGTCGGCTCCAAATCCTTGATCTGCTGTTTTTTGCCTCTGCTGCGTTTAATCAACAATGCAATTGCAGTAAGCAACTTTTTGTCACTGCTATCATCCGTTTTTTCAGAAACAAAATATCCAGCAACCACCAATGAAGCCGGTATCAACACAGAGTAAAGATTGTGGTTGTTATGGAAATGGTAAACTGTCTCTTCTTAGTCGCTTTGATGTAAACTGGCTAGTTTTAGAATGTTGCAGACCATACGTATTGGGACTCTTCTGCAACTTTTCTCTGCAACGAATCTTTGATGTGAACTGGCCTTTAACCAGTGGTCAAATTCCCAGAAAAAAATTCACTACATCTGGCCACCTAATAATCCCTCCCTAAATCTGATTGGCTGCACATTCCCTTGCATTACCTCCCCACTTTGATTCAACAGGTAATCAACTGAAAAAGATAACAGTTCTCAGTTGACCTACGCGGTTAAATAAATTAATATACAATAGTGACGATTTACATCGCGTGCCCATTCCAGCAGTTCCAGGGCAGTGCGTCATCAGTGTAGCCTACTTTCAAGGGCGACGCGAGGGCAATGCGCTTTACATGAGAAATTTTAATCGACCTGTTCCAGGTCACTCTGCTTCTGCTGTCCTGCAGCAACATCGGTTAATAAGCAGAAGCCGACGACGGAGAAGGACTTCGTTTATAATGCGCTTTCCATACATTATGGTCAAAGCACTTTCCAAATAAAAGAAAATGGAATAATCAAAAATATAAAATAGAATATATATAACAAGTCAGTTAAAATCACGGCGATGGCTTACAATTAAGAACAAGAATTTAAAGCAAGTTTATCAAAATATGTTTTCAAAATGGACTTAAATGTACATGTTTGTGCAGCTCTAATGTTCCCTGTACGGTTATTCAGCGATCCGGTCCACGGTTACTCTTACCAAGCTCACCCTGTACAGTTTTTTCCACCGCCCGCTGCGTGTTGTAATCGCTCTTCGGAAGCGGTGCTGTTTGGATAGTCTTTGATCAACACACCCCCATATGTCGCCTTTCAGTGTAAAATGCTCTGTAATTCATGCTGGAGAACATTAATGAGCTTGGCTCTTCGCCCACTCTCGCTGCGGTGTCGTTAACAGGTGACGGAAACAGTGACTGCAGTGAGGTGGGGTGGGGGCTGGGTGTCTTCGGTTTGTTTGACCGGCTGACTATATAATACGATTAATCAATAAATGAATCATTTTGTGTCTAACGAGAGCTTATCCATCCATGAAGCGCATTGTTGCTGCTTGATGGATGGATAAGCCTTGAAAACACACCATGTATTTTACGATTTTTAAATTAAAACCGTTAAACTGAAGCCTCCCATATAGTGTATCCAGCAGAGTCACCCTTACGGAAAAGGCATTCTACACATATGAATCAAGTGGATCATATGTGTTTTGGGAACATTTCACGTGATTCACATGTATACCATATATTTCACATGTATACCATGTACAACCTACAATGTTTGGACGTTTCAAATTCAAGTGATTTTTCCATACTTAGTGTAGGCTAGCGTTGTGCCCCATGGTCTGGGTTTATCCTTGTTCTTAACAATGTCAGTGCCTCACACAAGTCTACATGCCATGCACACCATGCATTATATATATATATATATATATATATATATATATATATAAAATATTGTGGCAGCCCAAGGCGCTGCACAAGGAAATGGCTGCCGGGTCCTTCGACACATGGGAGCCAAAACACTACATTTCCCAGCAGGCCACAGTCACACCTGAACGGAGTGAAGGCAATGGACCTAACGACCAGCTGAGGGCCATTTCAAGGCCTATTTAAAGGGCTGGTTCCATCACATGTTGAAGAGGAGTAGGAAGGTGTTTGGGAAGGAGTTGCTGAGTGTAGAGAACGTGTAGAGAACGTGTAGAGAACGTGTAGAGAACGTGTAGAGAACGTGTAGAGAACGTGTAGAGAACGTGTAGAGAACGTGTGACCAGCCAGGATTTGAGGAGAGTGTTTTTTTGGATTGTTGTGTATGAAATTGGATTGTTTTGAGGACCCCCTTTGGATTGACTACAGACTGGATTACGGAACTGAACTGGATTTTGGAATTGGATTACGGACATTGACAACGAGTAGGATTGTGGACTTTGTGTTTGTATTTCCCAGAATACCCCGCCCTTTGTTTTGTGTAGCGTTTGTCAAGATTATTAGTTTAATAAATCATTGTTTTGTTTTGAATACTGCCTCCTCCGTGTTCTTGAACTTGCCTACACCCTCTGCAAGGTCCGTGAGTGTCGCCCAACCCTTGGGGACACCACAATATATATATATATATGAAGAGTTTACATGCAAAAAATGATAAATCCATTCTTGTCATTTTCTGTACATTTTAGCTACATTTACATTTTAAGCATTTAGCAGACGCTCTTATCCAGAACAACTTATAAGATGTGCATTAATACGTGGTATTATCAACCATTGTTCGCGCAAGAGATCAGTGCAGTAATACAGCGATAAACATCATTGTTGGCCGCTGCATACCATACCTGTCACACCGGGAAGGAAAAGGTTAGTAATTATTATTATTTTAATTTTTTTGAGGAAGTTTTAAACAAGTATACATATACAAAATCAGTATTAGACATGTAGGCAGTGGTGATGACAATTGTCTAGATGTACAGAATTCAGTGGTAGTGGAGTCTGAAAAGGTGGGTTTTGAGACTCTTGTGGAAAATGGCAAGTGATTCCGCGGTCCTGATCGAGTGTGTAAGATCGTTCCACCACTGAGGGGTCAGGACAGAGAAGAGGCGAAACCACGAGGGGCGGCTGCCAGGCGCCCGAAGGGATGGGACAGTCAGTTTGCTGGAGGAGGTGGAGCGGAGGGTGTGGCTGGTGTGTAGGGTGTGATGAGTGTCTGGAGGTAGGGGGGAGAAATTCCTCTAGCCGCTTGATAAGCCAGCACCAGTGATTTGAATTTGAAGCCTGCTATGATGGGGAGCCAGTGCAGAGAGGTGACTAGAGGGGTGACATGCGTGAACTTGTGTTGATTGAACACCAGACATTCGGCAGCATTCTGGACTAGTTGCAGTGGCTTGATGGCACAGGCCAGTAAATCAAGATTTTTTATTGTGCTTTCTTCGTATAACTTATAAATTCCAAAAAATGGTGACCCTAAATTGATGTAAGTACAGTAACAGAAAGCCAGATTTTCAAAAATCTACATTATTAAATAAATACATAATTTGATATTTTTCAGTTTGTTTTGTTTCAAAAGCAGATAAATCCACCATCTGATTTTTAGCTAAATTGAAATTGGTTCACCCAGAGCGAGACTCAGCCATTGGACTCCGGTTGTGCTGACCACGGCGAATGTCCAAATGTGGGAATATCGACTGCATAATTTCTGGTTATGGGGGACTGCGTTCGCTCTCTGCCCTGATATTATGGTGAAAATACCGATCTTGTCCTCTTTCGCTTCGTAGGTCCCTGTTCTGAATTGTAGCCTACTGCGCGGTTGTGCGAATTTAGAACGTTGTGTATTTTAAAGGATAAAATACAGTAGTGTAGGCTATATGAAGAGTTCATACGCAAAAACTATAAACGCCATTGCTACCAAAAATAAACAAACAAGCCGTGATTTAGATCACAGTGCTGTCTTTGCGATTCCCAAATCGTTTTGTTGCAAAACTCGATATATCTCATGCTTTATGTACAGTTATTCTGTGTCATTTTGTTAGCACAAACCGAGATATCTACTTAACCAATCAGCAGGCAGCATTGTGATCACATGATTCCAATATGTCAGCCTCCTTGACGTGATTGTTCGCCTTGCTAAACACGCAAAAAACTCAAAAACTGAGCACATTTGTCTTGAAATAATGGAGAGTTTTGACAGTATTGAGGAGCCTGTGCTGCTCTCAATATCGGGGCGTAAAAGGAAGCGACTTCCAGACAATTCTGCTCGAGCTGTGGCGAAGAAAGCACGGCATAGTGGTGACGGTAAAAATCCATCCATTTCATGTGCGCACAATATACGTGATGTGTGTGTGGCGTCTACGCTGTCTGCTGATGATCTTTCTTGCATCAAGGGGCAGCTTTATTCTACGGAAGATAAAGTCAATCAAGACGGTATTTTGCTGTCTTACATGGATATTCAACAGTGTAAACGAAGGAGGCGTAAAGTTGAGGATGTAAACAAACAGAAAGCAAGGGATGTCACAGTGAAGTACTTCCTTCTGAGGGCAAATAAAGAAAGGATTCCTGTATGCAAAGATTCATTCCTCAGCATATTGTGTGAGTAACATTATAGTCGTGAATGCATGGTCTCATTGATCATTTTTAGGTCAGGATTTAATTTAATCTTAGAATTACAGGCGTTGATCTGTCAATATCAGCTGTTTCCATCAAAATATCAGCTACCCTTTTGGGGAATGGATATGCAGGGTACTCATCTGGCTAATTCGTTCATGATGTACTGCTACCCTGAGGCTGTGCTGCAATAGCAGGTCATTGTGATTTCACGCATTGATTATCACTCAGTCATGCAAGTGGTTTTTAAAATGTCAAAGATACTCCATGCCATGTGGGATTGGAGATATTTATTTTCAAATGTGTTATTGTAATTTTTTTCATTTATGCTATTTATTTATTGGGGGGGTGCTACTAGCCTAGTTTCTGACAGTTTTTATAAAGGTGTATACACATATTGTAGCAACACTCACACCTTCCTTCAGTGATACATTTGTATAGCATACGTGGTATATTATAAGCGCTAATTGCCATCCCGTTGTAGCAAGTAGTATTGTAGCAAGTAGTATTGGTAGTATGGGCAATAGTTGCCATGGGTTAAAATTTCACAAAGGTTTTTATTATTATTATTATTATTTATTAATATATTTTTAGGGTTAGGGTTCTGTTAGGATACAACACACTACACGTACGCAACATTTAGGGATTTATGTTGTTGATAGAAGGCGTATGTGTAGGATAGACACACATACATGGGCATGTGTGTATACACGGTTTATAAAAAAGTTGACATTTGCAAAGCTCCATCTGTGGGCTGCGAGTGATGACAATGGCATTGTGATTTAATAATACCATAATACTAACACAATATTTGTTCATTACTATTTTTCTGAACATTTTCTTTTTTTTCAGGTGTCAAGAAAGACAGAGTTTCTAACATTGCAAAATACTGGCAGACCCATGGTATTGCAAGACCTGAACGGCGAGGTGGCGTAAGAAATATGGAGAAAAAGCAGGCACTTAACTTGTAAGTTATAGAAATGTGAGTTGTGTTGCTGTAAACAGTTGTTTAAGCCTGGTGTTATTTGGAGTCTGATTCCTTTATTACAGTGTATCTGGATTTATGTTTGTGGATAAAGCCATGATATCAGTTTACTCCCAATCCTATAGCTTCATAGGAAACTATTATGCTGTTGAGATCCAGGGTGGAGGTGGGGGCAGTTGATGGTTTGATCAAATTTGAATATTGTGAGGAAATACAAAATATATTTTATTTATATTTCTTGCAAAAATATTCTATTTCCTTCAGTGATATGGTGTTTGTGGTTTGAATTTTTTTCTTTCACATATGTATACAATATGTATGCATCTTATGATATTGATAACAATGTGATTACCTACAAACCAGAATTTGAGGCACCCCCCCAATAACTTTGGGTTGTATTGCCTATTTCACATGGCATTAGTGATTATAATCAAATTTGTGGTGATTATGTGAGGCCTTAATACCAAAGAAAGTTTACCATGGATTTGTCTTTTGCACAAAAAAAAATCATATTGTGGATTTATCTGCTTTTGATGCAAAACAAACTGAAAAATATTAAATAATATATTTATTTTTAAATATAGATTTTTGAAAATCTGGCTTTCTGTTACTTTGTTTACATCAATTTGGGGTCACCCTTTTTGGAATTGATAAGTTATACCAAGAAAGCACAGTAAAAGGTCTTGATTTACTGAAAATGACAAAAATTGATTTATCTGCTTTTGCATCCAAAGTCTTCATACACTACTGGTCAAAATTTAAAAATTTAAGCAGTTCAAGTCCAGTGAATAACCTGAAATGGTACAAAGGTAAGCAGTAAATTGCCAGTGTAAAAACTGGAAAATGGGGGTGTTCTAAAACTTTTGACCGGTAGTGTACATATATACTGTACACATTGTCAGAAGGTCAGAGGACTCTTCAGGACCGGGTCTGACTCCTGATCCTTTCTGTAGGTTTTTACCGTACTCTTCTTCTAGCCATGGCAGCCAAAATAATGGGTGACTGGGCATGCCCAGCATTTTTATACATGACCCTAAGCATGATGGGATGTTAATTGCTTAATTAACTCAGGAACCACACCTGTGTTGAAGCACCTGCTTTCAATATACGTTGTTTCCCCCATTAATTTTTTTAAATGGACAAGACATGATTTATCAATAAAACAATAAAGTAGAAGATCAATGTTCTTAAGTGTTTTCTGATTCCAAAAGGGACTTTATTCTCATCACACATTTTCACAAAGAAAAACATTTTTATTGTTCAGTCGCAAGTATGGATAATGAGATGACTCATTGGTCCCTGTGCGGTCCCAACCTTCACCTCACAGTCCATCAACGACTGAATCACGAGCGGCTTATCCTGTTCCTTTCACTGGAGAACAGAAATAAAATTTATATATAATATTCCCCTCACATCTCGAATAAACTACAAAGCTTAGGCAATTCAGGCCACACTGAAAAGAGACAAATTGCTGTAGGCTCTGCGATGCAGTGCTCTGTCCTCAGATCTGTGGCTAAATTTATCCAAATGGCTCCACGGGAGTGGCTGAGCTCCCTGTGAGAGATGCAATTCTTAACCGCTGTGCAAACTCTATGTGAGAGACACAGGGCAACTCCAAAAGCTCGGTGAGCTCTCTATGAGAGACACAGGGAAACTGTAACAGCTGGGCAAGAGTGTTAAACCTGTTTCCTTCCAGGAAAACTTACTGTGCTGTTTGTGATCTTGGTGAGAGAAACAGGTCAACTCTAACTTGTTGTTGGGTGAGAGTGTGAAATATGTGTTAGGCAACAGGGTAGCTCTATCTGTGATGGGTGAGTGTGTGAAATCTATCTAAATAAAAGGATAAGCGTATTTAATTATTTTACTCTCAAGTGAGAATCAGGGGGTGCCCATACTTTGAGCGGTTTCAACCCTCTGGCTGCTGTAAATATAACATAGGACACACTACTATAGTGTCCAGTCAGGATGCACAGTATTTACTGTAATGACCTCTCTCTCACAGACTGGTTGTGACTATCCTGTTAGTCAAGCTGCAGCTGGAAGTGGAGTGAAAGACGTTCTGCCTCTGCCTCCCTCTGTTGGAGATTTTCTGCAGTGCACAAATTATTATTATTTTCCCTCTCAGATAGGTACCACACTGTACCAACAGCAAAGACTGTGAAACTGTTGGATAAAGAAGATGTTGTCTGTGTTCCTTCTTTACTTACGAAAAGCTAGGGTCCAGCGATATTGTTTTTTTCTTCTTGTTTTTTTTGTTGCTTTTTTTGTTTGAAAATCAAATATCGAGATAACTGAATACATTTGATATTTTAACACTTCCTAAAGAGGAACCATGCACTGTGTTGCCTTGTGAGGCCAAACAAGATTCAAACCTGCCTTACAAGCCACACTTAGCCACATTCAAATATACGTATATAAGAACATAACATAAGAATACATAATGACGAGAACAGGCCGTTCGGCCCATCTAGGCTCGTCATGTCCTAATCTAAAGAGTATCTAGTACTACATCTAGCCTGGACTTGAATAGCCCAAGCATTTCTGCCTCCACTACCCGACCTGGTAAGCTGTTCCAGGCATTGACAACTCTGTGTAAAGAAAAACGTCCTAATATCTGTGCAGAATTTGCCTTTAACTAATTTCCACCTGTGGCCTCTTGTTCTGCTGACCCCACTTATCTAAAAACGTACTTTGTTAATCCCTTTTAGGAATTTAAAAACCTCAATCGAATCCCCCCTAAGTCTCCGTTTGCTAAGTTTAAATAGATTGAGTGCCTTAAGTCTATCATCATAACTTTTACCTTTCATACCCGGTATCAGTTTAGTTGCCCTTTGGACTTTTTCAAGAGCTTCTATATCTTTCTTGTAGTGCGGTGCCCAGAACTGCACACAGTATTCTAAGTGAGGTCTGACAAAGGCATTATATAACATTAATATAACCTCCTTTGATTTATACTCAATACTTTTTGCTATGTATCCCAGCATCTTGTTGGCTTTTTTCCACTGCTGTAGCACACTGCTTTGATGCAGATAGGCTTTGATCAACTACAATTCCTAAGTCTTTTTCAAATTGAACACCTACTAACTTTTCTCCTCCCATAAAATACTCCTGTCTAATGTTTTTATTTCCCACATGCATAACTTTACATTTAGCAATATTGAATGTCATCTGCCATGTATCTGCCCATTTTTGGATTTTGTTTAAATCATCTTGGATTACTTTAGTCGATTCCAAACTGTTTGCCAAACCCCTAAGTTTAGTATCATCTGCAAATGTAACTATTTTGCTACGAACGTCCATATCCAGATCATTTATGTAAATAAGGAAGAGCAGAGGTCCCAGCACCGATCCCTGTGGGACACCACTGCCCACAGCACCGAGGTCAGATACGGCCCCACCTACTGTTACTCTTTGTATTCGCCCTTGCAGCCAATTATGAACCCACTCTGAAACTACTGCAATTCCTACTGAATTCATTATATATAACAATAATAATAATAATAATCTATATAGACAGATGTATGTCTTCTGGTTTAAGGAAGGCTCTGGATCCGAACTGGGCCCAATGTGATGATTGCCTGAAATGGAGGAAGCTTCCGGATGGAATTGAGCCCAACAGCCTACCTGATGAGTGGTTCTGCCACATGAACCCAGATCCTCAGTACAGGTGATCCCCAGCTCCCCTTTATTACAGGTAGTGTCTTTGTAGCAGAGTTCAGACATGTGAGTTGTCACATGAGCGTCCTCTACAGAATGTGACATCACCCCTGGAGAAGCAATAAGAGTATGATTAGTTCCCTTGGCTGGGGACCTCTGTCTTTAGCTCAGTGGGCTAATCGTATCTCTTATTGTCTGGAGCAACCCAGCTAGGGCCATGGTTTGAAACCTGCAGCACACCTACCCCCATTGCAGTGCTGCCAGTGACTCAGATAATACGACTGATGCCTATGAGTCGGCTGAGGTTTCTGTGGTAGTTTAGGGATGGAGAATATAGCGGAGTTCAGAGACATGAGTTGGCATGTGAGCATCCACTGCAGAATGTTACGTCACCCCTGGAGAAGCAATATAATATGATTAGTTCCCTTGGCTGGGGGCTGTATCTCTTGTTGTCCGGAGCAACCCAGCTAGGGCCATGGTTCTGAACCCGCAGCAGACCAACCCCCGTTACACCTTCCCATGATAAAAACGAAAAAACTCAATAATTTTTAATAAACACAAGTTGGTTATTTGCATTACAGACATAATGACTTGCATAACTATGATTATGCAGGTGGATAATTATTGAGCCTCCAATGCATAACATGAAGTGCAACCTTCAAATTAAAAGCTCTGTTCTTTCACTGCTAACCCACATTGTCACTGTTTGAGAGGGGGCGGGCCTCTGGTTTTTCCAGATCTCACAGTCTCAGAACTGTCTCTTTTTTCAATTGTACCCTCTTTCTTATTCAACTATCCCTCCCTCATACTACGAGCTTGCCTCTGCAACTCTGGGACCAGCAGTGACAAAGTTGCCAAACCACCACTCGCCAAGCCGCTGACCGTAACTCCGATACACACAGAGCCACTTTTTGCATGTGGCAAGCTCATGCCGTCTTCCCTCGCCCTCCCCCTGGGGCAGACAACCAATCGTCGCCCCCGAATGGGACTCCCGGCCAGAGCCGAACCCCGGCTGCAGTAGACAACCTGCACACCGGGCAAGTACCTTTACCGGTTGTGCCACCGGGGGCCCAGAACTGTCTTTTAATAGTATTAAATCATGTTTTACTGCAGGTTTTGCAGAGTAGAGGAAGAACCTGAGGATTCCAAGGGGGATCAGCTGTATGAGACCAGCTATGAACAGCAGTGAGTTTAAATTTTCTTATCACTTTGGCCATGTTTGAACTGCTGATTAATCCAACTGCTCTCCTCACCACTTTGCCACCTACACCCATGCAGGAAGCACTGAGTAAAATGTACACAGCTCCAATCTTGCAGTGCACTCAATGGCGGATCCTGGCATAGGCGACATAGGCAGTCGCCTAGGGCGGCACACCGGGACGGGGCGCACACACACAGCTCTCCATATACAGACACAGACACGCACTCACTTCAGTCTCGCTCATCTGCGCTCAGCGCTGCGCTACAGAGCTACGCTAGCATTGGGCAGAGATGATGTGACTTTTTCGTCCCACTGCTTCTGCTGTCTGTCAGCCTATGAGGTCTCCTAGTCCTCACCTGCTAGAAGCCCGAAGTGGGGGAGGGGTGGAGGTCAATAGGACCTCTCAAACTCACACTGTATAGTACAAGTCAATCAATGAAATCACAAAATAACATTGCAACCAAATGCGCCCCTGCTCTCCTAACACACACAAGGAAATGGAAATAATATCTCAATAGCTACTGATATACAGCTGCAATTTTGCCTGGTTTAAAATATAATGATAAATGAAAACGAGTCTGTACACCACCAAGGTGAAATGGTTTAGTCTCTTGACCCTGCATTGATGGGCAATCGTTTAGTCACACACACATTGAGGTGCGTTGCCAAAATGAAAAGATCAAGTTTAGAAAAAATAAAAGAAGAAGAGGGGAAACGGGCCAAAGATAAAGGTATGTGTTATGTCATCTCATCATGAACATTATGTTAGTCTAGTAAATAATCATGCTAGCTAGGTATTGCATCAATTGCTATACTAAGGTTAATGCTAGCTAGTAGCTCAAGCATTTAGCTAACATTACACTGGCTATAATGAGGCTGAACTTTCTATAAAAAACGCCTTTCTTGACTATCATCCTGAACATTTTCTGTGACATTTGTGGGGGTAATAATAGTGCTATACTGCATCACTATGAGCTTACTACTAGCTAGTTAACATGCATATAGTCCAGCTAAACTAGCAGCAAAACAGCAGAAGCTATCTTAAGTCTGGTTTGTGCATAATGACATCATGTAATAAAAGGTGCAATTTAGTTTTATTTGTGTGCACCTTCAATTTTTAAATTAGTGTGCAATATGTTTCAGTGTTCTTATTTATTGTCTTGGACAGCACCTCATAATTTTTGTTCCTTTTAAAAGAAGCATGCTATTTTTATTTATCTATCTATTTTTATTTATTGTTCAATTTAAATGTGTTATTTTTAGATTTTTACAATGTAATATTTGTGTTCAATATTTTTCAGCATTTCTTTGTCTATTAGTATAATTAAAGGGGTGCCTATTGCGCCTTGTTACAACATAGGTACTTGTTTTGCGTGGCCTCCCTGGGGCTTGGGGGGGGGGTATGACTGATCTCGCCTAGGGCACCAAGTGAGCCAGGACCACCACTGAGTGCACTACAGGAGGGCCAGCGCAGACTGCGTATCTTGCAGTGACTACTAACATGCAGGAGACTGGGATATCTCAAGGCGGTGGTGACCCATTATTATTTTACTTTTGAATCTTTTAAACACATTCTCTGTTTACTGCAGGGAGAAAGAGAATAAACTGCAGCAGGATTGGAACGGACAGCAGGTGGGAAGTGTGTGTCTGTCGGTTTTAGTTTTACACAATAGTTTTACACCCAGAGCAGCAGTAGCCCTTGAAATTAGCAGACACTATGGTTGGTTGGGTGTGCCCTGCTCATCATAAACGTTATGCCGGTCCCAAATGTCAAATCTTACCCTTAAAAGGTTTGTTGTTCTTTTTTTAGTGAAGCTTCAAACCTTATGTTATGTCATCGGTATGACATCATCTGGGTTTCCGTTTACATAAATTGAAATCCATCAAACTAATGGACAGGAATTAAAAGCGCTTTTCTTCTCAACACCAGCATCACTATTATTGTAAGATAAGTCTATCTTGAATGTATCCGAAACATACCAAACCCGGCGTTTCACATCTTTACAGATAAACCCATCGCCTTAAAAAGCACTGCGTTCTGATGATAAACCCGCCCAGATTGGAGAGAGGCGCGCTGTTGATTCGTTGATTCCCCCTGACAACAATTTAATATGACGAATCACCATCTATTGAAGGTGGGCCTTTATTTGGGGGCAGCGAATTCAGAATTGGTACGCTAGTAGTCGATGTTCGACTGAGAAGTAATCGCGGACGTTTTGTTTTCTATTTCCACAAATTTCTGATGGCGCACCTTTCACCAGGAAAAATGTTAGCTGCGAACCCATCAAAAACGGTGACTGACGTGTGTCGACTTTGTGGGGAAAGTTTTAATGCAAAAAAAACAAACAAACACAATTTGCTCCAGGGTAAAGATGTCCCTCTGAAGCCTGACTTCACGTTAGCTCTGGAGGAGTTAACGGGGCCAGTGGTCGTAGGAGAAGACCTTCCTATGGCTGTGTGCACCTCTTGTCGAACAATTTTAACTCGCTATTATCGCAGCACAGCCGAAGTTCAAAGACTCGACAATTTGGTAAAAGAAATGAGCAATGTTCGCAGCATTGGACAGAAGAGGTGTACAGCATCGGCCCTCTCTCAGGAAAGACAGAGGAACGAAACCGTATTCCCTCCAGCCGTGCATATCCCAGGAAGACCAGGTTTAACGCTATTTCACCAAGACGTCGGCATGGCGAAAGACAGCGAATACAGAGAGAAACCCCATGGTTGCGGATCATTTGTCAACACCGACACGCACTCTGCACGGGTACTAACAGTACTACATAGTGTCAAAGGAGTTGAAGGAACGCGATCTACATATCGCCCAGGTTATTTTTCAGTGGCTTGGAAAAATAGCGAAATAAAGGTGAGTCATTATTTAATGACCCTCAGAGCCCAATACCCAAATGCAGTTAGCAGTTTTAAACACAATCGGATTTTAGCAAGCAAACTGAAAACCGTAAATCATAATCAAATCAAATTAAAGCTAATTTTGTCTTAATCTTGTTGGCAGGCAAAAAGCGAATACGTCTCAGTGGTCCGTGTTCTTAATCAGAGGCGTTCAATAGGCTTTAAAGACAGGATTAGAACACTGAAAACCTGTCACAGAATAGAATCAAACAACTGGAAGATTCCCATATAAGTCTTTAGTGTAGGGTAGCATAGCGGGAACAGAGTATGTAGTTACACGGACAGTAAACATTGATGAACTTTCAGAGTACTGTGAGCTACTAAGGTATTCACTTCCGGTGTCGCTCATGAGCAGAAAAATCAAAACAAAAGTGCATGTTATATGCGTAAATGCATTGCATTGTATCTATTTGAGACCGGTTAGAATTTTCTGACCAAAACTGTTTACTATTGATATGCTGATCCTATATACCACTTTTAAATGCAGGGAAATATGTATTCATGATGAGATTTATGTCTACATTGCATTACAATAGGCACACTTGGATGTGATTTCAGGCCCTGTGACTCAGAAGTAAGAACGGAATGTGTTCTGAGAGGTATGGGCTTAGAGCAGGTGTCTGTCTGCTGGGGGTGGGGGGGTCATGCACCGTTTTATCCATTTCACCACCGGACAGTTCTTGCAATTACAAACCCTGGTTCTGGATTTGACATTTTTTCCTTCTTTTGAGAACCACAGAACACATCTATGTGTGGCAGTGTGGTATAATGGTTAGGGAACTGGGCTTGTAACGTTAAGGTTGCAGGTTCAATCCCCAGGTGGGACACTGCCGTTGTACCCTTGAGCAAGGTACTTAACCTGAATTGCTTCAGTTAATATCCAGCTGTATAAATGGATTGTAAAGAAATGTAAACTGTAAGTCGCTCTGGATAAGAGCATCTGCTAAATGCCTGTAATGTAATATAATGTAATCTATCAATTGTATTAGGTATCTGTGGCACAGGGAATATCAATGGAGTATGGAGTGGTGGCAGGGAAGCAGTGTGGTGCAGGAGGCTTAAGTATATTATTCATTTAGCAGACCCTGTTACCCAGAGCGACTTACAACACAAGAGAACAAAGGTGCATGTGCATGAGTTCGATGAGCAATAGTGACACAGATCTGGCAAAAAAAACACTCCCAGACCAGTGAATGTGTATGCAACATCACTGCAGCGCTACTGCAAGTTAACTATGTCAATCCTAGAACAATGGCTCTAATAGTAAATGCCTAGATACATCCGATACCACAGTCCAATAAAAACACCTGAATAGGTAAGTCACATGGTTCTGGAAGGTTGTTATCCCACAAAGGTGAAAGTTGAGCATGATGTTGAGAGTAGGTAAAGGACAGAAGGAGAGGGTGTGGCGTCTGTAGAAGGTAAGCTGTATGGAGGTGGATAAAAGAAGAAAAAAACCAAGTCACAGATGGTTTCTATGTTAAAGGTGAGAAACTGCAAAAATGTTACTTTTTAACTCTAAAGTGTTCATCAGGCAGTCAACAATTCTAGTAATAATACTGTTTTTTGTATGTCTGGCATACCACAGAAGTCTGGAGTTGCTGTACCAACTCCAAGTACTTCAACTACACCTTTAAGCTACGCCTTCACACAACGAACAACAGGGGGCGCTGTGACCAGCCTTACCACTACCAGCTGCTCTCCTCCCAACAGTTCAGGTGAGAATAGTCACTGCATAATAAAAACAACTCATAAACTGATCTGCCAGTGTCCAGGGTCTGCAGATACTTTGCTAGCCCTTTCATCCTCTCGTGCTAGAACGTTACTTCAGGAGCAGCTCACTCAATCAGTCAGTCAGTGAGTGAGTGAGGGACTTTGTTTAGGGGCTGCCTACTTCAGTTGAAGTCAACATCTGATGGAGTCTTTACACTACATGAAAAATCTGTCGTGGAATCTAGGTGAATCCTTCCTGGAATTGAGGTGCAAAGCAGATTTGCTTAAGTGCTGATATTTACATCTGAAATAATAATTTATTGGTGATTTTGTGATGGCATTACAAAAAATTGTGCAGTATTTTCTTATATGCACAGATTTTTGGAACTTGTAGATAAATGTACTCTTATGCACCATTGTTACGGATAGAAATCAACCTGCATTGTAATAACCAGGCGTACAATATCGGACGTGGGTATTTTCACTAAGCTACAATCAATAACCACAACCCGTACAAAATGGCGTACCAGTGAAACAGTGGTATAGAAAAATTAAACATATATTTATTAATATGTATACATTTAATGATTGTTCTCTCTATTTATAACATGAAAGTCCTTTAAAAGACAAAAGCAGGTTGCAAGGTCTCACCGGGCAGCCAGCTAGCACTTCCAGACCCTCGAAGATGATAGGGGAGATCTTCTCCTCGGAGTTCCCAAAAATGTTTATTATGAATAGCAATAATTATTAATTAGCAACTAGGCGGATAATCAGAGTAATGCAATCACCAAGCTGTAATTAACAATGTTGTAAAGGGAACTGATGGCATTCAGGAGGTGGCAACCACTATATATTTGTCCCGCATCTTTAAAAAAGTCTCCTCAGTGATGTAGCCAAGCGATGTCCAGCCGCATCTTCTCTCATCACGTTGCTTGGAGGGTTCCCCTAGAAATCATGTGAGTCCTCAAGCAGGTCCCAGCAGGGCAGTGATGTCATCTCCACCTAAAGGGGAGAAATCAAGGAAACACAGCAGCAGGCAAATCCAAAAGGAAACACGAAGTAGTGCTAATACAAAGAAAAGGGACGTAACAACCATAATTCATGGTATATTGACATAATGATCCATTCATCAATTCTGCACATTGATAAAGCAGCAAAGTTTGTTTGCTAGCTTCGAGCGCAAAACGGTATACAGTTGAGAGGGAGTTAAGTGTAGCCTACACTTTGAAGTGATTCAATTGATTGTACTGATTAACTCAGTTTTGTCTATTAGCTAGCTACATTCTCTAACTTGATGAGAAGAAGGGGAACGCCTACAGCTTGACAATTAAGATAACTTTAGGATTACTTGCCGATGGACTATTCAGATAATTCACACACTTGTTAATGAAGCAAAATAAATGAAAAACAGTTGCTGTTGTTGTAAGACGTCCTACATAGATCATGCCCTCACTCTGAGTGCACACGTGAAGCCAAAGTGGCGTGGAATGCGTTGTTCATGGAACGTTCTCCACGTTATATTTATTGATGGTGTAAAGACAAATGTTGCGTAGGAATGTGCCTTTTGCTGACGGGAGATTTGGTGAAAGGCAGAGCCCAAAACACATTTAACCTGTAGTGTCTAGACCACCTCAGTGCTGTGTCTTAAGGTAGTGCTACAGACCACTGAACAGCAGAGCAGTACAGCATGGCCTCTTCACCTCTCCTCTGTTTGCAGGTCATAGCCCCTCCAGTAGAAAGCTCACCATATCCAACGAGGATATGCCTTATCCATCGTCAAGGTATGAAGGAACTCCCATTTATCATATGCTGGAACCTGATGTCAAATATTGACGGGGTTTTTTTGGTTGGGGGTGGAGACATTGTAACTAACTAAAACACATTGAAGTTTAGAAAATTGCCACAGCTTCCAGCCTTAGTTAACTGACGCATTCACCATCACCATTCAGGATGAAGAGGAAGCTGTGGACCCCAAAGAACAAGGAGGTCAAGAGGTCAAAGGTGAACAGTCAACAAATGTCCATCTCCGCGGACAGTAACAATATAATCTTTGTGGGGGATGGCAGCTCGTCGACGGGGGCCTTGAACCTGGTCAAGGTGAAGACAGAGCCTGGAGACCGCGAGATTGGCGCAGAGATGCGCGTGGGACTCAGCGATGGAGCACCAAAGGAGAGGTCCATGAAAACAGACACCACGGAAACGGCCGCCTTACCTCCATCACATCTGCCTCACCACCTCACATCCCCCAGCAACCAGATGGACGGCATACTCATAGTGAAGAAGGAGGAGGAAGAGGAGGAGGAGAGGAAGAGGGATCACAGCGCAGTGGAGGGTGGACCCATCAGCGCAGAACAGGGGGAGGCGAGGGAGGATACGGACACGAAGGAGGGAGTGAAGACAGAGGGAGCGGTTGAAGAGGAGAACCAGCAGTGGCTCCTGTTGGAGACGCAGCAGCAGCGTCACCTCCAGCTGGTGGAGAAGGTGAAACCCACCTTTCAGGAGAGAGACCAGTACAGTGAGACGCCAGAGGCCGTCACCCAGGAGAGAGACCAGTACAGTGAGACGCCAGAGGCCGTCACCCAGGAGAGAGACCAGTACAGGGAGCAGGTGAAGCAGCTGGCCTGCCAGGTGAAGGAACTTGAGGAGCAGCTTGGGCAGAACAACAAAGAAAGGGATGAGCTTAAGAGCAAGGTGAGTGTCCTCTCTCCTAACTGCCTATAACCCCACCCTCTTGCTTATAACGCCCTGCTGCCTATAGCCCAGCCCTGCTGCCTATAAACCGGCTTGGATGCTGCTTCAAATGCAATGTGCAAATTTTGGATAATCGATTAATAGATTAATATTCAACCACTGGGTAATCCAACGGTTATCACCCCGCCCTCCTGTCTGTAACCCCACCCCCTGTCTATCACCCTGCCCTCCTGTCTATAACCCCACCCCCTGTATATAACCCCGCCCTCCTGTCTGTAACCCTGCCCTCCTGTACCCCACCCCCTGTCTATAACCCCGCCCTCCTGTCTATAACCCCGCCCTCCTGTATGTAACCCCGCCCTCCTGTCTGTAACCCCGCCCTCCTGTCTATAACCCTGCCCCCTGTCTATAACCCCGCACTCATGTTGGTCCTCCTGCGCAGTGTGAGCGGCTGCAGACAGAGCTGGAGGAACTGAGGAGAGAGACTCTCAGCAGCTCCAGGCCTGTAGAGAGGACACTGAACGGCCAAAGGTAGGGAGAAATGCACTAATGTACCAAGCTAAAGATTCTCTTTTTGTTTTTTTGTTAGTTTTTTTGCTATAAAAATATTTTATGTAATATAATATAGAAAGTACCCAGATTCACCCAGAAGAAAAAAATAAAATAATAATTTTCCAAAAAGGGGAGGAAAGGCAGCCTGCTTATCTCATCAGTGTGAAGCTACAAGTCTGATGCATTTTTACCAGGAGTCCACAAAAACTACTATTTAATTTATATTTTCCACCTCTGTTCTTTAGGTGAGCAGTGCTGATGAATTAGATATTTTTCATGTTTTCTCTCTTCAAAGATGTGTGATGAAATGTATTAGAGAATGCCTTAAATAGGACAGAACTGTTTAAGATGCCGCTGAAGGCATGGGCTTAAACACCCCTCTCTTTCTGCCCTTGGTTCTTTTCCACAAAAAAGAGAAATAAATCAAAAGCTGAAAACTTCACTTTGAACCCTCTTCAGAGTGCTAGCTTTTTATTCTTATTTGAACATTTTTTTCTTGGCTACTGCTTTCTCAACAAATAATTGTTGTGTTCAAAGTGAAAAGTATTTTCTTACTCGTAAATGGATAGAATCTCAAGAAACGGTTCACACATTGAAATCCTCAGGTGACCTGCCATGGTCCGGTATATATGCTGTAGATGTGTAGCAATATAACAATAAAGTAGTAGGTGCTACAATGTTGAAGCACAGCTGTCAGGTTACTCTGTGCTAGCTGTGTGAAATGCACCTTTAGCCTAAAGGTCCTTTAGCCAAGACTGTAGGTGATATATCAGAAAAACAAGTGATTTTGAGTAACATAGCAGAAAAACTTTTTTTTTGAGCAACTGTGAATATACTGTTGTTATGTGTGCTAGATCTTAAATATAATCCCACTTAAATCTGGGATAAAAGATCAGTTTTCAGTTACCTGTGCTCACTCCATATCTCTTTGTCAGTCGGAATACTGAGGATCCTGTGGCTCGGCGGAAAATGACCGTCTCCTGGTGACCGTCA
Source organism: Aldrovandia affinis (assembly GCA_029706075.1). Classification (NCBI taxonomy): domain Eukaryota; kingdom Metazoa; phylum Chordata; class Actinopteri; order Notacanthiformes; family Halosauridae; genus Aldrovandia; species Aldrovandia affinis. The sequence continues at coordinate 2,677,591 of JAINUG010000105.1, read as the reverse complement.
TACCTGCCCTGGATCTTGACTCAACATCATGGACGAGATCCTGGAGAATGTCCAAGATGCTGCCAACTTGACTGAACATACATGTGCCACAGGATTGGCCCAGAGGCTTTGTGAGGGTTAAGCGGGTCCCTGTCAGTCTTACTCCTAACCACCAGGGGGTGGTGCATTGCTCCTTTTATGTGCTTGTTCCTTTTTTTTAAATGTATCTGTGCTGAATTTATCACTTTCTATATTTGTTGTATTCTTTGTGTGTGTTTTTATGGCTAACTGTTTTATAACTTGTAACAAAAACACTCCTTGGACTGAAAGGATTGAGACATGGAATCCACGTCTGAATGTTTTTGGACTGTCAGTCGTCTGCTGTTCAGTAGAATCATTTTGCATTAGCAAAGTATATCATACAAAAGGTTTAAGAGCTGAAATATTCCTCAATTATGCCTCCATTTCGGAAAAAAAATCTTATGGTTAAATATTGTGGTGAGATATTATGTTAATGTCTTCTCAGTATTTTTAATTCTGTTTTTAATTAAAAGTTATTTCAACAAAAGTAACATTCCTGTCAGCCCTGTATACTGTTCCATACATATAGAATAATTGGTTATTCTTCTGTCTGTTTTATAATACAGTATATCCTTCTACAGGTTACTGCCAAAATAAAGAAAACACCAACATAAAGTGTTTTAATAGGGCGTTGGGCCGCCCTCAGCCACAAGAACAGCTTCAATTCACCTTGGCATAGATTCTACAAGTGCCTGGATCTATTGGAGGGATGTAATCCCATTATTCCACAAGAAATTTGATTATATGGTGTTTTGTTTATTGTTAGTGGAAAATGCTGTCTCAGGCACTGCTCCATAATCTCCCATAAGTGTTCAATTGGGTTGACATCTGGTGACTGAGACAGCCAAGGCATATTGTTTACATTGCTTTCATGCTCATCAAACCATTCAGTGATCACTCGTACCCTATGGATGGGGGCATTATCATCCTGGAAGAGACCACTCCCATCAGGATAGAAATGCATCACTGTAGGATGAAGGTGATCACTCATTTATATTGCCCTCTAAGGGGTTGAATGACCAGGAATGGCAAGGTTGAAACCATCCCAGGAAAATGCACCCCAGACCATAACAGCTTCCAGAACCCTTCATTTACTCAAGGGTTTCCTTTATTTTGGCATTTAGTTGTATAGGCTATGTGTGTGGCCTCTTGGGTGAGTAATGGGCGAATTCTCCTGATGGTGCAGCAGGTATGGGAAAATCTCTTCCAGAACCTTAGGAGTGGGCCAATGACAACGTCACTTCACCACTTCAACACCGCAACTTGCTTCCGGTGAACACCAGGATAGGAAAAATCTAAATAAAAGTGGAATTAACATGGACTAAAAGTGACTGTTAGACAATGACTGGCATCTTGTGGTTGTGTCCTAAACATTTACATTTAGCTTATTTGAATTAATAAATGTTGAAAATGAACTAGCTATTATTTTAACATATAAAATATTGTGGCAGATCAATACATTTTGTATCTTAACAAAAAGCACCTAAACCAAAGGCCTAAACAAAAAAACACAAAGTATTAGTTTATGCAACGATTCTATCCCACATCCAAGTTGTTCATCTGTGTTTATATTGAAGATCTTAACACTAGGGTAATAGGCAATACCCATCTTATATCAATCTCGTATCTCGCGATAGTTTGCTGCACATTCATCAGCGGACAGCGCAGCGCGAGCCAAAAATAATTAACCTAAGGACTGTAATTACGTGGCTAAGAGGTATGAAACGAAAAGGACACGTTTTCCACGCGTTTATTATTTTATTTATACTTTTTATTTCAGTCTTTATTTTTTACTGGTAATAGATAGTCTACAGACGAAATATAACGAGACATTAGGCCTAACACATTGCTGTCGTTTTGACCTAGCAAGCTAACTAACTTGCTAGCTCACGATAAATGCTCAATTCTACCTACTGTTAATATGTTGAGGTTCGTGTCGTTGAACCCGAACCCAAAAACTCAGGTTTCAAACAAAATAAAAAAATATTAGAAAAATAAATAAATGTAGCTACTTATTGGTTATTGTTTGTTTAGTTGTTTTTTTTGCTTGAACCATCTAGGTCAGGGGTGGCCAACCCGCGGCTCCCGAGCCGCATGCGGCTCTTTGCCTGGTTTCATGCGGCTCTTACGTTCATATCGAAGTTTGTGTTTTTGTTTTTTTAATGTGCGTGTTCGCTTCGCTTGAGTTCAATACGGTATTTTCGTCAAACGCGCACCGCTCGCAAAATTTCAGAAGACGAAAAAAACACTAGGGCAGCGGTCCCCAACCTTTATTGCACCACGGACTGGTTTCATGCACCGGGTTTAAAATTAGGAGGGGCGCAATTTTTTTTATTCCTCTTACCACCCCCCGAAATAAATGAACTGGTGTCCGGTTTTATTTCGCGTGTAGCACCCCCCCCCCCCCCTCCCCGGTCCGCGAAATGAATGAACAGGTTTTATTTCGCGTGTAGCTCCCCCCCGGTGATGTGGCTCTTTGCGGTAACACAGTAAAAAATTTGGCTCTTAGTCTCTGACTGGTTGGCCACCCCTGATCTAGGTTCTCAAACTGCTATCTGGGCAGTGAGCCTGCTGTAAATGTTTAGCTACATACGTATATTGTTGGGCCTTTGTGGTAATTAAAAGATTACCACAGGAGTGGCTTATCGATCATATATTTGTGATATGTATGATCATATATGACGTGATCATACATCGATCATATATCGATGGTTTATCTATCATATTTTGGTAATATCAGCCTCTTAAATGTTGGGAAGCTGTTATTGTTCTGGGTCCTAAAATTGTTCAGGACCTAGAACAATGTAATTGATGTTTATATACGGAATACTCATTTATTCAAGTAATTCGTTTACAAAGTACAAATGAACAGAAGTTGAAGAGCTACCTGTATTTACATTTACATTTTAAGCATTTAGCAGACGCTCTTATCCAGATCGACTTACAAGATGTGCATAAATACATGGTAGGAACAATCATAGTACGCGCAAGAGATCAGTGCAGTAATACAGCGATAGACATCATTGCAGGCAGCTGCGTAGCCTACCATACCTGTAACACTGGGAAGGAAAAGGTTAGGTTTTTTGTTTTTAAATATTAAGTGGAGTAAGCAGGGATATACAGTGCTGAGCAAGTAGGCAGTGGTATGACAATTAGCTAGATGTACGGAGTTCAGTGGTAGTGGAGTCTGAATATTTCTATTTGTGCAAACACCATTCCAATGGCACGTTTCTTTCATTAAATTAATTAAATTTAAATTTAATTAATTAAATTTAATTAACAGAATGTTGTTTTGCCAATGTTTTCTACAAACATAGAATAATGGTGTCCCTTAAATGACCAACAGAGGTCAGTATTGACAACAAACTTAACATTTCACTGAATTCTCACATTGAGGTGTATCTTATTGTAAAATGTACAATTAATGGTAATATAGTTTATGTTTCTGTTCTATCTGAATTAGAAGATTGTTCTTGGAGATATATAACGTATATCCATCTCCAGAGTAAGCTATTTGCTACATGATGTGTAATGCCTCCAATAACACAAATTATATGCTGCTATTATTTTATCTCTTATGTTCGTCTCTCCCTAAAAAACTGTTCACTTTTTAATTTCTTTATCCTTTGCAGAGTAAAATATATGAGTTTCTTATAAACCTTATTGTGGTTGGCAGGTTTTCAACATTTTAAATTATGTACTTTTGTGCATTTCAAAAAGCTGTTATATAGAACAGTATATGTAGTTAGTAGGTATGCTGTGCTGTAGTGAATACATTTAAGACCTAGTTTCTGGTCTTTGAACCTTAACATCAGTTTTAATGTTGAACCTGGTATCCATACCTTGTCACAATGTTGCCGCTGGTTACTTGTTTATCCAGACCATTTACCATTTTATAAATGATAAAATACATGAACAAAACATAAACAATGGTGATTTATTTAGGTGTCTGCAGGGATTTGGCATTGACAAAAAACTGACCTCAAACATCTGTGTCACAAGTGGCAGGGCTAGCAATGACATTGCTGAGGAGCATTGTGGACATTTGCACACCTGATACTGTAGAACACAGGTGCCGGAGCCTCACAAACCCTTACAATGAAATAAATAAAACACAGCAACACAAGACTCGTCTGAAATGCAAGTCATTCTTTCACCAATAAAGTTGCAAATGTAGCAAGAGATGCAGTGTTGTAGTGTTTTATTTATTTCATCAATGACGTTGATAACATTTTCAGAATTGTTAGCAAGGTAGGCAGCTCTTATGCTTCTCTTTCCTGTGATAGTTGATGGATGCAGTAGTTAAACTGTACACTTATTAACTGTGAAACAGATGCACAGTTATTCTTTTAAGCACATTAGCATGAAGCAAATAGAAAATTCTCTCCAATGACTTTGAAAATGAGTGAACCAACCTGTGCTAGTGTATAACCTGAACTGTGAATTCAAAACCACCATAGTGCACTAATTCACAACTGTTACGACATACACCAGAAGCTCCTCTGCATTTTTTCCCATGTGCTGGTTTGAACTTGAAATTGTGTGGAGGTGAAAACTAATGTAATTTTAATGCATGGGCAATGGGAATACAAGCTTCATAGAGGCTTGGTTCTTGAGTCTGTTACAGGACTGTATTGAGACACACAGATCCACAGTGTTCAGAATGCATAATTTCTACATAGGCACATTAAATATTGAAGGAGAGTGCAATCTCTGGGGGCAGGGGGTTCCAGGATATCAGCATAATTCTCTGCATTTTGCTGAAGATGTTAGGATGTGATAGATGGGCCTGCTCACCTTTGGTTTTGTGCTCAAGAGCTCCGCTCCAGGGCCACATATACTGAAAATGGCAGGCTCCACTAAATGGCGTATATTTTTTATATATATTATATACTAAAGACGGCATCTGAGTGGTGACTTTGGCTGTTTGAGGCATACAATACATTTACATTTTTACATTTTAAGCATTTAGCAGACGCTCTCATCCAGAGCGACTTACAAGCTGCATACATGTTTTAATTTGTTCTAGGCAGCCCATTTCAGGGAAAACAGAGACAAGTGGCATCCATTCAATATCTAACTCACAGTCATTGTTAATAGTTTCTAAAGATGTAGCAAATAAATTGGGATGGCAGGTATGCCATCTACCAAGTCATGGGTTGGCAGCAGAGCTGCCAGTTTTGGGGCTTTAACCCCAAATATAGGTGTTTGTAAACTCAAACTGGAGGATGTTTCAGTGTAATATGTATGGGAGTCAATGGTAAATTTGGGTATTTTAAAAGGAGATATGGAGGAATAGTCTTGAAAATGTGTATGGGAGTCAATTGAAGATTAATTGGGATTTGGAAGAATATTTTGGGGAAATCACAGGTATCCAGACCGTATTCAGGCTGATATAAAATATTAAAACTAAAATAAAAACTAAATTAAAATATTAAACCCATAATTCATCAGGGCGTTGTGTAGCTAGCTAGCAATAGCAAGATGCAACATACTGTGTATGTGCTCTCCAGGATTTCGGTGAAAAGAAACCACCAAAATAAAAGGGTCTAACCCTGATCACGTGACAAGTGAGTGTTCCATTCATTGTGGCTTCACAGCTGATAGCGGTACGTAGCGTACCACGTGCTTGATCAGATGACTGCGCGACGCAAAAGAAAAAAGGGTTTTCATACTAGTTCCTGTAAGATTGTGGCTATATTGTTCAGCCAAACACGGATTTTCGTGATCAAAGTAACGGGCAGGTTAAAAGCACCCGCGCTCAAATTGAAAGAAGATTACGATTGGCAGGGGGTAGAGTACAGTTACATAATCAAGCTTTCAGGCATCTTGAAACCAGAAGCACAAGGAATTATTATATTGATTTTATTTTTGTCCACCGGGGAAGGCGGGGAATACAAAGCACCGTGCCATCAATACAGCATTTGAATGCATCCATTATTCACAAACTATTCAAGAAAGAATCAACTCTGCCTGTACAACTTCATATTTTGGAAGAGTTCGACTATCTACTAACGCAGTACATGGATTATCTGGTATGGAACTTTGCTTCACTTGCACCTGATGTTGACTAGCCAACGCGCTAGGTTGTTATTCGGATTTTAGCGTTGTGGATCAGCTACTGACTTGAAGTCAGAGCAAGTGGGCTAAGAATGAATCATTTAAGCTAGCTACTTATAAATGTGTTGCAACATCTTTTTCAATATGTCATATTGATAAGTGCATTCGCGACTCGATCAAGTCAAGTACTGTAGGCTATTTTGTGGTTTCTATTGGGTTAGCTCTGACTACATGAACTCTGTATATGTATGTTACGATAAGAGACGACAGAGACGCCTACCTGTAACCAACTTACAATTCCAGCCTTGCTTTTGGAAATGCAAGACCGCACCTTACGGTTGGGTGATTTTGAATGGTAACCTCAGGCACAAAAGTGGCCCGTTTCCGAGTTAAGGGGATTTTAATGTGAGCTTCACTGCCTGAACAGCTCGTTTAATCCGATCGTGATAGTTGCAATGACGCAATCAACTGTCCGATTTTAAGATTGACATACATAAATTCTCGTTGCTTGCTCGTTAGCTAAGGGTTTCTACCATTTTGACCCACTCAGAAATTCTTGAAAAATGGGACAATGACCCCTCAATGGCCGTTTTATTCGTACGCGTGCAACTAAAAATTAATCGTTGTCATTTTTTTGCACTTTTGTTTTTTCTGGTTTGCTGTCATAATTGTCTGTAAAATGTTTCATAATACCAGTCTGAGCCGGGTAATCTGCATTTCGTTTGCATTCGTTTTTATGGTAGATTTATCCTTGTTGTTAACAGTAATTTAAGATGTATTTTTAAATCTTTATCAGATACTACAAAAGATATTTTTTCTTTACTTCAATGTGTGAGTCGAGCAAATGCAATATGTTGTTTGTCCGAAACATTTTGTGATTTACTATTTAACTGTTCTTAGAATATAAGCATTTCCTCAAGAAACAAAGCAAATATGCTGGTTATTTTTAACGATAAACGTGTCAAATACATAAATATCCCTGTCCTTCTAAGTCTTTGTGTTCGAACAGGGTTATTGGGGACAAGGCACTGGCTGCCAGGTTGGTCTTAGCCTGTATATATTTTGTGTCAATTTCCTTATTAAATAAACAAATATCTGGCTAATGTAGGGAGGATGTGTTGTCTGAAGTCAAGATTTCCAGTGAATTTCTTCAATTTTTACCTTATTAAAAGGCATTTTTACAAGAGAAAGCAGTTTGCTGATATATAACCCAAATAGAGATGATATGTGTACATATAGGCCTGGTTTGGCTTTGAACTGAAAATTATACACAACATCTTCCAAAAATGGTTAACCTGGTGCTTCCCCTCCAAAGGTCTGTTTGAGAGGAAGTCTTGTTAGCATTTTATTCATTTGAAGGCCCTAGGCGTCAAAGGAAAATGCAGTTTCAACTTCTTCTATAAATAAAGTTCCTATTGTTTGTTTGAGACACTCCTATGAAAAGACTCCCACTTCTTCACACATTCTCACAGCAGGGAACCATACTGAGGGAGAACAGTATTTTTGGATGTTTCACACAGTGAGCAAATCTGTGTCTCCAGACCAAGGATATTACAGACCTATGGTGCTCAGTAATTTAACCTGACCATCTCAAGGTATGTTTTAATTAAGCTGTAGAGCATTAAGTCTCTACAGGAAGAGTGGCAAGTGGTAGAAGTTTCATTCTAATCCCATCTCCTCTCTAGCATTTTAATGAAAGAAATTGAGCATCTGTATTAGTTTACAGAGATTATGTACATGATCGGTGGAATTAACAGCACCCGCTCATGAGCTAAACAGCTAAAAACGTTTTAGTCAGCAGCACCTTACCAGTGATTGGAGAATGAGGTATCATGACACCAAAAATGGGTGGGGTTACAATTAGCTGTCAATTACTGACTTCTTTGAACCAATCAAAGGGTTTTGCTCTTCAGACCAAAACACAATGATTGGTTCAAATCAGTGAGTTACAGGTAGTGGTAGCTACACCCATTTTTGGTATCATGATACCTCATTCTCCCATCACTACTTCACCTGTCCCACAGTGGTCCAAGGTGCCAAGTCTTTGTTCTGTGAGTCCAGGGCAGTGCAGATGTTGAAGGCTGGTGTGGTTCTTTTCTTCTGTTTTTTCTCCTTTTTTTACATTTGACATTTTAGCCATTTAGCATACGCTCTTATCCAGAGTGACTTACAATAAGTGCATTTAAAATGGCAAGAATAATCACAGCTAGAGGGAAGCGATCAGTTGTATTGTTGTACAGCAACAATACAACGGATGCCATTGTATGACACATGCACATCACACCTATAAAACCGGGAGAGGAAAGTTGGTACATTTATTTGTGTATTTATTTGAATATACTCAGAAGACATGTAGTCTGAGGCTCCGTGGGGGCAAGAAGGCTGCTCTCAAATTGCTAGTGAATCTTCTTGGTTGGGGTGCATGGTTGCATAACTCAATAACTTCCGAACTTTGAGTGAAACTATAGACACAAACATACTGAAACCATGCCCCCTGTCTGTCTGTGTTGCTCCTGTGGGATTGGAGGTTTGACCTTGTTACGTCTGCAGATGCTTTCAAGAAATGAGATAGTCCATCAAGAGGAATGAATTTACTCAAGTCTCCATGGTGTTAGAGATAGTGAAGAAAAGGGTAAAATGCTGAGGAACAATAAAAACATCCATTTTTAAGGGACTGGTCTTGCAAAATGAGTAAATTGATTAGGAGTCCTTTGTTACCACAAATTATATATTTGGGGGCATATGCTTGGGAATTGCTCAGTACTCATAGACAACTAGGACAAAATCACAAATTGGTACACAAACTAAAAATACTTGGGAAAAGAGCATCTAAAACATCTGTCCAATATATTCAAGTTAAGGAAATGTGTACGAGTTTTGGTGGTGTCATGTTAATGTTTCGGCTTTGGTTGCACTCTTGTACAGTTACTTGTCAGATCTCTCTTTTTTTTTGCGCCAGCAGTCATTTGTGTGAGATGGTGTTTAATATTCTGTTTGGCCTCTCAGTAATGATCCATCAATTTGGCAATTTATTATGGAAGTCTGAACAAATGTCAGAGTCATTGAGCATTCTGTAGAGAAATAAAAGCGTTTAGATTTGTTTTTTTATGCCTGTACTTAGATGCACCATCGTAAAAGGCAGTGTTATTGACTTGAGTTAAACAGAATTCGGGTGAATATTATATACAATGAAATTGATTGAATCATTGGTTATTTGTGTGACAGATATTATTCTGGGCACACAGTTAATTATGAACAGATATCAGAGTCATAGAGTCAATGTTTTAAATAGAAAATGTATAGATTTGTTTTTACATCTGTGTACTTTCATTGGTGCACTTGCACCAAGTGAGGAATGCTGCTGTTTCATGGTGGAAATTGATGTCCAGTACAGTTTTTACAAAACATATGAATAGCCCCTTTTAGTTTTAAATACTGTGCTAAATACGCAATTTAGCAGACGCTTTCATCCAAAGCGACTTAGAGTAGCGAGTGCATACATTTTTCAGTATATCTGGTCCCAGTGGGAATTGAACCCACATCTTAAGCGTTGGCAACGCCATGCTCCACCTACTGAGCCACACAGAACCACATTATTGTTGTCCTTTCATTAGTGTTATTCTCTGTGTTAAGCGCTATATGTAATAACTTATTGGACCTGGTCTCAAGATTGTGAGTGGGTTTGCCTGTGTCATGGTTGTTAAAAAAAGCTGCTTGGTTTCCCATAGGTGTATGGTTTACCTCCACCCAATCCTTAAAATGCTCAGTCGAATTAATCACTTTCTTGATGGGGTCAGGGCAAGCATTTTCTTTGCTCTTAAAGCACTGGGCCTATAAAGAGACCTGTAAAATAGGCTGCATTCCTCTTTATAGTTCTGCAGAAGGTCGATTTTACTCTCTGCTTGTCTGGGTCATTTCCTTTCTGTGATGTGCACAGGGAATATATATAGAGTACTCCGGAATCATTCAACAAAGTAAGTGTATTATAACACACTTTTGATAGCATAATGTCCACAGTATATATTGGTATCATGGGCAAGAAGGCCCCATGGAGGCAAAATAGCACTTTGATTTCACCACCATGTGAATTTTAGCAAGCGAGTATTTACACACACACACACCACGGGCAAGCGCCAGAAGTGGATCTTGGCCTAACCCAGTAGCTGTACTGTTTCCAGTAAAACAGATGACACGCCTTGACATAAGGGTGCAACTGAGCTATTGCGTTTTCCATGGGAGCATCACCACCTCATGTCACCAACTGATTATTTTAAGAACCCACTCCTTTGATCAAATACTGCATATAATGTGACTCACTTAAATGAAGAGTTATCAATTAAGAGATACATTTTGTTTTTGAAAGATATTGTATAACTGTAATTGTATAATGTCATAATTGCAAACATTATGTTAGATGCTCAATCATAAAATGTGATTGGTGTTAAACCAGATTTGGGCGAATACTATATCAAATTAAATTGATTTAATCATTGGTTATTCGTGCGACTGATATTATGCTGGGCTCACAGTTAATAACGGGCTGTTAAATTTTCCGGAGATTATAGAAGTGCCACTATACTCTCATGTCACTGCTATGCCACCTGTTCCCACCTATACGGAACACTGGAGCGGACACGCATGCACTCTTTCGATACACTAGCCCATTAGCCAGTTACTATTCTTCCATTCAGCCACACAGAATTCTCCAGGAGAGTCACAGCCACAGTGTCTTACTGATGATGTAGGCCAGTGGTCTCAAACTCAGTGCCACGAAGGGCCATGTGTATGCTGGTTTTTACTGCAGCCTCCGCTTTTAATTAGATAATTAGTTCCATTATTTGCTAAATTATCATGCTGGCTTGCACATAATGTATATAAAGTGAAATTAAATATTTTTGTTATCTAAATAATAATTGTTGAGTATATTCTGTGCTTTAACTTCAAGAATGCACAGAGGTGCATGCATATGGCTAAATGAGTAGTTGAGCCAATTAAGGCAGCAGTAATTAGTTGGAATGAAAACCTGCGGCACTGAGTTTGAGACCACCGATGTAGGCAGTAGGCACATGGTGAGTTGCTATGGGGAGCTGAGCAACGGAACCCTGAGGAACTTTGGCCAACCTCAGGCCACTGTGCCCCGATTGAACGAAGCCAGTTGTGTCCCACTAACTCCTGGTTGTAGTGGGCTAATGATACAGCCCCAAACTCGAAGCACGGATGTCTAGTTTATAGGGGATGTCACTGTAGTATAGTGCTTAGGGAACTGGGCCTGTAACTCAGAGGTTGCAGGTTTCATTCCCAGGTGGGACACTGCTGTTATATCATTGAGCAAGGTACTTAACCTGAATTGCTTCAGTAAAAATCAAATACAAAAATGAATGGATTGTATGTAAAAAAAGAAAAAGTGAGCTGTAATGTACATTTCTAGGCAATAGGGCCCAGCCTGTGTTTTTGGCAAATTGACCTTTCCTGCTGCCCACCATTTTGAAAAGAGTTGTGAGCTGCCAGTATTTATTCACCTTGCATTCACATTGCTTTTCTTTACCACTGTATTCTGAATGACATCCCAAACTCATGTAGTATTATGATCTCTCCTTTTATCATTTTATAACCCATACAGTAATGCTAGTTCTGATAATGTTCTAAATGTACCTCCCATATAATTGTATTGTTCTTGTTCTTATACAGAACCATTGCATGAAACAACATCTTCCCTGTAGTTTTTGTTTCATTACTTTGCTTTAGTCTGATGCATTGAATTATTCAGAGTAAAGGTGGGGTAGGTGCTCTTCCCAACAAGAAAACGTTTGTAATTTTGTGGGTGCTCCGCTTTAACCTGCAATTTAGGACAAAGTAGCTTCCACAGATGGAAATATACAAATGAGTGTGTACAAGCCTTGTTTTGAGTGGAATACCACATTGAATTATACATTTGATTGATTTTTTTCGCCACACTTTTGTTTTTGAGTTAATGGATCGAAACGTGCCCTCGTGGTTCGCACACTCTTTGACATTACGTGACACGTGTGTTTTTTCAGATAGCGGTGTTTCCTTTGTACTCCTCTGCCTGTGCTGGATCTCTGGCAGTTAGTGGGGGCAACACTTTTGTTCCACGCACACTGGAAAATTTATATGTGAAGGCCCCCCCTGTGGCCTCTCAATATTAATTGAGACAGACTCGACACACAAATCTGTTTTTCCACAGGTTAAAGATAATACATTTCTGGCACAACGGCATGTGACATGTGCTCTTGTTCAGCTAGATGTGACCAGCGGGACGCATTTCAAGTGGGAGGATATTGTTTATATTATTGTATCCTGAGAGGTACACCTTGTAGAGCATGTTTCCCTGACGTAAGAAGCGACCGTAAAGTCTGTGCAAAGCTGGAGGACGCAGTCCTGTGTTTGGCCCTTCAGAATAATCAATATTTTCCCTGCACAGAACAGCTCCATACAATGTCCTGTTTTAGCCCGACAACCCAATCACTCAATGTAGTTCAAGGACCTGCACTGTTATTGTGCACTATTATATCACCACCCCCCCCTCAGAAAAAAAAACAACAAACATCCAAATTAAATGCTCAAAAGGCCCATTCTGTTTGCAGTTGTCATGGCAAACTCTTTCAAAGGAACTAGGCCAGCAACAGAGTGTCAAAGCAAATTTCTGAAACTGACATTGCCACTGAGTCTGGACTTGCAGGTAGAAATGTGTGCAACAGCCATCTGGAGACCAGACTACTCTACTTGAGGTCTGACATATTCTGAAGCAAGCCATGTGTCATGTCCTGTGTTACGTCGTCATCCAAACACACAGGGGCTATTTCTCACCACAGTTTTGTTATTACACAATATTGAATTCATTATTTGAACTTGAGTTAAAAAAGGACCTGACACGCTAGTAACAACTTGCCATAAATTTAACAAATCCACCTAAGAACATTAGTTGTTTTAAACAATTTTTAACATTGCATTCTATTTTTTCCCCCAAATATGACGTAGGGTTGGGCAGCCGCTGAGGAGACAGTTAAAGGAAGCCTATGCAAGATAGAGAGAGGAGTTGTGGAAAATTGCATTAAAATGTTGTGTAGATGTTTGGTGGTCGGCCGCACTGCTGTGGCAAGTCAGGAAATGGGGACACGTGTCCACAGGCTCCCCATGAAAAATTAAAAGATGAAGAAAATATGTAAAAATGGGTGCAATGCACCAGCAGTGTGTCAAGCAAGCTAGCCTGCCCTGGCACCACTACATCAATGATCAGGATACGATACCACAAACTAGCTATCTAGGTTCCAACTGCTGACAGGTGACAGGCAGTTACCTATTCGGCCAGCCAGCTAGCGCGACTCAAAGCAGGTTGAAATACTTTTGCCCTTGTGAGTGACAATACTGTTGCTGCCATGGCTTTCCTTGAGAAAGCCAGTACCCAAGACAAAAGAGTGTTTTAATATCCTATATACAGGCACACAGTAGTGCACAACTTATGCTCATGACTATTACATTGGTTCTTAAAATGGGGTTTACTCTAAACTACACTATTAAGATTGTATTTTTTTGATATGCAATTTTTTGATATTCAGGTTTGAAAGGTATTAATTGGCTGCATTGGCAAGCATTGGGATTGGAATTGATATTTTTACATTTCCATGTTTCCAGAAACTCACTTGAAGTTTTGAAATCACACTGAACTAAGGGACATTCATTTAAATGTTTATTTTTTTGTTTATTTTTTTACAGATAAATGTATCATTACAGTGAAAGTAATGAAGGGATGAGAATGAAAAGGAGAATCATATATGTACATTTTGCTGATGGATCCTATCACTAATCAGTATGGCCCTTTGTTGCCTGCTATTCGAGGGCAGTGCTGTGTAGAGATGCCAGATCAGTTGGTATCTTCTCCCCCCCACACCTTAACCACTCACGAACAAGGCTTTGTCATTTAATAGAATACCTTGAGAAACAAATGGTCATTCATCTACGGAGAGACCCCAGCAAGAATTTTTGAGCGTGATTAGTTGGCGGGGCTTCAAAAACAACATCCGTCGCAGATTGACCCAGACAATGGTGCTGGGTGAAACATTAAACCAGGCGTTCCTCGCTCGGGTCTGGCCTGAGAACAACGGATGGGATTCCGGCGTGAAACCAAGGGGTCAGTTGTTCTATGAATTAGAGTCGGGATTTGCGCTCTGTCGCGGGCTTCCCAGCCCTGGCGGGTGGGGTGACATCGCTTGTGGATACAGCGAGCTGGACTGAGGTACGGCTCTCAAAACAACTGGGCTGGGCGCAGAGCGACCTGCAGCCCCCCAAATTCCACAGAAACACCCAATGTGGCCATATTTTTCCATCTGAAACATTAAAGAATTTTCATATTATGTTGAAGGATGCTCCCACACACTGTCTCTTGCAAAATTCGCCATTATTAGAACAATAACTTAAATTTTTTTAAAAATAATGTTTTGGTCAACAGACCTTTGTCAAAGCGTCTCTCCAGGCACCTGTGGTTTACTGTACTAGATGTGCGAACATCTCTACTGATAGGTCTTTTCTTATTAAAAATGTGCAATCGATATCAAGTCTAGCAAGGCACAAAGACCCTGTGGATTGTGTTTTGATTTGACCACTCTTTGTGCCTACACACCAATTGAGTTACTCCCAGAAGACTCTTCCTGGTTCTGTTTGAGTAGTTTGATACGATGAGAAATAACTTATTCAGTTAGAAGATGCAACTTACAGGGCCATCAAAGTGTGATATTTAAAGTCTGTATCTTATAATATAACAATTAATGACAGTGGAAAGTTTGGACCGAGGTTTGTCACCTGCATCTCAAAAGCTACTTGAAAAACCGACCTAAACCAGGGTTGCCAACTGTCCGTAAATTTATTTGACTGCTCGTAAAAAATATCATAAATCTGTCCTGGCGAAATTCCCAGTTTAATTGCCTCAATAATTGCATCCCTCTCCACCTCATCTGATATGTGGTGAGCGTTCTTGTGCAGAAATAACTGCCGAGGCGACTGCTACACATTGGGTGATGGTTGAGGTTTTTCAGATATTACAGATATTCTGTGTGTGGGGTTAACTTACTCCTACTGCAGATGTGTAACCTCTTAAGGTGATCAGTAACTTACTTCACTTAAAAAAAACATTTGTTGCTGAAGAACTGGTCACTTATTTTTGCTACATCAGCCAAACCTTGAATTTCAGTATCTCTTGCAGTTTCCTTTGGCTCTATGTCTAGTAAACACCGCTTAAGTTCCCAGGAATTTTGACGGAAAAAATCCAGTTACCAAATAGTCGGGGGGTGTAAATGTGTTATTTTCTCAACCATCTTGAACAACATGGAGGTGTGGCCGGACGACACCAAGATGTGCCGTGAATAGGCACAGCTGTCAGAAAAACAGGTGGCTTTTACCACTTTCTTTTTGTAGAATTTCACAGTACAGTGATAGGAAACAGGATTGTTATTAATGGACATTTTAGAACCAAGTTCTTCTCTGTAGATGGGACACTAATTTGGCCGCTTATTAACTTTTTTATGTGGAACTGCAGTGTGATGGCCATTTTTATTCTGTATGTGTGCATGTTTAAAAATGGTAATTTCAATTATATTTATTTATGTACAGGTAAAAATAAAGGAAACATCAACATAAAGAACGTAAGAATGCATAATTAAGAGAACAGACCATTCGGCTCATCTAGGCTCGTCCTTTCCTAGCCTAAAGAATATCCAGTACTGCATCAAGCCTGGACTTGAAGACCCCGAGTGTTTATGCCTCACCTACCTGACCTGGCAAGCTGTTCCAGGCATTGACAAATCCGTGTAAAACAAAAAAACTTCCTGATATCTGTGTGGAAATTGCCTTTAACTAATTTCCACCCGTGTCCTCTTGTTCTGCTAATCAAACTCATCTTAAAAGATCTTTGGTAGTTCACTTTATTCATCCCTTTTTAATTTTTTAAAACCTCAATCAAATCCCCCCTAAATCTCCATTTGCTAAGCTTGAATAGATTGAGTGTCTTAAGTCTTTCCTCATAACTTTTACCTTTCATACCAGATACCAATTTAGTTGCCCTTCTTTTTTCAAGACCTTCTATATCTTTATTTTAGTGTAGTGCCCAGGTTATAACATCAGTATAACCTCCTTTGATTTATAATCAATACTTTTTGCTATATATCCCAGCATTCTGTTTCACAGCTGCCACATTTCTGCCCATTTTGGGATTTTGTTTAAATCATCTTGGATTACCTTATTCGATTCCAAACTGTTTGCTAAACCCACAAGTTTCGTACCATCTGCAAATTTAACTCATTTGCTGCTAACATCCCTATCAAGATCATTTATGTAAATAAGGAAGAGCACCGGTCCTAGCACCGATCCCTTCAGGACTCCACTACCTACAGCACCCAGATACGACCCCTCCTACTGTTATGGTTTGTACTTGACCTTGCAGCCAATGAACCCACTCTGAAATAACTCCTGTAATTCCTACTGAATTCATTTTGACAATGAGCCTCAAATATATAGTTTCAGAAGACTGTTTCAAGTCAAAACACTTTGTAGCTTCTTCAAAGAAGTCCAGGAGGTTTGTTGACCTCCCCCTAAGAAAACCATGTTGGCTCCCCCCTAAGATGCTGTAATTTCAATGTATCCCTTATGATACATACCAGTATTTCGCATGAGATGCATGTTAATAGTTCCCTGGTTCAGTATTGTCCCTCTTCTTATATATTAGAATTATACCACCTTGCTTCCAGTCATTTGGTATTTCTCCAGTGTTTTGGGATCACATACAAATATCTGTCAATGGTTTAAATATAATCTCCGCAAGTCATTTGAGTACTCTAGGATATATGCCATCAGGGCCTGCAACCTTATTTGTCTTCAGTTTTTCTAGTACTTCTCCATCCCTTATCTGAAGGTCCTCTAAAACATTCTGTACATTGGCTATACTTTTAGGCATATTTATAACCTCTACTCTGGTAAAACTCTCAACAAAGTAACAGGTTTGTTTGTTAACAATGTCCTTATTATTATAAAGTATAGCTCCTTCCTTGTGTCTTTATAGGGTGTAGGGCATGGCGATCCGCGATCCGCATAGTGCCTGGAACTCTATGGGAGGGATGTAACACCATTCTCCCATCAGGATAGAAATTATCAAAGGATGAAGGTGATCATTCAGAATGGCTTTGTTATTTGTTATTTGTTACCCTGCCCTCTAAGGGGTTGGGTGCACCTAAACCATGCCAGGAAAATGCACCCCACACCATAACAGAGCCATCAGAACCATTCATTTACTCACGCATTTCCTTTATTTTGGCAGTTATTTGTATGTATGAACCCTACTTTATTGAAAACACTGGGCACCAGTGGCACTGGCACTGAAATATTCTAGAAACTCAATCCTAATCTGTAGCCTCTGCTTCTTCGAACAAGTAGATTAATTTTAATTAGTTTTTTTGTCTGATTTAAGGAATGGTAGTGTTATGTAATGGGTAGGGAACTGGACTTGTAACTAGATTGTTGGCACGATTCCCAGGTGGGGCACTACCATTGTGCTCTTGAGCAAGGTGCTTAATCTGAATTGCTTCAGTAAATATCCAGCTGTATAAGTGGATTGTATGTAAACAAATAGAAGCTTTGCAAGTCACTCTGGATAAGAGCTGTTAAATGCCTAAGTGTAAAGTGTAAGGCAGACTTTCTCTTCCCCCCTTCTTTCTCTTCCTCACAGTCCCTGCCTCTCAGATGAAGTTGAGGAGCACTGCTGCGTGTCTTTCGCTGCACTGGGTCTCACATTGACTAAGTGTGATTACCTCCCCGTTCTCTCTCTGCCTCCCCCCCGGCCCTGTTCAATTACCCTGGCTGGCTTGTTTGTTGTCGGGGGTAATGCTGTTGCCGTGGATGATGTCTGAGTGCATGCAGCTCTCACTAGCCCTGTGCCGGATTGGCTTTTACACGGTAAGGATGGGTGTGTTGTGCACAGTCTGTACGTGTGTGTTTCAAATGCGAAAGGTTTTATGTCCGGTTACTTTGTTTTGTGCACTGAACATCTTGGAGGCGCTCCCACGTTTGACAGGGAGCTTGGCGTGCTTCTGCACCTGATGGGAGTGTTGCTTCTGTTCTATTTTGATGGAGGGGTGCTGTCACAAACAACAGAGTCACGGCTTGAGTAACGGAGAGGAAATTCACAAATACATCCTTGGCAATGAAAAACAGATTTGTCATTGTCATTTGTCGAAAAAAACAACAACAACCAAAAAAACATGGATCACGATGATTAATCTGTTCACACTAACAAGTATTTGCCTTTTTCCTGTCCTGATTATTTAAGCACTAGATTAATCCAGCATATGTTTTCAATTGTCGGATGTGTTTGCTTATTGTAAGCTCTTCAGTGAACAGTGTTTGGTTTCAGTGCACTGAGCCCCAGGTAGACCTAGAAGCACTGTAAACGATTCTGTAATACACAAAGCTGTCACCATAAATTAGAGTTCAACAGGCTCCCACTTTATGAGGAAGGCCTCTCATTCTTTATATGGAGCTGTGGATGGATAGATTTTAATTGTGCCTGATATCTGATGTCACTTTCGGAAATTAATTGGGGCCATTAGGTTCCAGAAATATCTTTGTGGAGTGATTTGCTGTGGAATAGTCTTGGAATATAGTCACTTCAGAAAGCAGCTTTTAAGGTTTGTGTTGAAGCATTGGTTCGTATGTGGATAGGTGAACGTATTGGAGGCCATAAGACTACTTCATAAGGCTACTCACTGTACCAAGCTCTTCTCTACCTATGCTGAAAATATGACCAGCAAAATGCCTGCTTGAATTTTGGTCTGTACCATTTAATCACAATTTTATGTCATTTTCATGTTTATATATCTTTATTGCCAGTCCTGTCTGGTTTTAAAATCTTCACTGAATGGTACTGGGAAAGGGGTGGGTGTTATTTTTTCTTATTGTATTATATTATTATTATTATATAACCGTTATTATGATTAGATAATGGCCAATGCGTGTATACATACCTTGCTGAATTGCGTTGTATTTTTAAATGGCAAACATTCTTAAATGTTTCACCAATTAGCAAATTTTTCTCTTAATACTATTAATAACTGCCAAAATAAAGGAAAAGCCAACATAAACAGCCCTATTTTGGTGAATTAGACGGTGTCGGTAACGCAGACGCAAAGCGAAGACGGTGTCGCTTTAGGGCGTGTCTAACACAATTTCGGTAATTTCGTGATTTAGGATGATAGCGCACCTCCGGCGCAGTTGTAAAAGAGGTTGGATTAACTTTTAAAAAATACATGTGGGTGTGGTGGGGGTTTGGTTTCATAATGGCCAATCAGAATACCTATTTTCTATCCCTTTAAATACCAGTGCGCTAACGCTATAGCAAATTGGCAATTTATTGACATGAATGACAGTTTTTCGCAGCTGCGCCAGGAGCGCTTCTCAAAAGAGGACAGCGAGGAGGTGCGGAAAAGTTGGTGCGCGAATCAGAGGGGGAAAACAAGGTGCACATTAATTTGTTATTTTAATGATTTTAGTTTATATTTTCAGACCTACATTGTTTTATTTTACCATCTCTTTTTTTCCTTATTTGTAGGCTTTCCAACTTAAAAAACAACGTTTCTTTTCTTCTAATTTAATGTAATTGTTAAATGGAAAGGAATAAATAACAAACTCACAACTGCAACTAGGCCTGTTTCATTTATGTTCGTCATGCAGTAGGTCTACATGCGTCACCCTGGAGTGTGCATCACAAACCACCTGGATATTAATGGAGTGGACCCCCTTCCGATTCACATAAATTATACCGTGATCAGATGCAACTGCACGTGTGCACCCAAGACCCCAGGGAATCCACATTGCATATAAAACTCCTGTTGTCGGGTGTAGGAAAAGTAATAAACTAATTTGCATGTTGGACAAGACTGGAATAAACTGCATGTACAGCCGAACTGATAGCCGTCTGGCAAACACCGGCTACCAAACCCAGGGTATCGCTCACGGTATCGCCTTCGGCGTCCAATTATGTACTCCATTTTCTGTAGTGCAAATGGAAAGAATAAAACCCTTTCACATAAGAAAAACAATGTGCATACAAACATATATTTATTTAACAGGTGTATCTTACTGAACGGTAGCAATGGATGGCCTGCTGGCTTCAGTCTTTCATGTCCGTGCATTGAATAACCACAAGCTGTGGTGAAATAGTTTTTAGCTTAATTGATTATGCTTGCAAGTTACCCATGGATTGGACAATTTGCCTCAACGTGGGGGGAAATGAACAATATTCATAAAACATTCTCATGTGATTTCAGATAACCTTATGTTCATATGTGCGCATCAATAAAGTCACCAAATTGCACAGAGCGCCAGCATTTGCGCTAAGAGGTGGTCTAGTTGGACGTTAACTCATTATTTGACACCAAACTTGCATAGCGCTGACTGTTTTCATAGTCACACCCCCTATTGCACTGCCCAGCCCATAGTCGCGCAAACACCTTCATTGCGCACCACGAAATTGCCAAACTCTGCAGAGACGGGAAATATTCGGTTTGCGACAGAAGAAACTGGCAATTCACAAGCGCTAGGGCATAACGCCGCTTAGTGCCGGCACGAAAATAGGGCCCAAAGTGTCTTAATAAGGTTGTTGGGCCACCACAACCTGCCAGAACAGCTCCAATACGCCTTGGCATAGATTCTACAGGTGTCTTGTACAACTCTTTTGGAGGGATGCAACCATTCCTTATGCAACCATAATTTGTTGTATTTTGTTGATGGTGGTGGAAAAGCTGTCTCAGTCAACTATCCAGAATCAATTTTCCAGACATTGGAATCAATTATTATTTTTTCATTACCGGTACAATATCAACATATACTGTATCTTAATGTTAGTATACGTACATTAAGTATCCTCTTAACCCTCTGATGTAATGGCGAGTCTTCATCTTGCACTGTGTTTAGTAACTTCCATTTTAAAGGGTATGTTGAACAACTTGACAGCAGTTTTGAAATGATTTAATGATTTTGCGTCACTGTCACTGTTGACGCAGAAGAAAGAAACACCTCCCACAATGTGCTTGGTCTTCTTTCTGGAAATGTCACAGGAGGAACAAAGACAAACACCCTTTTTTTCTGACGTTACCTTGTGTTTGTGGACTTGTTGTGGCAGTGCAGGTCAGTACATGCTTGACTAGATGTGCAGCATCGGTGTTTGGAATGGAATGCTGAAGCACCTTTAACTGACAGGAAGAACTCTCACTGTCAGACGTGTTTGCTTGAAGGGCGGAGACTTTGTTCCCGAGTTGACCAATAGAAGTGATTGCTTCAGTAGCTCTTGGCCAATCATTGCTATACAGAGTACAAACTGCTGTGAAGAGCTTTTTCTGGTTTGTTTAATGAGAAGTGACTAGCCGTGTTTTTATGCAAGGAATGTGTTTTGATTGAAATACCTGCTAAATATATTATTTTTTAGTAGCAGTAGCTGTTTTCATCAGTCTTTCATCAGTATTAATCATGAGGGTGCATGGTGGAAACACACAGGCTAAACGCTGGAACTCGTAGCTGGGACTGTGTTGCCAATAAACACTTCAAATGACCTTTTTGAGACAACCTCGATTCACACTGAGAAGGTCAACAGACAGATTTGTTTATTATGTATGAAACACCTTGGATCATGATATTCTAACACTTAACTCAGAAAGAACCTTAAGCACTATCTTGAACAGTTCTGTATCCTTTTGTCCTTGAAATGTAAACTTTATGTTACCTCATTGATACATTACATTTGACAAAAATACAAAAGTTCCTACCTTTAGAAAACTGAAGCTACACAACAAGATTCAAAGACTAGAGGTGAAGAAGTGAACTTTAACAGTGGGCCTAGAAATTAAGAAAAAGATTTTAAGAAAGATTCTTTGCATTGTGTGAGAATTTTGCAACAAAATTGTATTTAAGCTACTTGTAAGTCATTCATCGTGAATATGGAAAGTTTCCATATTCATTACTGGAAAAACCAGTTGCGTGTTTGATCTTTAAATATTATTTAAAGTATTGTTAAAATAGTATTGTTTATTGAAGTAGTAATTGTCTTTTTTCCATGTTTGTGCCTTCTCAGGCTTCCATTAAAATGTTTTAACAATTGACGCAAACAGTTTCACTGTTTTCTTAGCCGTGGGGAAAAAATCTGAGAATAAGAGTAGGTTAAATGTAAGAACTGGTCACGAGTAATTAACAGTGTTAAAGTACTGTTTTATTTATTAGAATAAAGTCTTTTGGCTATTAAGATTGCACATAATGTCACAAAGTAAATACTGTTTATGATTCCTAATGACTTGAGAGCAGGCTCAGAAAGCTGAGTTTAAATGCCATTGCTCTGGCTGGTCATAAATGACTGCAACAAGCATGCAATATATAACCAAGAGGGAAAATCTTTGGCGTCTATAATGGCAGTGAATTAATACAGAGATTTGGAGCTTTCAGATCGGGCAGGGAGTCTGTTTAAGAGCTATTTTGACTCTTTACAGACTCAAAGAAAGAAATAACCACGCAAGACTTAACAAACGTATTATCTTGATGTTTATTTTATGAAAAGCTCAATCTTGAAATAAAAAGGTGGACAATCCGAGTGGCCACTGTTGAGACATTTGTGGTAAGGGTAGTCCTGTACAACTGCAATCTGGCTATAGGAGCGTACCATAAAAAAACAGAAAATACCAAGTTGGATTGCAATTTACATGATCGCTTTTTTGTGATTAGCAGAGTCCCATCCTTCACTGTGCTTCAGTTATTACTACAAATGTCTCCGAAAAATACGAGTTGGATTGCACTCTATAAAACAACTAATAAAGCTTTTTATATAGATTCTCAGAAAATAATGTTGTAGCTTTTTGGTTAATATAGCATGAAGCAGATGAAAAAGACAGATTTTTGTTTGAGATCATCATATTTTAAATAAATCACAGCATATATTAAATAAAAAGCTACAGGGGAGGCGGATAGCGTAGCGGTCTAACGCACCGTATTTTGCCTGGTCCTGTCAGAGACGCGGTTCGAAACCCATCTATACCAGACCGGCCCTGATAGTCAGCCCCGATCGGGGGCGGCATTTGGCTGTCTGCCCCAGGTCATTATGGGGTATTGAGACCGGCCCATTTTGGAATAAGGCTGTAACATAACAAAATGTGGAAAAGGTGAAGCGCTGAATACTTTAGGATGCACTGTATATAATGCCTTTGTCAGACCTCATTTACTGTGCAGTTCTGGGCACCGCACTACAAGAAAGATATAGAAGCTCTTGAAAAAGTTCTAGGGGGGGAGGGTGAGCCAGCTCGGGTCTGCCGTGAAGCATGTAAGGAGTCTTCAGAACGTGGGTGGGTGAATTCCGTCTCGAAGGAAGTGTGTTTGCTGCCCTCGGAGAATTAGCTTGCCTCGTAGAGATGAGCGGTGGACCCGTGTGGGAAGGGTAAATCAAAATATATAGAGGGTGTAATTGCCTACTAAAATGGGAGGTAAACAGGGGAAAAAATCTGAAACATTTAAAAAAATAATTAAAAAATACAAATGAAAAGCTACAACATTATTTTGGAGGATCTATATAAAAATGCGTTTTAGTTGTTCTGTAGAGTTTTTATAGACATCTGTGGTAATAATTGAAGCATGGTAAAGGATGCGGATATGCTAATCATGCTATTCCTCAATGCTGATTAAGCACAGCTTTTCATTGTAGAGGATTAACGACAGAGAGAAATGCCTATCTCCAGACTCCGAGCCTGTATGTACTGTATGTTGACGAACATTAGCCTACAAGCCATTCTGAGCGATGGCATAAGGCGCACACACAAGGCTTTGTCCCAGCGCACACCAATAAAACACCACCAGCGGCAATCTAATCACTACAAATAGAACTATCTGATCTCACAAGCCGGGTACATCTGGGCCTACAGAGGGGCCGAACGTGCGTTTGGGCTGGAGATCTGGTGGCTTTGGCGACACAGGTTTATGCCTCTGATTAGGGCTTTTCATGCCTCTAATTGCAGTGGCAATGGGGTGTAAAATTGCAGTTCTATCTTTAGAATTTCCTGGCCTGAAATGTGGCGGCACTTGTGCCCTGCTTTTGAGGTCACCTGCCTCATCTTTATTCAAAGGCTCGTGGCGTCTTCCTTGAAGGGTAACGACACAAATCATTGTTCAGTCCCTTCAATCTGCTGCGTTCGAAAAACATTCGGTCGCTGTGGACGATCTCATTTTGATTTAGCTGTGCGGTAACCTTACGTGCCAAATTTCCAGAAAGATTTAATTTGAGCTGGACTATTTTACACAAAGCAGTTCACACTTTAAAAGCACAGTGTATTTTCAAGCTGTGGCTGTATATGTGACAAATGAGTTGAAGAGGAGAACAAAGCCATTGGTTAATTAGGTCAATGAGACTAAATCTCTGATCAGGCTTTAGAATATGATTTATTAATATTTGTGTTTCACTAATTACATTGTGTAACGTCCTACAATGTATTACACATTCATAAGTATTACATACAAGCAATGCAGTCCCTACATAACACATTCACATAACGTGCATCATGTTTTGACATAATTATGACCATATAAAATTATAATGTTTGACTGCCAGGTGCAGTGCAAAAAAGCATATTCATTCAAGCAAAATAGGAATGGCATCACAGCTACATAAATTATTCCTAACTTTATAATAGCTTTACATTGAACATTTACAGAAATAAATAGTATTTAAGGGACTGATCTCGAATGCTACCGCCTTTTAAGTGCTTTGGAAAACATTCATGATTGCTTTATCGCTGGCCATATTTGTAGGGAAGCACTTAATGCTAGTTGGGAAGTTGTACTTCAGTATAACTCGAGTTCATTACAGTGATCCAAACCGGTTCGAGAGTAGGAGACAGTAGCAAGTGTGTGTTCCCTTCTCCAGCCCTTTCGTCTTGGAACACAGCCTAAACTATTGTGGGAAAGGGATGTCACATTTCCGGGATGTTTCGTAAACTTCCAGGGAAAGACTCCAGGAACTACAATTGAGATTGGATTATAGGGATGTTGTGGAATTTTCAACTAACCGCAATGTGCCCACATCAGTCAGACTCTGATATAAGCACTTTGGGGCTGAAAGTCAAAATGTCATTTTTTTCTGGGGATGGGGGAGAGGGGAACACAGTCAAAACAGTCAAAACCCCATCATTGCTTGCGGGGGGTTTTCCTGCTGCTAGCTCAGTGTGTGCCCCACAAGGGACTGCTCAGGCTCAAATACACAGTGTAAATACTGGAGCTTATCGAGCCCAATGGAAAAAGTGCCTCTCGACTCAACGCTGTGCCATGGCGACGACGAGTAGACGCTTTTGATTTCCGGATCGCGGCGGCGAGCCGGTGCATTGCCGTTGCTCTCTGCGTTTTGTGTTAAGTGGCGTAGGGAGCGCTGCTTTGTGGAGCGACTCTCGCTGCAGAGCCCCCTGTTGGAATACTAATCAGTTTTTATTGAGCCTTTATTGTGCTTAATTGCAGTGTTAGTTTGGTGTGCGCTTGAGCGTGAAATGCCATACGCTCCTTTAAACTGCCAAACGTTACATAAACGCCAGTTTACCTCTGAGCTCTGTTTTCTGCACTCTGCCTGGGTTTATGGCCATCCACGCAAGTCCACCAGGTGGACTCCCCCCCGCCCCTTCACATCCTGGCATTTTATTGCATTCGCGATATATACAGAGGGCCTGGGTCTTCATAAAAGGCAGCATACAGCAATGCAGTTGTGTCACTGCAAAGTTAATAGGTTAGCAGGTATGTGTTAGCTTTTTACTGGGGTGCCATCGTTGGTTTGCAAACAGAACAGAGTGAGTAGAACCCTGAGCGACAGGATCAGACAGGTATTTCTGCTGTTGGGTTAAATATAGCCATCCCGTAGGAAGGGCACACATTTGTGACCTTTGCACCTCCCCTACCCCAGCTTCCTTGACTTCCTTGTGTTAGCTTTCATGCTTTCTCAAGAAAGCTTGAAGCTGACACAAGCTTTCTCGTAGCTTTCCAGGTGGAATATTTTTGTCAAAATAGTTTTCCTTGATTGAGCGCATCCTGTGGTATTTTTCGAAGGACTTTGAGCAGGTTTTGATTGTGGCAAAAGGGGTAAAACGTTAGCATCAAATAACTTGTCTACTGACATTCAAGGTTTTTTTCTGTTTTTTTCCATGTTTAATGTTAAAGATTTTCTTTTGGATTTTAAGCATCCTTTTTTCTTTTGGAGAATACTTGAATAGTTTAATAGTTGGATAGACATCACAATTTGCCTTTTGAATTAAACTAGTGTTCTTTTTTTTTTTAACAAAAAAATAGTACAGTACATAGTTTCTTGGGAGTTGAGGCGAAGAAGGTAAAAACAATGAAGCGGTAGACGCCGCCTATTGTGTCGCGGAATATTTGGGCGTCTGTGTCATAAATTTGGTTCCTTTGACTGGTTGATGGAGGCCACTGTGGAGAAGTGTTTCTGGGTGCTGCGGCAATATATACTTAGCCCACTTCCGTGCTTTGAACGGCAGGATGTGAACGGTCTCTGCCTCCATCCCAGGATATGAATATCCCACCGTTACTAATAAAACTCCTGCCAGTGCAGCTCAAGTGTGCCCGGGGCCTGCCTAGAGTAGGAGGCCAAACAGGATGCCATTCATAACAATTAGCTTTTTGCAGCCCCTTAATGCTCGAAGCTGGGTGGGAATCCACGATTTGTTTGGCTAACAAAGAACAACTTCCTGTAAAGAAAGGCCTTATTATTTTTGAGCGTTAAAGTGAGGTCATGCCATTGTGCGAATGGTGGGGTGTGTTTCTGGAGCAGATTTTAGACCCGCGTAAATAACATTTACACCAGGGGCTTTTTTAATGTGCTGTAGCGGTGGTTTCCGTCTATTACTCCCGAGGAGTTCATTTCACAAATATACTACTCACCGTTTAGGTTCAGCAGCACATTTAGTTTCTGGCATTTAGCAGCGACCCTTATCCAGATCGACTTCACATTACGGAGCTTACTTTAAAAAAATAATTAATTAATTAATTAATTAATTTACATATCCATTTACACAGCTTGATATTTACTAAAACACTTCAATTTAAGTACTTCTGCTCAAGGATACAATGGCAGTGCCCCACCTGGGAATAGAACATGCAACCTCTGAGTTACAATTCCAGTTCCCTAACCATTATACTGCACTGCCACATCAGTTTCTAACCACAGATATGAACCCATAAACCTGCAGTCATGAGTCCCGGCACAGAAATCCTATCCGCACCGAGCTTACAGAGTTGACTACAGTAACGAGCTGTGCACGTCCAGTTGGCTCCCAGCTTATACCCCTGCTTAAGCCTGGGACAGATGGACTTGTGCATACATCTCCCAGCTCCCCCCCCTCCTCAGCACACAGCAATTGTTATTCTGAATTATTCTCTATGGCACAGGGGTAGTGCTGTTCTGCCCCCACCTCCTCCACCCAAACAAAGTGCCTGCATGTAATGCTCAAGCAGTCCATGAGCTGCTCTGCTGCATGAGTGCTGGAATCTGCGCCATCCCACCGCACAGCACACCTCACCAGTCACCCTTACAGCTCAGGCACTGATGAGGTCACTTACCATACAGCTCGGGGATTGGTGACTTATTAGGTCACTCATCATACAACACAGGGACTGATGAGGTCACTCACCATACAGCTCAGGGATTGGTGACTGATGAGGTCACTCATACAGCTCAGGGATTGGTGACTGATGAAGTCTTTGTTTTTGTTTCTAGTACCATGTCAAATTGATTAAAAGCCACTTTAATTCTGAAGAAACAGCCTTGGTTCGTTTTTTTTTATATTGTTGTTTGCTTATCATTGAAAAGGTAAAAAACAAGGTATTTTCCTGATGTTTTGTGTCAGTGATTTCTCTATCTTATTTTATTTGGTTTTGCTCTATGTCCCAGGGTTTTCTATTGACTATCAAAAATGTACAGATTTTAAGCTTTTGTATTTCTGCCTTAATGCCAAGGGGGTTGGGGACTGTAAGACTTGAAATGAAATGAAATGAAATGGCTTTTGTGGTACAACAATGGGGAATCGTCAGTCCCCATCTTTATGCTGAGCTCAACTGTGACTTTGGCGATTGTAGCATGCTTATCCTCGAGTCATTATAAAACCGTGTGGGATAGCAAATCCCCAAGTGCTTCACCACGCAGAAGAGAAAATGAGAGATTTAGTAGAACTTTAATAGAACTGCAAATGTGGAGTACGACCATTTAAAATGCATGGAACTGCTTACTGCTGTGGAGTCCATTTCACTCTTTACAAAAAAAGGAATAACTGATTATTTACGCCTATGTTTTGTGCAGACTTTAGGGCGATATTTGAGTGGGCCCAGGTACACCTCACCTGTGCACTCTTCGTTAACTGTGAGGAATGAATAGTTACCACAGGACAGGGAAGGAGCGCAGATTGTGGTTTTGTAGCCTCGATAAGGTGCCTCATTTAGAACTGCTCCAGTTAAATGTAATCTCTATTATGGTTAAAATCTCCTGATAATCACCTATGCTATGCTGGCAATGTAAATCGCCCCAGATACGGATGTCTGATTTAGGAAATGAATGGAAATACAATCCTGCAGTGTTTCATTTTCATCAACTATATAAACCCCATATAAACCTGTGTTTATCTGTGACATTACATTACAGGCATTTAGCAGACACTCTTATCCAGCAACGCCTTACACAGTTTACATTTCTTTATATACAGTCCATTTATACAGCTGCATATTTACTGAAGCAATTCAAGTTATGCACCTTGCTCGAGGGTACAACGGCAGTGCCCCACCTGGGAATCAAACCTGCAACCTCTGAGCTGCAAGCCCAGCTCCCTAACCCTTACACTATGCTACAGTGTTGCAGTGGTCCATGGATTTTGGTAGGACCATGGCAGGCCCCACGGGGTGACGCCCTGTTCATTCCTGGGTTTCCGCCTGCTCCGTTGCACGTTGGACGCCCCCGCTTCCTGATGCGCTGAGCTGTCCTGCCCCCGAGTACCCCCTTTTGAGAAGCGCCACTGTGAGGGGGGGACCCAACGTACAGCCACCCACCCCCGTGTCTAATCTGCTTAGCTCCATAGTCTGGGGTATTAATGAGCTGGGAGCTCACCGTGGGTGGCAGAGGGCAGCTCGCTGATCTGCAACAAAAGGATGATGCCGCTCTGGCGTTTTTTTTATTAAATTTTTTTATTTGTTTCTGATTTTATCCCATTTTCTCCCAATTTGGTAGCCAATTAGACCCGCTATTTTTACGTCAATCCCCCCTAGTAATGTGAGTTCGCTGCCGTAGTCCTGCGACCGGTAGTGACAAATGCGAAGTGACGCCTCTTCCGAGACGTCACTCGCCGAGCCGTCGACCGAACCCCGGTACTACAGGGCCACTCTTATACGCAGCGAACGTCACGTCGGCTTCCCTCCCCCCTCCCTGGGGCGGACAGCCAATCGCCGCCCCCTGGTGCGCTCTGGCGTTTTGCTGGTATCCGATGGCATAGCTAACAGAGGATCAGTCCCCCTGCCTGCATACGGAGGTGGACACTGGCCTATGGTCATTTACATTTAAGGCATTTAGCAGATGCACTTATCCAGAGCGACCTTTTCACATTTTTTCATGGTATCCATTTATACAGCTGGATATTATATTTACAAAAGCAATTCAGGTAAAGCACTTTGCTCAAGGGTACAACGGCAGTGCCCCACCTGGGAAATGAACCTGCAACCTCTGAGTTACAAGCCCAGTTCCCTAACCGTTGCACGACATTCCCCCTGGTCATGGCTGCTGCTATTTGTTTTTTTTCTCGTCCTGGGTGAGGGGGCCTTGATGTTAAGTCAGCCACCGCTTCTTTTCACACCGCAGTCTATGAGTTAAGCTCGCACAGGCATGAGTTGAGGCAAGACACCTCATGCGTAGCTTTATGCAGGCAGACCGTAGGCACCCCATTGACCAGTGGGAGTCGATGGTGAGTGATGAGATGCGAATAACCCAGCCATATGAATCCCTCCCTTCCTTGATCGACGCAACCGCCAATTAAGTGTTGGCCCGCAGGGCTACTGGCCACAGTGGGGCTCATCCACACACTAGAACAGTGCCCTAATAGGATGAGCCACCCAGCAGGCCCTATTCAATATTTATAAAGACCTCAGAAGGAGAGATGTTAGTATTTGTACAGTTCTTTCAGATTAGCATTTAAGATGTAATTTTATGTGGGCCTCACGGGTGGTGTAGCGGTAGAACGTCCGCCACTGACCACTGTGACCGGGGTTTGATTCCACCAGGTCGAGTGCCACTAGGGGGCGGCAATTGGCTGTGCGCCCCAGGATGGGGGGAGAGAAGCCGATATGAGTTTCCTGCATATAGGAGTGGCTCTGTGTGCATACCTGAGTGGCGGTGACTGCTTGGCGGGTTCCGGCTCGGAGGAGGCAGTTCTCCGCCGCATGTCACTCCTTGTTTCAGGACTATGGCAGCGAGGTGTCAATATGAGGGAGGGGATAATTGACATGAAAAAGAGGGTATAATTGGCTACTAAATTGTGAGAAAAATAGGAAAAAAGCTGAAAGAGAAAATAGAAAAAAAAAGATGTAATTTTATTTAGCTGATGGGGGGGAGGGGTTGTCTGGGGGGCTGTGGTGTACAGCATTTTGGTGGTACGTCCTTTAGAGAAAGTAAAATATTACATAGTAATTTAAGTATTGGATTCACAAGAGGCTTTAAAAGCTTTTCTTTTTTAACTGCACTCAATCAATAATACTGACCCACCATAAAATCCCCCAAAATCTAAAGTATTGAAGTGTGGTTTTGGGATTTGGGACTTCAGGGAGAGCACATTCCTGCTTTCTCCGTTGGCACACTGGTTGGTACCCTTTGAAATTTCCCCTGTGTCCCATCAATCACAACACATCTGTTTCCTGTTTTTCTACCCTGTCCAGCTGGTAAACCAGTCCTCCCGGCCTTCACCTATGATCGTCCTGGCAACATGGATCGGGGGTAGGTTGGGTGGTGGGGAGTTTCCATAAAGGGGGAGGAATGATTAGGATACACCCCCAGCCCCCATGTGGGTCTTGGTACCTGTGGTCTCATCAGGAGGCTCCATTATGCATAGGCCACACTCCACTCGGGGCGTAGAATGTTATCAGCGCTGTGAAGAGGTATACATTTTTTACATTACATTACAGGTATACAGGTGTCACCTCGGCATTATCTGTGACAAGATGTCTGGTTGTTGCACAATGTCCACATGGGTATTTCCCCATGGATTGCGGAGAGTAAGCAGGGAGTGGGGCGTTGTACTCCAAGTTAGCTTGGCTCTTGTGTGGCCTTTCGATCAGGCCAGATATGTGTCAGTCTTTAGCGATGACCAAAGTCCACTGAAAACATTGTGGTTGGTGATAGAAGTGCAGTATGTTGGTAGTATAATGGTCAGGAAACTGGGCTTGTAAACACTGTGGTTGGTGATAGAAGTGCAGTAGTATAATGGTTAGGGAACTGGGCTTGTAACTCCAGCTGCAGGTTCGATTCCCGGGTGGGGCACTGCCGTTGCACCCTTGAGCAAGGAACTTTTGAAAGTCGCTTTCCAGAAATATAGCCGCAGGGAGAAAAAAGCAGTTTGACTTGTTCCTATTGTTGCTGTTGTCGGAGTGAATTACGTTTGTTATTAACAAAAGAGTTAAAAATCAGAAGGAAGTTAATGATTCAAGATAGGATTAAATCCTACCATGACCCTTCTCGTAACAACAGACACGTTATGAATAATTGGTGTTGTGTACTGACTGGTGAATTTGCAGATTATAGAGCTATAGGTCACAGTTGAAGGAATCTGCCTGGTGTTGGCTTGGTGTTGGGGAGAAGAAACAGTTGTATTTGTTTCTCTCAAAAATACGTAGGGAACTGGGCTTGTTACTCATTTCAGGTTCAATACCCAGGCGGGGCACTGCTGTTGTACCCTTGAGCAAGGAAATTAACCTGAATTGCTTCAGTAACATTTCTAAATGGATTTAAAAATATATATATACATGGTACATGGCACATGGTACATGGTATGAATGGAGTGTGTGTCTATGTAAAGACAAATCCCTTTACGGAGAAATGCGCTGTTACATCACTGAGCCTATTTGTGTCGCCAGCTTGGCAAAGACGGCCCTTCCTGTTCCAGATTACTCTGCTGATCCGGTTCGATCTGATGGCACAGACACGGCCTCGTAAACAGGGATTTCCGTCTCTCTGAGAACAAGGCATTTTCAAAGCTAACAATAACATTTCTCCCTCCTCCTCTTGCTCCTCCAAAGTCCTCTGTTCTGTATCCTCCTCTCAAAGTGTGAAGATGTGGGTTCACACTGGGACCACATATACTGAAAAATCTGTTCTATATTGATAAAAGCCTGCTGTGGCGTATATTATATTATATATATATATATTATATACCTGTCTCTCTCCTGTACTGTACTCTACTGTACTGTCTCTAGTTACTGTACAAATAGTTACTGTACTGCCAAGAGGCAGAATGACTTGGACCAAAACTGGAACGTTATTCAACATGTATGAAAATATGCAGCATTTGCACTCTGCTATTTGAATTTCTTGGACCGCTCATATGTTTTATAGTCAGCAGCCATATGTAGCCAGCGGCCCTACCACATTGTACCCTTCTCATGTCAGACTGCTGGAGCTAAGCAGGGTTGGGCTTGGTTAGTGCTCGGCATGGGAGACTTCCTGGAGAAATTCCAATGGAAGAGGTGTTGGTGGGCACTCTTCCCTCTGGGCCAAATCAAAACATCCAATGCCCCAGCACAGTGATGGGGACACTGTAGGAGGTGCCGCCCTTCAGGTGGGACGTTAAATCGAGGTCCTGACCCACTGTGGTCATTAAAGTTCCCATGGCACTTTTCAAAAGAGTAGAGGTGTTCTGGACAATTTCTCACAAAGCTGGTTCTCTACGTCTGGCCACCTAATCCCCCTACATCTGATTGCCCACACAATTCCTGCCATTCCCCACTCACATAATTTCCCAGGTCGCCACTACAGAACAGAATAGAATTTTCAGTTGGCCTACCTGGTTAAATGGAGTCAAACATTTTTTTAAAGTTGCAGTTGCTTTCATTAATGTTTGAAAGGTTTTACGTTACAGACCTTTTACTGTTTCCCCTGAAGGTGGGGACAGCCTGCAAAGCAAACTAAGCTCCATGTCAGTATTCGAATTTGAATTTGTATTTTTATTTTCTTGTCTGGCAACATTCTGCTGGAATTTATTCCGTTTTTCATTCACATGGAATCTGCCCCCCAGTCGTCTTCCACTGCACTAGTACATGCTGTAAAAATAGCTCTTGAATACAAAACAATTTTGTTTTGTTATTCTTGACTGTCGAAATCAAATCTCAAAGTCTCTGACGCAGATGTGACCAGGCCTTTCTCAGTAGTAAGAGATACGGTTCTGTGGGTGTGTGTGTGTCTGTGTGTGTGTCCGTGCGTGCGTGTGTGCATTCATTCATTCATGTGCGTGTGTGTGCATGTGTATGCTCATTTATGTGCATTTGCATGTGTGCATGTGTCACGTGTGTGTGTGTGTGCGTGCGCGTCTATAAAGTGACACGGATCCAGATCACTGATGTAATGCCGTTATGTAGATAAGGAAGGAGACCAGAGCACTGTTCTAATGGGTTGATGGGTTTAGCCAGCCCTGCCTCAGACCACGCACAACATGTGAGCATTGTGCATATAGCGATTGGAGAAAGAGGCGTTGTGACACCAAGGAGGCGTCCTGACACTAAAATTACCTGTTAATCTCTGACTTGGTCTTAACCAATCAAAAGGTTTATCTCTCCATAATACATAACACAGTAATTGGTTAAAGTCAGTGAGTTACAGGTAGCATTTGGTAACTCCACCTTTTTTGGTGTCATGATACCTCATCCACCTGTCACTACTTACAGCTTTTAATAAAGAAACTTTGTGTGGTTGGCTGCCGATGATGACCGTGACCCAGGAAACGTGCCTCTTACACCCCACATGCCTCACCAGTAGCCCCTGTGAGAGTGTCATGTTGACTTAAGTTCACTTAAGCTGTGGAGACAAAACGTTCAACATTTCCGTTAGGTGTCTTTTGGTGCCATCTTGTGGTTGTTTATATTACTGCTGTTGGGTGTTCCTTGCTTTTTGCGTTTGCAGTACCACTGACAGTCAATGACCTGTTTTATACATTATACTATACGATGCGATACAATATGACTTTATTATACCTCATGGGGGAAATTCATTGGCCTTTGTGCACGTGAAGACAATGTATAAAAACATGCTAAAACATAGAAAGTTTAAAAAGACAACACATCAGCACTTGATCACACAGGAAGACACACAATACCCATTTCAAAGTTATATAACAGGTGAGGAGGAAGTGCAAACTGAAAAGTACGAGAGTGATGTAAATAGACTTGCAAGAGTTGCTTTTTCATTGAACAGTCCGATTGCAGTTGGAACAAATGAGTTCCTGTCTCCACTTGTTTTAACTTTCCGTTGTAACAGGCAGTTAGTTGATAGTGCTGGTGCAGAACTTAGTGTGGAGCATGTGGCTGCTCTCCTTCAGGACCACTCCACTTTGGATAGGGGGAGTGTTGTGAAGAGGCTCTTGGTCAAGACCTGCAACTTTGCCTGCTTGTTTAGTTGTGTGGTTCAGTCTGTTTTGGTCCTGAACCCGCACGATACCATAGACGCAAATTAACCCAAAAGTCAGCACACTTTGTAGGACAGCCTTATGAAAGATCTCCATTATCTGACCCTAACCCCTAACCCTAACCGTAACCCTAACTCTGAAAGGATTCAGCTTTCTCCAGAAAAACATGCCCTGCTGAAGCTTGATAGCCTTCGTCTTGGCACAGTCATTAAATGTAAGTTTATTTTTGTTTATCAGTTTCTGCTCCCAAATACTTGTAGGTTTCAACTCTCAGTTTCCTACCCTTTCATTGATGAAGCAGGGACTTCCTGGCCTTTTCTTGCTTTTATAATCAATGACAATTTCTTTGGTTTTCTTTACATTGATTTGTTTAAAGTTGTCATCACACCACCGGATCAAACTCTTTACTTCCTTCTCAAAGCAGTCAAGGGAATTCTGGTCTGATCTTGTGAACCCAACTAGATATTACTAGAAAGTTAACAGGAAATGGTAAACGCACTGAATAAAAACTGAATCTGTAATTTTAGAAAAAAGGGATTTTGTCTTCAAAATTTAAAAAAACATGTAAAACGACTCATTTTAGTTCTCCTTCAAGATAGATTCCCTTTCTCCTTCATGCACACAGTCATTTCAGTTAACATGGGCGGCTTTTTGTGCAGCGTTGAACACCCTGGCCTTTACCTAATGTACCCCAATGTCTCTCTCAGGCTGTGTAACGACTACCAAGCAGAGAAGTAATCACTGACTCCACTGAGTCACTGAGTAACGACTCCACTGTGGCATGGAAATGAGTGTCCCTGAGGGTGACTGGAGGAATCAGCTCATTGGTCTAATAGATTTCTTGACATTTGTTTTGATCTACAGCATTGGTCATGGCTGAATCTTAAAAATGAGTGTCTGATCCATTCATACAACGCTGCACAGGTTAGCAAATCATTTACATTTTGTATTTTAGGCATTTAGCAGACGCTCTTATCCAGAGAGACTTACAATTACAAGTACATTTAAAACAGAAGGAGTAATCACTGCTAGAGCAAGTGATCAGTACAGCAACAATGCAACAGATGCCGTCATAGACAGACATACACCGCACCTATAAAACAGGGAGGGAAAAGTTAGTACGTTTTTTTAAACTGCCAGCGATTCTGCGGTCCTGACCATGTGTGGAATGTCATTCCACCACTGGGGGGGCCAGGGCAGAGAAGAGGCGAGGCCGCGAGGAGCAGCTGCCAGGTGCCCTGAGGGACGGGAGAGCCAGTTGGCCAGAGGAAGCCAAGCAGCCAGAGGCATTGATACAATTAACAAACTGTGTTAATTATATCATATATAATTACATAATACACAATCCTTCTTCTTTCTCACACGGTGCTTATGATGGCGAGTGCATTCCTTCTGCATGAACATCCTGAGAGAAAGGTGTCTGGTGATCTCTGGGCTATAGTAGTGAATATAAACACAATATCAGTGTGTAAATATGGATCCCAGGTGGCTCATGCAGTAAAAGCTACCACCAGTGCAGGCTGAGCCCTGTAGCCTAGCAACTTTGAATATAGGCTATGACCTTAGCAAGTTGTGACCAGGAGTCCACAGTGTTAGGACATCATTGATTTTGTCCCTTTTGTAGCGAGGGTGGGCTTAAGTTAACCAGGGTGCCTCGGGTCACCTCTCCGTAAGTGCCATCTATATATACTACCGGTCAAAAGTTTTAGAACACCCCCATTTTCCAGTTTTTACTGAAATTTAAGAAGTTCAAGTCCAGTGAATAACCTGAAATGGTACAAAGGTAAGCGGTAAACTGCCAGACGTTTTGGTTACCAAAAACTGAAAAATAATGCTGCAGTGCTCCCTGAGCTGATGCCAGTGGTCTAATGTTGAGCAAGAGCATAGCTCCACTGACTATTCCAAATGGGAGAAAAAAAAAGGATAGCTAATGTTATTTCACATAAGAGCTCTAGCTAGCTCTGGATGCAGCCATCATTTTCAACACTAGGTTTGAAACCCTTCCTCCCCGCCAAAGTGCTCTAGCACATTGTGAAATCAACCCAGCCGTAACAGAGGCGCCTCTTGGGGCTTATGTTTTGTTTTTTCCCTTAATAATTCAGTGAAATCTGTTCAGTGAAATAGTGGAAATAGCCCTATTTAAAGCCCTTTTTTGAACTCTTGATAAGTTGGGTGGAGTATTGTTTACGTATAGTTTCTTGCTATATTGGGAGTGTAAATTATTCTCTTTGTGTTCAGCCATGAAAACATTCTTATGCAACCTATTTGCAGCATAGTACTTGACACATCTGTAACATGTTCTATTACACACTCATTTTACATTTAGGCATTTAGCAAACACAGTTTACATTTATTTTACATACAGTACATTGGTTGAGTTACAAGCCCAGTTCCCTAATCATTATACTACACTTCTGCCCACAGAGTGCCTTACAGGGCTTATATTATTACGTACGATCCATTTGTACAGCTGGATATTTCCTGAAGCAGTTCAGGTTAACTACTTGTAAATGAAGGGTTCTGGTGGCTATGTTATGGTGTGGGGTGCATATTCCTGGCATTGTTTAGGTCCACTCAACCCCTTAGAGGGCAAGGTAAACACCAATAAATACAATGCCATTGGTGAAGCATTTCTCTCCTGCTGGGAGTGGTCTCTTCCAGGATGACAATGCCCCCATTTTGTTTTTAAATGCTTACAGTCTTTTAAAGACTGGAATGGAATCAATAGCGAATCTTGTGTAAAGGTGTAAGGGACAATGCAACTCCTCATAATTCATAATTCACTTTTATTGTATATCTTTCTTTTATTTGGTGTATTGTTTTCCCTTGTAAAGAACTTTGTACATACTGTAAAAAGTGCTTTGTATGATTAAAAACCCCACTGCAATCCAAGTTTTATGCAATCCACAGAGTTCCTACTAGTTGCCAACAGGTGGCAGTGTCTCCCCACTCATTAGACACACATGCCCATGTGGAAGTTTGCTCCTTCTACCCTGTCATCACTGCTTCCTGTTTTTCTGGCATATCGGTCTTCTCATTAAGTCAAAACACGCTTTGCGTACTTCTCTTCTGAAGAAGGATAATTCAATTCGGCAGCGATAATGCATAGTGTCTGGGCTCATGGCATCCCGTTATGTATCAGCAGAAGCGACAAGCTGCTGCCATGCTTTGGCCTAAGAGCCAAAATGGATGGCGGCGTTGGTCCGTCAGCCGCTGCAATGCGCTGGCGCCCGCTTGATTCCTGACTTATGTGATCTGTTTGTCCCAGGATAGGTTACGTGATTGTTGTTATTTGAAGTCCCAGCCATTTGGAAAGAGCCCTCATGTCTACACCAGCGGGGATGTTGGGAAGAGCTTAAGAAGCTTGGGCCCGGGCCTCAATCTGTTTTAAATATTCATTTATGTACGTATTGAGATGTCGCTGTTTGTGAAACACTATCTCTGCAGGATTTGCTGTGGGGGAATGAAATGGCAAACATAAGGGCTCGAAAAACCAAACCGTTTCGCTTAAACACGGCCATGCTTCTTCGGGACGAACGTTTTACACGGAGGTCTATTATTTTTCCCCCTCTTTGCAGTCACAGGGGGGCTTCAGTTTGGAGAGGGGGAAAGTATAACTGCCACATTGTTCATGCAGAGGAAGTGAGCAAATAGTGTAGCGCACAAACAGCGTGCAAACCTGACTGAAGTGTGGAGAGGTCTGGAGTTGACGTCAAAGTGCCAAAGTGCTTCTCCCACGGACAACCTCCGGAGTCTTCATCTCTGTAAAACAAACAAAACAAAAAAACACAATTAAAAAAAACTAAAAAAATGTCAAATTTTTAATCAGTGGGCCTAATCACAGAATGGGTCCTGCTTTTGAAACCAGTAAGTGTTGTTTTTTCGGTTTTGCTTCTTCTACTAGCGTAGTGTAGTAGTGGACGTTGGTGAAATTTCATTTACGGAGGGTGAGTTTTTCCTTGGGCCGTCATTACTGTTAAACTGAAACAATGTTGGAATTCTTTGTCATGCATTTTTGCCTAATTGACTGTTTGGGGGCAGAGTGGCGATGAGCCCCACCCCCGCACCCACGCTCGGCTCTCCGGTGGGGGTGGGCTCGGTCGGCATTCAGCTGCACCCAGCAAGAACTCTGGAGCCTCTTTGATGCACAGGAGACTGAGGGATGGAAGCCACAATAGTCTCCATTATAGACCAGCCCTCAAAGAGCTCTCCTCTTTATTTTGGACAGGAACTGGACTCAGTATGGAGGAAATGTAAAAGAAAAATATGCTAAATATTTCAGAGTACAGTGTCTGAGGGGGGAAGTTGTGTCGGGCGACATTGTAGGGTAAAGAACAAGGTCCGGAACCCACAAACGCATGAAGGGGTTATGCACATTTGCATAGTTCATTGGTGATGCCAACACAGTTTAAGGCAGCCTCGGTTGATTGAAGCACCACTTTTATGTAGGACTAACTTGAACAGTGTTTTTTTTTTTTAGAAAGTTCAAATATGGTCTGTAAAATCTGATTCAGTCTTGCCATCTACCCATGCTCAATGGTGTAATGGTACTAAAATGCTACTTTAAAAGGCACCTTGGGTTGTTTTGTTATTGTAAAATGGAACCCACAGGAAGTTTTTTGTTAGAAGGATTAGCATATCAGATCAACCTCGGTGTGCTTTTGGTATGGCCAGCTAAACATTTTCCGTGAGCTTCATTTCCTGATAATTTGTGTAACCTGACCATACTGACGTCAGGTTACACATTTTAAGATGAAGTGTTGATTAATTGCAACAAAAACAAATTTATCACACAAACAAATCCTCCTGACTCTTCCTTTATGCCTCAAATATGAACAAGAAAGCAATAAATAGTGTCATCAATATTTGTTTCACCTTATCCGAGAGATTGCACGGTCCTCGCCTCACACATACTTGTACACGTGGTCGCGCACGCACACCTGCACTTCCTCGCTCACTTTAAATTACACAAACCTTTTGCTCGTGCAGATAAGGCGTAGAATCTCAAGCAACAGAAGGTTTATGAAGGACTCCTCCATCAAAGCTGGAATCAGTACGACGCTACACTTTAGCCCAGATGCAATCAAAACATTGACCCACCCATCCCCAGAAGTGAAACCTTAGCCCCCGCCCCAGGTATTTGCATCAGTAGAAAACCGAAAACAAGAAAAATACCTTTAGCTTTACCTTGGAGACAGTGTGAGGTGCAGTTCTGAATGGCTGCACTTAATTACGCTGTCTGAGGGCTTGACAATGTTTGCCTTCATTAGGCGCTCAGTGGCGGTGAAACGGGACAGTTTCTAAAGGCGTGGCAGGGAGGGAGTGAGAACTGTGCCAGATACGTTTACATGAACATAATTCATCCCAGCAAAGCCCAGAAACACCTGTACTAGCTGCGCACAAAAGGAGGTATGGGCATGCATAAGGAGGTATGGGACAGGGACTCCCCAGCTTAGTGCTTAGTGGCCACATATACACACAGGCATGCACGCGCACACTCTCGCACACACACACACACATACATATACACACAGGCATGCACGCGCACACTCTCGCACACACACACACACATACATATACACACACACACACACACACACACACACACATACATATACACACAGGCATGCACGCGCACACTCTTGCACACACATATACATATACACACAGGCATGCACACACACACTCACACACACACACACACACACACACACATATGCACACAGGCATGCACGCGCACACTCTCGCACACACACACACATACATATACACACAGGCATGCACACTCTACACACAACACATGCACAGGCATGCACGCACACACTCTCGCACACAACACATACATATACACACAGGCATGCACGCACACATTCACACACACACACACACATATACACATAGGCACGCATGCACACACACACTCGGCACATGCATGCAAGCATGCACACACTACACACACGTATACACACACACATATATACACACAGGCACGCATGCCCATACGCACACTCTCTCTCTATATATATATATATATATATACACACACACACATACACATACACACACACACTGCCAGATGTGTGGTTGGATGCATGCCCACTCTTTATGAAGTAAATAAGTTAATTCAGCTCTGCTGGAATCCCAGGTGAGCAAGGCTAGGGGCTACTCTACAAATCGTACTGACTCTATCGATGTTTTAAAAAATGCAAGCCTACCTCTACAATCTCACTAGAATTATAGGCAGCATGTACACTACCTGATCATCCTGCTGGAAAGTTGTGAATGCAAGTTTACATCTCAAATTATTTTAGCTCTATGGAATGGGCCCTGCCTCCCTAGCAGTCAGTGCTGAGCCAACCACAGGTCTAAGAGCTGGTTTAGTGTGGCAGGGTAACATAGTTAGGGGACTGTAGTGCAAAGGTTGCAGGTTCGATTCCCAGCTTGGGCACTGCCATTGTACCCTTGAGCAAGGTACTTAACCTGAAGTGCTTCAGTAAATATCCAGCTGTATAAATGGATTGTATGTCAATAAAACTAAGTTTTGGATAAGCGTGTCTGCTAAATGGTTTCCGCTACTCTATCGGAAAACTGTTTGGCAGGAAGACTGGACCTGACCGCAGTGATGCGGTCGCTCAATGACAAATTGTATGATTACGGGCGACACTACAAAATGGCTCAGTAGCTACTGCAGATGAATGGTTCAGTTTTGCCAAAGCTTCTGTGCTTGCCTTTGGCTAGTTCACACTTGCAAAATAGATTTTATACCTCAATGTGACTTTCCTAGTAAAATGAAGGTTTGAATGGATGAATGAATGATGGTGTCTAATTATGCATTCTCTTCTGTGCCTAGGATCTGGTTGACATTGTTGACACAATGGATGCATAGGCGCTGTGTGTATGGATTAGGGCTGTGGCGGTATGACATTTTCACGGTATGATAATCGTACTAACGCAATACCAGTTTCCGGTATATCACGGTATCAGTTTTTAAGAGAAAAAAAAGTATCACACAAAGTTTACAACTCGATCTGTTTATTGTATGGCTCTTTGGAGATTTATGTACCATTTAAAACAACGTGCTGTCAACGTGCGCAATCACAAACAAAACAAAATGCAAGAACAGACAAAGAGGTGGTGGGATTAAATTACATTAGCAGACACCCCAGGTCCAATATTATATTATTTAATATGTGTTATTAAGGGCGTTTTCAGACCTGTAGTTAGTTTAATTTGTTCCGATTTAATAGGGACTATTTTGTTGCAATGTTGCATTTACCGCTTAGTTCGGTTTCTTTTCACACGGCAACATTTCTAAGCGGACCTAAATTTGTGAAAAAAAAGCCATGTGCGAGCAAACTGTTCCCTCACTGTTAAGACTTTTTGTGCGGGAATTGTTTTCCACAAACTAAACTTCACTAGCTAGTCATAATGACAGTTTGTTAGATACTTTAGTCAGCTACACAAGCTCGCTACTTATATTGCTAGAACCTTTACTAGTCGCTTCCATCAGAATTATATGTTAACAAGGCACTTGCTTTGAATTGGCTGCAATTTTGCATTCTACTTTTGAATTGCGAAACCAGAATTGCGTACACAAGTTAGCGAATGTTAGATAAACCGCATTTCGGTGTAAGCTGGCTAGCTAGTTATATGCAAAACAAAAGCACATATAGCAAGACAGTTAACGTTAGGTAGCTGGCTTAGTAAATGTAAAAACTATCCAGAGCTTACCTAGCTAGCAAGCTAACAGCACAAAACAAAATGTTTGTATCATGAACTGCCTGAACTGGTAGTGCCAGGTCGGGTAGTAGAGGCAGAAACACTTGGGCTATTCAAGTCCAGGCTAGATGCAGTACTAGATACTCTTTAGATTAGGACATGACGAGCCTAGATGGGCTGAACGGCCCGTTCTTGTCATTATGTATTCTTATGTTCTTATGAACAGGTCAATATTCAGCTATCAACATTTTCTTTATTAGTTGGCTGGCTCGCAACAACCTGTTAAGTAACGTTCGCTATTTAGCTTGTTAGGCTGGCAAATGTTTTCATATTGTATTTCAAAGCGTGCCAAACCCATCATGCATAGCGATTTGGGTCGGATTGCATTCTCACTGCAAAGGAACCGCTCCATAGTTCGCTTGGAATCGTACCGAGACCCCTTCTCTAGGTGGTGTCTAGGGTAACGGTTTAAATATTTTTCCCCCACATGAAAATAGCTTTTGCCACGTGATTTACTATCACGGTATTACATTAAATTTATGATAGTACTATTTCATATTTTAATATTGTGGTATACCGTCACACCCCTAGCGGATGTGTCGGCACTGTGTATGGATGTCCAGTCATTCGACCAGAGGGAATGGGATTGCGTTTCCACCCTCTTGTTTTACCGACTTGGCTGTAAGTGAGTAGTGGGCACCTCTCATACAGCTAAATGCTGTGATCTGGATGGGTGTCAAAAATTGGCGTAAGTTATTACATTTGCATTTAGGCATTTGTCAGGCACTCTTATCTGTAGCGACTTACAGTTCACATTTCTTCACCCAAAATTCATTTATACAGCCGGATATTTTACTGAAGCAACTCAGCTCAAAGGTACAACGACAGTGCCCCACCTGGGAACCAAACCAGCAATCTCTGAGTTACAAGGCCAGTTCCCCAACCGTTACACTAGACTGCTATATCCAACACATGCTATGCTGTAACACATAGGATGATTGCTTATTAAATGTGTGAATGTGCTTGCATCTGTCCTTATTCAAATAAACCACAAATAAAATGAATACATAAGAATATAAATATATGATATAAATATAATATTTTGTAGAAAATGTTTT
Source organism: Aldrovandia affinis (assembly GCA_029706075.1). Classification (NCBI taxonomy): domain Eukaryota; kingdom Metazoa; phylum Chordata; class Actinopteri; order Notacanthiformes; family Halosauridae; genus Aldrovandia; species Aldrovandia affinis. The sequence continues at coordinate 2,633,913 of JAINUG010000105.1, read as the reverse complement.
CCCATGCCAGATTCATGATCTGACTGTGCTCACAAGCAGCATTTTATTTTACCCTCTATTAGGTGACTCCTGTCTGTGAGTCACTCACCACTTGTGTAGTTCAGATTTGACCACCAGCACTTTTGTTTTTTTAGCAGGGCAGTTGGATCGCAGAGCTAAGGTTTACTTATGATCCCAGTGGCTGAAACACAATAGACAGATGAAATCCGGACTGTAATGTGATTAGGCTCCCGTTTCTTGACTTTGAGAGAGAGCAGATTAGAGGACTTCCCATTTGGAGTCACTCCAGATTCAAAACAAAAACACTTTTGATGCTAGGCGGGTGGTGAAGTGAATCCAAGCAGGGTATAGAGCTGGGCTATTATCACATAGGCAGGCCAGGTACTGGGTGTGAGGTGTAACATTCCATTCTTGTGGCAGCTGTGTTACCTCAGAAGGTCATTGGCTTTGTCGCCGCTTACGTAGAAATGTCCTACCCCTTCAGGCAAGCGTTTGTCTTCAATTTCACTCCATTTTCTTCTTCAGAAATGTTTGTTTAAATGTTTTTTTGTGGATTTTTTCTCTTTCGGGTTATTTTGGTCCTGTACACAGGGGCTACTGTAACATATTTACAGTATTGAATCCCCTCACATGTTTCATTTCCAGTGTTTATTGCGAATACAACAATAATACCCATTTTGGCATACTGAAATGGAAGATACATTTTTCATTTTCAAATGGGTGACTTTTTGCCGGTCACTTTCCTTTATTAAAGCATATAGAGAATAAGAAATGCATTTGAAATCAACATTTAAATAAAATGGAGTATTTCTAAAGAAAAGGTCATTGTTTTTTTACCATTTATTATTCTTTTTTGGTTAAGTTTTGGTGATTTATAGATTTCTGTAAATATAGTAAGTTTAATAAAGGAGAGACTATATTGATCTAAAATCTCCTGAAAATATCTGAAGGTTTGGGGAGGGGAAAAAAGCATTCTGATGCTGATATCATTGGCACTCGCCTGTTCTTATTAATGAGTGTAACATCTTTTCACTTGTAAATCAGAAAAGATTAAAGGCAGGAAAAGATTTCTCTGACAAAAAAACTAAAACATCCTGGCCTTTCGAGGGCTTTAAGTTAGCGTAATTACTTGTGTAATTGGCTTGTTGTTCTTCGCAAAACTTCCAAAAGCTGTATTTCTCCTCGCACACATTGTCTGCATGTTACAGTGGTCGTCGGTGAACGGAATGCACTGTTTGTAACTGTTTTGCGTGGTGTAGCACAAGAGAATCCCATCCGTTAACAAATCAAAGGTCTCAGCTCCTGTCGTTCGCGGGAATCGACTTGCATGAGAAGAGTCCGGATGGAGTGCCCTGCATTCCGCCATGTCAACCTGATTCTCAGTCGCGGCGCAAAAATGTAAAAACTGATTTATTTTTCGAGTTGAGTTCTCTCTCTCCCCCATCTTTCCACAAAACAATGGGGCCTGTAAATGGTTGTCAACGGTTGCTGCTGCCCTTTGCTTGGCCACTTGACGGCAAAGCGTGTTTATCTTTGAAACTTTCCCACACTTTGGTGGCGGGAGAAGAGGGGGCCCGGAGATTTGTTTTTATTAAAAATTAGGCCCATCTCTGATAAATAGATGCTGCATAAAAAATGTATGATGGCTGACATACGGGGGGCTCTGGGCCCCCCCATGTCTCTGAGCTGGAGAGCCCCCACCCAGCCCTCACATTTTGTATGTCAGGGGGTTTCAAAAGGGGGCCCCTCCGGCTTTGATCCTCTATCTCAGTGCGGAAAACATCTTTTCGGGGCTATATTGTGTCAGGGAAAGCTAAAGGTTTTTCGCCCGCGTTATGCTAATACGTCCGGGCTAATCACCCTTCCCAATTACAAGATTTATATTCCTAAATGTTTCACAAATGCGTGGCGCCCCCCTGCCCCCGTCGCCTCCCAATGTGCAGTAATGGTTAAGAGGATGCCCTCCTTGTGTATGAAAGCGGTGGCCTGTGTTCTCCGATGGCACATTAAAGAAGGGAAAGCTTGAACACATTCCTGTGGGTGAGCTTCCTGCCCGCCCCCTCTCTGCTTAATGAGAACATTTTTAATAATCGTCATGAAATTCAAATTGGTTCCGGGATAGACTTCAGACAGATAGATGTTTACTCTTTGTTTGGGGATGCTATAGCTCTATGCCCCCCATGTGCTCTTGCAAGACAGTACTGCCTGTAGGACCTGCTGCTTGGATCGTATGTCTTCTCTCTCACTGCGTCTCTCTGCTCCCATTATGCCCCCCCCCCCAAAAAAGAAAATAAATTTCAGCTTAAATTTCTCATGAAACCAACAAAAAACTAAAACAAACACGAAAACAGTTGGCCTTTTAAAAAAATGTTTACTCCCACAGGTTTTTAAATTCGTTTGAAAAAGGTGTTATAGAAGACAGTCGCAGTCACTGTAATAATGAATTTGTCAGTGTTGTGTAACGGGGCGGTGTGTTAAAGGTCTCTTATGAGGGACGAGGGATTCACAATCATAGAACAGAACAGCAGAGCGAACTGGGTGTGTTCCTACGCAGGGAAAAGAAGGTTTTCTGAAAGAGTTTGGAAGCGAGTCTGTAGCAGGGGCCCCTGTGCGCGCGAATAGCTGCAGCGGGGAGCGCTGCGTGTTAGTGCCTAGCGCTCCCGGTGTCCTTATCAGTGACGCACACGAGCGTTTGGATCCAGCCCCGGCTCTCCTCGCGTGAACCCGCTCTGTTCCGAGTGGGTTCGGTGGGGGTTTTCAATCTCTGCTCGTTCAGCGCGGGTACATCCGGCCCCCTGGCCCTGCAACCCCCCCCCCCCAACTCTCCCTGCACCGCCATCAGACCCCTTTTGCATTGGTCCGGGGCCCCCAAGTTTGGCTGCGGGGTCTGGCCGTTTTGGCGTCCGACCCTTTTAGCGCGCGATATTGGCACAAACACGCATGTTGCACGGTACTCTCTGCAGTCCATTAATCGGCTTCCTTTTGAATTTCGAGAGATCTTGAAAAACATTTTTTTTTTTTTTTTTTTTGTAAGACCGTGTGCGAAATCGAAGGGGGGTGGGGAAGGCGTGCACCCCCACAATAGTGATGGAAATTGTCCACTTTGATCCATGTGTGAACTGCACCGGTTGCCTCTTATTGCCATATCCAGATGGTGTTGCTGGGAACAAACAGTCCCGCTGTAGGATTTCTCAATAGACCGTCTAGACTGGCCTCGGACCAGACAGATACAGCTTCCCGTCAAATTAGCGTTTGTCAGATTTATGGTAATGGTTCACAACAGCCTTCCTGTCAGTGACAACGAGATTTACTGCCCCGCCCCCCTCCGACACCCAACTCACCTCCTCACAGGCTGCCCAGCTCCCCGAATCTTAACAGGGGGGCCAAACCTGGACACAAAAAAAAAAAAAAAAAAAAAGGAGAAAAATTAGACAAAAACACTGTGATTTCCAGATGAACTGAGCGGACCTGATTTTTTTGGATGAGGAAAAAGCATGTTGGGGGGTGGGGCCATCGGTGGCCTGTTGTCTGGGTCAGTTCCCATTCTGGTTAATGGGAGGTGGGGTGGGGGTGGGGGGGCGTGTATGCCGATTAGCGGGGCTCTTTCATGTCGGCATACGGTGGTAACCCGATCCAGCCCACTGCTCTGTGGGATTCACCTTTTGACAGACATCGTTGTCCGTTCTCAGTCCAAATGTTTTTCCAAGGCCGCTCCCTCGTCTTTGATCTCACCTCTCTCGGACGGAGGGTCAGCGCCGCCGTGTTAGGCGGGAGGCCGACGCTGCTCGCTGCCGAGAGCGAGCGAGCGAGAGAGCGAGAGAGTCGGGGGTATTAAATAACAAAACTGTCTGGCCCTGTCCTGCCCCGAGTTGCCCGTTCGTCCCGCTCGTAAAGCACAACGGGACGCTGCTGCTGCTTTCAGCCGCCCTGTCCCTGTCGTGTCTCGTCTCGCCCCTTCCCATCCCGTCTCGTCTCGTCCCACCCCGCTCTGTCCTGGAAACCTGAACCTGAGACGTGTCTGTTTTTGTTTGTGCCGTGGGGGGAGAGCGCCCGGTGCGATTGGGGACAGTTGGGGGGGGGGGGGATGTATTAAACTGTCCCAGAGTTCCTCCCTCAGTTCCCTTTATTTATGTCTATGAGCCGTAATCGATGTCCAGTTGTGAGGGGCTTTAGAGTACCTATATGAGAGAGTAATGGGGAGGACCCCCAGAAATCAGCCCCTTTGGAGTACAGCTTTAGCAGCGGCCACCGGCATCAGAGGAGTTTGCAGCTCTGCCTCCTCCAGACTTACACAGAGGCAGCTCTGCCTCCTCCAGACTTACACAGAGGCAGCTCTGTCTCCTCCAGACTTATGCCTCCTCCAGACTTATGCAGAGACTGCTCTTCCGATCTCACACAGAGGAAGCTGGGTCTCTGGCCAGCAGGCAGGGCTGTGAGGTAGCTAGGTGGTGCTGTAGCTCCACCCGTCAGCCTGCTCATTCGGCTGTCACTCCAGCAGGGAGGGAGGGAGGGAGAAAGAGAGAGACGCTGGCGAGGGTCTGTCTGTCACTTGGTCCTTGGATCTGGAGAGAGGAAAGGAGAGCGGTGGGGATGCCAGACAGGGCCAGGCACATGGCACCCAGACTCTGTCTGTTCACCCGTCCGGTGCCTCTGCCAAGGGAACAGGGACAAGCGGCATCCTTTACTATTCGTGCCGTGACAAAAAAATGTGTCAAATTATTTTGTTTGTTATTAGAGACGTGACATTTAAAAATGTCATCTAATAATAGCAATAAACAAAACAAATAGTAGCTTATTTTCGACTGAATTACATTGTAATGCAAAAATTAGGGTAGTGAGTTATCATAAAAATACTATAGTGGGTGAAAAGCAGTGGTGGATGAAGTACACAAGCCCTTTACTTTACTTTGTGGTTGTCAAAGTAAAGATACCTTGATAAAATATTACTCCAGTAAAAGTAAAAAGTCCTACCTTTAACCCCATTTGCCTTTCTAATGAAGGGGAGTGAAAGTAAAAATGGAAATACTTGAGTAAGCATAGATACTTGAAAAATGTACTTAAGTACAGTAATGAACTTAAGTAAAGTAAATGTACTTTGTTACTATCCACCACTGGTGAAAAGTGACATTTTCAGTCATTCCTGAAGACTACCGTGTGTGGCCACTTGCTTCTGGAGCTTTAGTGCTCACTGGAGAAATGAACATCACTGAACACTTTTGGTGCCACTGTTTTCAAGGTGCAGTTAAGCTACTGTTTAATCACTCCGTGGCATCGGTTTACCACACATACGTACTCACTTTTGTTGGCAAAACATTTTTGTAAAATGTATCGTCCAATTAAAGGCTGTCAAGCCACAGGCAGTGGGTTCCCATCCTCAGCGCGGTTTTGATTTCATAGAGGAGCAAAAGAGGAAGCGTTTTGGGGGTGTAATTATGGAAATGCACAAGAACGTAAACAGGATGGTTGTTGCGGCTGACGGTCGTGCTGGTGGGCTCTCCCGACAATTGAGCCTCTCGCCTCTCGCCTCAGGCAGGAAGTCAATCAGGTTGGCTTGGCGACGGTGAAGCTCGGAGGCCGTGAGCGGTCCGCATTTCTCCTCTCACCTCCCGCCAGGCCCTGTCTGACTCTACCGTACCCCATCGGAACCACTTCAAAGCCACAGCAACAACTGAGGGGAAAAGATGAATGAACCCCACCCCTGCCCCCCGCACGCCCCCCCCAACCCCACCCGTTCGCCATAGCAGCAGTGAAGGGAAGACTGTGTTATGACTGTTGCTGGTATGTATTACATACATATCACTCCATCCACCCCCCCCTCCTCCTCCTCCAGCTGAAGTCCCATATAAAGGACTGTCATTCCAAAGGTCATGATTGAGCTCTGTAGACAAGTGCTGACTGCAGTCCGCCTGGGGATGTCTATATGGTCTGGGAGAACGCAAATGTCTCAGGTTGTCCCTCGTCTTTCTGCTGGGCAGGTCGGTGTCACCCCCCACCTTATTGACAGCCCCCTATTTCAGGCGACATATGAAAGGCAACGGATATATTTTGCCACTTAGCATTTTGAGCGAAAAGGAGACTGTGTGAAGCCACCTAAACTGTCGTTAGCGTACACTGTCTCGCAAAATGCCCGTTCGACGCCCTCGGCGCTCGGACTCGCTGAAAGCAGCTGAGGAACACATTTGCAGCATCTCCTCTAGCCTTCGGCACTCATGAGGAAGAACCTGACGCAAGTGTTCGTGATCAGGGAGTGTGAGAGTTGGGCCGCTTTCTCTGCGACAGATGATCTGTCAGCGCCCAAACGCTCTGGCTCAAGCACACACACACACACACACACACACACACATCTGTGTTGCAGCAGCGGATCGGTGGAGGCCATATTGGATGAATTAACCAGCCGTTTAATGACAGTAACTATTAGCTCTCGGTGCATGTGCCACAGCAGTTGTGCTAACAAGAGACACGCCCTCCTAAAGGAGTAATTACTTCATTTCCAGTTCCTGTCAGTTAATCGGGGAGTGTTTACGCCCCAAAGGTATTTTTTGTTTGTACATAGCAACATACTTTGGTGGCCGCGTACAGAAGTAAAATAGTCATCCACATTCCGGTTGGAAAAGCGTGGTTCATTTTTGGTGCCTCTGCAATATGGAAATGCAGGGTGTGTGTGTGTGTGTGTGTGGCGTTTCCCTCCGCACTCCAGCATCATTTATTGGCTCTGAAAACACATGCCAGTCTTTAAAATAGATCTAATTATTGATGCATGCCTCAGATGGCTGAGCGTTGAGTGTGTGTGGCACATCGACAGGGCCGGTGCTTAGTGCACTCTTCACCACTGCAGAAGTTTAAAAAATTTTTTTAAAAAAATCCTGCTCCACTCTGAAACCCCCCCCCTCCAAAATGAAAACCTCAGACGAGCACCTTGCAAGTCGGAAAGGAGCCTCAACGATTGCCACCGATGAGAACATTCCTATTGTAACACCAGGACACTGAAGATGAGCCTTGGAATATTTTGGAACACCCACCGTTTTCGGTGTCTGTGGAATTAAAGTGCGGGGGCAGATGCTTTCTCTCCTCCCCCTCCAAAAACCAACTTTCCTTGAGGAATTTAGCATTTTAGCTGTTTACGCATATACCCGTGTAGGTTACACTTGTGTTGAGACTTAATCTTGTGATATTGCTAAGTTTTTGTAGGTTGGAGGTGGGGGGGGGGGGGGCATTTTGGTTGTTCACTTATTGTCCCATGTAGGTTACACTTGCGTCGAGACTTAATCTTGTGGTATTGCAGAGTGGATTTGGCCCAGCTGTGTGGAATGCCTGCCACGCTTGGTTATAATGCAGTTAAATCTTTGTTTCAGAGCCAGCGCTGGCCCGACGCCAGGCCTCTTAATTACATCAGCCCCGTTTGATGTCTTGACATCTTTTTTAAATTGTGAAGTCGAGGAGCCTCCGTCTGGGGCCAAGCGGCGCACCTCTCAGCGTAACATTTCATCTGGGAACGGGGCGTGCCGCCCTGTGTCACGGGGAATATCAGCCTGGAATATTTATACTTTTTTTTTTGTGCCCCTCATTTACATAAAACCCAGCTAATCAGCTTTTACAACTACCAAAACAACAATGAGGTAATGTCTGGGGGCCCTTTTAACAGAAACACAATTAAAACACGTCCAATCTAATAAGAAGCCATCAATCAATTGGGAATCGAGCACTCTCAACCCTTATGGAGGAGACTTGGCAAGAGCTTTACGGTCTGCAGCGTGTATATATATCAGGGAAAAGGATTAGGATTGACCACCCTTGCTGTTTTGAAGTTGTGCCTCGAATCAAAGTATTCACGGAACTGTATAGAAAAGTGGCCTTATCAGAAAGGCGTAGGAAAGCATGAGAAGAATGAGAGAATCCATGTACGGGGGGTGTATTGTTATCGCCAAGACACAGAATGATGTTGCTCGCCACCCAGACATCTCTGGAAATGCACTTAAGAGCGGACGGGAGCATGATGCGGTGACGGGACAGGGCCTGAGGAAGTGTTCCGGGCGAAAGGTCCCCCTTCCGAGTGACACCGCTCCGTGACCAAGGTTCTCGGGTGTGTCGGGGTTGAGCGCTTCGCCTCTGGAAATATTTATTTTTTTCCTCTTTGAGCCTCAGGCGCCCTCGTAAATCACCTCGTCAGCCCCTTGGGCCTGGCCGAGCCCAAGGCTGTCTGGTCTCAAAGGGGAACTCTGTGCGCCCCGGGGGGGTCACGGGGGTCAGCGGTCAGCGGACGGCTGGACGGCTGCCGCTCTGGCCAACAACTGTTGTGAAAAGTGTGCCCCCCCCCCACCTTTGCACTTTAAATGGGTTTCTATGGGAACTGTGCTGCCCCCAGGCCCTTTAGAGTTCCAAGCTGGCGCTGAGCGATAAAGAGCCAGGTGACTCGGGTCGGGGGGAAGGAGGGGGTGGTTCTCGTCCTGTGACGAACCAAGAGCAGGTGCTGCACCACCCCTGCGGAACCCTTCAGGGTTTTTACTGTGGATCGTCAGGCCGAGGTGTCGAGTTACAATCTGGGCCCTATGTTCATGAAGTCTCAGAGTAGGAGTGCTGATCTGGGATCAGTTTCCTTATTCATATTTTAACTTAATCGATTATGAGCTAAAGGACAAAACTGATCCTAGATCAGGGCCCATGTTCATAAAGTGTCTCAAAGTAGTTGTGCTGATCTAGGATCAGGTTTCCCCTGTCCACATCCTATGCTTCTCCATTATGAGCTAAAAGGGTGAAAATTGATTATAGATTAGCACTCCCACTCTGAAACTACTTTATGAATACAGGCCCTGAATTGCAGTAAAGGGAATAATGAAGAATATGGTATGATTCCTTCGTGACTTTAAAGCAGGTGATAGACTTTCATTCATCTGGCCATAAAATGGCCATTTATTCACTTATCTGGCATCGCATGGCAAATTCTGTAATCTGTCATTACCTATCTATTATCAATAGCTCGAACAGGAACACTTTCTCTTCTGGGCATTGTTTATTTTGCCCAACCTATTTTTTTGCTTGGTTTTGTTATTCCATCTTGATGTAGTACTTTAAAGCATTACAGTGGGATCCTTGAAACATGCTACATAAATCCTATATATTATTATTATCATCATCGTCATCATCATCACTGGGGACAAATTATAAATATTCCTGGAAAAAAGGGATAGTCAACATAGGTTTCTCAGGGGAAGACCATGCTTAACAAATCTCCTGGACTTCTTTGAGGAAGTTACAAATATTTTTTTTGCCTCAAACTTCATATATAATTATGTATTTGGACAAAGTACCACATGAGAGACCTCTTGTGAAAATGAAATCGGTAGGAATTACAGGAGTTATTTCAGAATGGGTTGGAAATTGGCTCCGAGGTAGAATACGAAGAGTAACTGTTGGAGGGATCATATCTCAGCAAGGTGCTGTGGGAAGTGGAGTTCCACAAGGATCAGTGTTGGGACCTCTGCTTTACATAAATTATCCTGATAAGGACGTTAGTTGCAAAATAGCAGCTGATACAAAATTTGGGGGTGTACCAAACGGTTTTGAAGCTAATAAAATCATTTTAAAAGATTTAAATAGAATCCACATGCATGAAAAATGAAATTGAATATACATGCGGGAAATAAACATTTACAACAGGATCTATATGTTATGTAACATTTTAGGGCTTAACAAAGTAAACTACAGAATATATTTTGGGTTTAGTTCTGTCAGAAAAACTAGGTAGAAATGAGTTCACGGTAAATTTCACACTGATGCCATATTGAAGTCACATTGGGACATTTACTTTCTCAAATATCATAGGAAGTTTTGTACAAAATTATCAGTGCAATCAAAAACAATTCTCTATATCCCTGGCATGCAACATTGGGCTGCTTCCTTTTTTAATAAACCCCCAGATACCAACAGGCCTGCAGAGAGCTCTGGATCACCCAAAAACCGATCCTGAGATCTTTTTAAGTTGTAGATTCGGATCCTTGCGCGTGGGGCTTCAACGTCTTGTGGTGTCCCACAGTAGGCCCCCCACCACAGACTGTGGTTTATTAAAGGGTCTGCTCGCTGTTTGTACCGGTCACGAGAACACAGAGAACACAGAGAACACAGAGAACACACACGGCACACGCAAATACGGAGCAATTACAAAGGGGAGTGCACGAAAAGGATCCAGGCTTCTGTTCCGGACAAATACCTTTGACTGTTTTTTGGCAGATATATATTTTTTCCCTCCTGATTGAAGTGTACCCTCTCTCTCTCTCTTTGACAGTGTTTCCGTGCACTGTGCTGCAAAGGTCCGCCCCCACCCAGACCGGAGTATGATGTGGTATGCATCGGACTGACTGGCGCCGGCAAGACCAGCCTCCTGTCCCGCCTCTGCAGCGAGGGTGCAGATGACATCGTGCCCACCACAGGTGAGGCCCGCTTACCCAGAAACGACAAGAACAACAAAAACACCAGCATTGCCAGAGATTGAAAAAAATTCAAAAATAACCTCAAAACAATTCATTCACCGTACTGTTGCCGAGTTGCACTTGGCTGACATCAAACGACCCCATAGCGATGCTCACTGTTATATTTCAAGGGAGAGGATGTTGCTGGCCAGAGACTCTGCTTTCTTCCATAGAGGGAAAATCACGCCAAGAGCAGAGAGGTTCTGGTTAGGTTTCATCAGTATGAAGAAGTTTAGTCCAGTTCACTGACATTTTTCTGGGAGGCGATTTTTTAAATTCTTTTATTTTTTCAATTTTTGTGACCAAACGTAGTGCACTTTCCAGAAATACTATTATGGTTATGTATTTGTGCTGGCATGTCAAATCTCATCATCATTAAAATGAAATGTGGTGCAGTGCGGGCCTGGTGTTGAGGCACAAGGCCCATATCCAGGTGTATCTCATACCAGCTGTGATGGATGGAACACACATATTTCACTTCACACCGGAATTACTTTGGCTTGTGAAAATGGCACGACTCTCAAGGCATAACGATCCAATCTTTTATTGTATGTTAATGTCCACCCGATACAGTCATTACATAGCATGCATAAACATGGCTGAAACATAATGGAGCACTGAAATTAAGGTATTCGATTTTTACGAAAGGAAGTTGTAATTAGATTAATGTTACCACAGAAAAATGTTAAATGAAAAATTTTGCAAAGAAGGGAGGTAAAATTTGGGAACCACAGCAGTGCACCCAGGACTTTGAGAGGAACCATAATGAGTGTTATGCTCATCACAAAGCTACATAGTTCATGTTGATGTTGCCAAGGTTGAGACTATTCAACACCGTGTCAACAGTAACGTTCAAGCAGGTCAGAGGCACTGTATGTTTGGGGTGTGGGATCAGGTCAAAGTTCAGGTATATGCCAACGTTCAGAAATTATTCTTGCATTGCTCAAGCTACACTGGCTGCTTGCTGAGTAGCTAAATCCTTGATGAAATTAGATATGTTTCTATTAAATTAGTAGTGATGGGAGAATGAGGTTTCATGACCAAGAAAAAATGGGTAGAACTACATTTAGCTGTCAATCACTGACTTGTTTCAACTAATCAGAAGGTTTTACTTTTCACAACAAAACACAATGATAGGTTTAAAACAGTTACTGATAGCATGTGGTAGCCCCACACATTTTTGGTGTCACAATACTTAATTCACCCATCAATAGTCATAATTATTGATCCTCTGCAAAACCTTTGTTTATAGATATTCATATAAACATCGAACAAAAAGTTCGGAAATTTGTGTTTGGTAGATTATTTCTCTGTTGTAACAATGCTTCTTGGCAATAAATTGCATACTGTTGGAAAGCCTGTTTATTTCCCTTTTAAATGGTGCCCCATTTGTAAGGAACATGCATTTGTGGGATGAGCAGCACAGCTGAGTATGTGGGTTGCGCCCATGAAATATTTGCCAAATCTTCTCTGCCAGTGCCAAACAGCTTATTCTGCTGTTGCTATTGACTCTTCTTTGGTGTTGTTTGGTGGATTGGATGATTGAAGTCTATCAGTAACAAGGAAGAAACAAGACATATTGGCAATTTTACAATTTATTCATTTAACAAACAGTCAGGAGCCTCAGTAGCATGTGGAAGAACCATACACAGCCACAACAGCCTGGCACCACCTCTTCATGCTGGTCTGTCAGTCTGATGTTTTTCCTGGAGAGAAGTGGCTTCTTTGCTGCCCTTCTTGACACCAGGCCATCCTCCAAAAGTCTTCGCCTCACTGTGCGTGCAGATGCACTCACACCTGCCTGCTGCCATTCCTGAGCAAGCTCTGCACTGGTGGTGCCCCGATCCCGCAGCTGAATCAACTTTAGGAGAAGGTCCTGGCGCTTGCTGGACTTTCTTGGGCGCCCTGAAGCCTTCTTCACAACAATTGAACCTCTCTCCTTGAAGTTCTTGATGATCCGATAAATGGTTGATTTAGGTGCAATCTTACTAGCAGCAATATCCGTGCCTGTGAAGCCCTTTTTGTGCAAAGCAATGATGACTGCACGTGTTTCCTTGCAGGTAACCATGGTTAACAGAGGAAGAAAAATAATTTCAAGCACCACCCTCCTTTTAAAGCTTCCAGTCTGTTATTCTAACTCAGTCAGCATGACAGAGTGATCTCAGCCTTGTCCTCATCAACACACCTGTGTTAATGAGAGAATCACTGACATGATGTCAGCTATTCCTTTGTTGAAATGCAGTGTAAATGTTTTTTTGGGGATTAAGTTCATTTTCATGGCAAAGAGGGACTTTGCAATTAATTGCAATTCATCTGATCACTCTTCATAACATTCTGGAGTATATGCAAATTGCCATCATAAAAACTGAGGCAGCAGACTTTGTGAAAATTAATATTTGTGTCATTCTCAAAACTTTTGGCCATGGGTGTATAAAATGTCTCCATTATATTCTGTTGTTTTTCTTTCAGGTTTTAGCATCAAAGCTGTACCATTCCAGAATGCCATCCTGAATGTGAAGGAACTTGGAGGTAAAGTAATTTTCTTTATATGATGAATAAAGATGGCGGTTTTTACATAACACTGCCGCGCATTCATGCTGAGAGTAAGCTACACATGCATACATAAGCCATCACTTACTCACCATTTTTTTGTTTTCCATTACAATTGCACTTATTACAATTGTGTCATTTAGCAGATGCTCTTATCCAGAGCATTCCTACAGCAAGTGCAACTGGAGTAAGCATTTCAGCCACTGCGGCGACAGTCTAGTATAATGGTTAGGGGACTGGGCTTGTAACGCAGAGGTTGTAGATTCAATTCCCAGGTAGGGCACTGCCATTGTACCCTTGAGCAAGGTACTTGATCTGAATTGCTTCAGTAAATGTCCAGCTGTATGAATTGATTCTACATAAAGAGATGTCAACTGTGTAAGTCGCTCTGGATAAGAGCATCTGCTAAATGCCTGTAATGTAACAAATAGTCAGGACAACTGTCTCTACAAACATTAGCTGCTAGGGAGCACTAGCACTAGGGAAAAAGGCAAAAGGAGATCCTTATGTGATCCGTGTTGGGAAAGCGCAAGGGGGGATGGATGGGAGTGGGGGAGCCAAGCTGCAGTCTGAAGAGGTGGGTTTTCCGGTAAAGCTCCGATAGTTTGTGTCACCGCAGGTCCTGTTTGTCGTCTCGGGACATGCAGGTAAGGAGGAATGACTCCACACATTAGACAGAGTTTGCTCACCTGAAGACTCCTGGGAGAACCCCCTGGGCACTGTGGCTTAGAGGCTCTTTCATCTGCTTATACATGCCCCCGATATGAGGGCGCCACTCCTGCTCCCTGCTTTGTGATTCACGCCCCCTGCCGTGCTCGTCTTTTCGCTTGATTCAGATTACATTATTTAGGCCATCGGATCAAATACTTTTTTGCCCCGCTACCTTTTTGTCACAGAAAAAAAGTCTGATGTTCTGATTTTCAGCAGCAGTGTAATATAATGGTTAGGGAACTGGGCTTGTAACTCAAAGGCTGCAGGTTTGAATCCCATTTGGGGCCCTGCCGATCTACCCTTGAGCAAGGTACTTAGCCTGAATTGCTTCAGTAAATATCCAGCAATTGCTCAATTTCTGATTTTTTGAGTGAATTGAACTCATTTGTGGTGCAAGCGTTGGAAATTTTATGAGTGTGAGAAGCAAGCCTTGGCATTACTTGACCTTGCAGGGTAATTTAGGCTGTCTGCAAGACACCGGGGACAGCACAGGTGCGCTCCGTAACTGAACAAGCGGCCGAACAACCAAACAACATAAAAGAACAAGGGCCAATCAGAGGAAGAGTGACCAAATTTGGTTAGGAGTTTGAAATGCAGGTAAAGACGGCGATTGGTGACAGCGGACATCAAATAGCCTATCCTCAAGTGCTGACTGAATGGAGGTGCACTTTTACAATGGGATGTCAAAATCAACCAATCCTCATTTAACAGTCTTGGCTGTAAAGTAATTATGGGATGCGGTTTACAAGGATACAGCTGATGTAGAGAAGGTGTGCTACTCCTCATGTCTCTGCGCTTTATAAAATCCACACAAACACACGTCAATGTCTACGTATAGCCCCTAATAGATAGGAGATAAAGATGTCATAAAAAGGTGATGATTTGTGACTCTTGTGGTTTAGTGTACAATTCCTGGGTAAAAAGTATTTGTAATTACACTGGCAACGGAGACCGGGGTTCGATTACCGTCCTGCCAGAGTTGGCTCTGGCCAGGAGTGCCACCAGGGGGCGGCGATTGGCTGTCCGCCCCAGGGAGGGGGGAGGGAAGCCGGCAGGACGTTCGCTGCGCGTAAGAGTGGCCCTGTAGAACCAGGTTACAGTCGACGGCCTGGCGAGTGCTATCTCGGAGGAGACGTCACTTCTCCTTCGTCACTACCGGTCGCAGGACTACGGCAGCGAACTCACATTACTAGGGGGGGATTGACATAAAATAGCGGATCTAATTGGCTACTAAATTGGGAGAAAATGGGAGAAAATCAGAAACAAAATCTTTTAAAAAAGTTTAAAAAAAGTTTTTAAAAGTATTTGTAATTTTTACTTGTATGATTGTGAACCTGAGAACAATGGTTTTTTTTCTTATTTTCCTGAAATGACATATAAAATGACTAAGACGTTTGACTTTTGAATGAGTTTTGCTATGCCTCACTTATTCCACTCAAGTTTACAAGTTTCACACTCCTTCAAATATCACTGGGCCCAGGGCAATTTTGTTGACAATTTGCTGACTCTTAGTTTTGGAAGTGCTTTCGGTGAGAGCGGTTTTGACGGCGCTGTAGGCCAGAGAGAGTTTTTCTGCTTACATTCAACGGCTGGGGGGTTCGCGGTGTGCATCTCAAAGGCAGTACCCTCTTGCCCAGAGAGGATAGTGAGTCACTAATATAACTCCTTGTGCCCTGACATCTAATTAGGGAAATGCCTTTTACCACCGATTCCCCAGTGAAGTCTGTTTAAATAGAACCACGTCCCTTTCATATTAGACAATACTGAAAGCACCTTGCTGTTTTAAGAACTTCAAGAGTCTCCAACTCAGATCCATCCATGTTCTTAGACCCTTTCATGCCTTCACATTTAAGTGGTGCGCGTAGTGTAATCACTTCCTGAAAATCTGTTGCTGACGTAAAATTTGTCAATTTCTCCCTTTTTTTCGTCACGAAAAACCCAGCCTCCAGCTTTGTTAAAATGGAAACTATTTACACTTGTATTCCACTCCACTTTACACTTAAATGTTGAAGTCAGCATAAAGGAGTTTCAGATGGAGCCTGTAGTTGACCCATTGGCAGGTCAGGCTTTCACCAAAACAAAGTAGTACCCCCACCTAATTTTGGGTATGACGTGAGCATTAACCTTGAACCATAAAGAGAAATTGTATTACGTTTCATTGCCAGGAGCACGTGCCCCATTGTCAGGATTGCTAGAATTGTTTGCCCTGGGCCCTTTGCGATAGTGAGCTGTGTTTCCTCCAGTAGAAGATTGAGGGCTGCCCTGGTTTCCCTCCTGATTTACTGCCCCAGTGTGCTGATTCCACGCAGGCTACTGACCCCAGTGTCACCAGGAAACGCCCATGCTGCGTGCTGCGTGCCGCTCCACACATATTGCCAAATGATTATTGTTTTGTTTTATTCAACCTTTTATTTTACCAGGCAAGTCTTGTTAACACTCAAATCTCTCTTTGCGAGAGAGAGACCTGGCAACATTGTGGCAAGAGTTTACACTGTTGGCCAAAACGATCGCAATTAAAACAGAACAAAAAAACGTCACAAGCGTTGGACCATATTTACAGTGCAGATTTTACAGTGCAGGGAAATTTTGCCAGTTTTAGTTTGTGATTTAACATATTCCAAGACCATGGAGCATGTTGACTGAAAGCTCTCCTTCCCATCTTGGTTCTGGTCCTGGGTACTGAAAAATACAGTACATATTTTTCTTCTTAGACCATAGCACTGAGAACACCTCATAAGGACAGAACTGAGAGCCAAAGCTAATGTAGGAGAGCCACATAAAGCATTGGTATTGAAGTGTCTGGCATTGTAAGTTATTTATTTGCCAGTGATACCACTTGGGCATCAGTGCAAAAGTTAGTGATGGTATTGCATCAGTTGTAAGTGATGACACCGTATCATGCCAATTACGCAAGTAGCTTTAATTGTAGTCTTGATAAACATGGCAATGGTCCTGGATGTTGATGCTGAAGTAGAAGCTGTAGTAATAACAAGTTAAAGTAGAGTAGATAGTGTTGTGTTATTAATCTTACAATATCCAACATGGATATTACCTTAACACGGTAGTATTCTACTTGGCTTATTTCCTTGAATTGATATTAAGGTCCATGTCCATACGTGCTTACTTGCTATTGACATTTTTTTGTTCATGCATGTCTTGGCCCATTCTGAAATATGTTTCTCTTTTCAAAAGTTACTTAAATTATACATTTAATTAAATGATGTAATGTAACATTAAATTATGCCATATCAGAAATGACAGGAGGAACAGAATTGATTGTCAGTCTTAACAGGCAGCACACTGATGAAATGGTGTGTGACGTGAGGAATAGAATTGTGTATACATGCTTAGTTGCTATTGTAATCTTTCTGTTACTTTTCGGCCAATTCCAAAATGTTTCTTCTTTCTTAAGTAAAATAGTGAAATTATGACATTGGTGTGTCACATGACACAAAATTGATTGTCTTACACAGGCATTACACTGATGTTATGGTGTGCAACACAGACAGCACACTAATGACATGGTATGCAACACAGGCAGCACACTTATGACATGATGTGTGTGACAACAGGCAGCACACTGATGACACTGAGTGACACAGGCAGCACACTGATGATATGATGTGTGTGACACAGGCAGCACACTGATGACACGATGTGTGACAGGCAGCACACTGATGATATGGTGTGTGATCCCTCTTTGCCACTGACCATCAACCTAAGCTCTCAGTGGAGAGAAGCACAGGAAACCTGGCCCCTACTTTGATAGCTACCACAGACAGGATATCTGAAAACACTTATCGTACACTTTTTTACCCTCAGGAAACCACAGAAACATAATAATCACAATTTTTGTTGCAATGTGGTTTGTATTATTGTCAAACGTGATCGTAATGTGGTTCGCTGTGCTGATAAATTGGCCTTGCGGTCAAGTTTGTTCTTCTTTATAAACAACAAATAATTGAAATCGTTTGTAAATTGTTATTAGGCTCAAAGCTTTGGAACCCATCCTGTTCTGATTTGGAGGCTTCCCCAGGCAGGGGTTTTAATGGAAGGTCGGTCTGTATGAAGGAGTTTTATCCTGCCAAAAATTGTTCTTTGGATTGATTATTAGTTGTTTTGTTGTTTTGAGTTCATGATGATTGTTTGTATTGATTGTTTGTCTGCTGTAAAATAAAGCCTTTGACTGTCCCATCAAGTTGTAAAAGACATCAGCTCCCAGTTGCTTACGCCATATAGATAGAGATCACACCTGACACAATATCATTTTGTCGATCTATATATACTCACTAACAATGTTAAAAATGTCATTTTTCTTGATATCTTCAATGTTATCTTCATTGATTTGGTGCTCTCTGGCCACCCGACACAAGTTTGACCTTATCACTTTAAAAAAACCATTCACTGTTCCTATACAGTTGCTGACGGGGGGCTGAATCACGAGAACACTGAAGACATAACTCATAACTTCTGTTATGGCCACTTTTGACTGTGAGACACCTTTAAGTGCTTTCTAGAGTTTGTCCACTGATAATGCTGTGTTTATGTTATGGACGCCTGTTATAAAAATATGAGCAAGATTTGGCTGGATGGATGCTGCACACAGGAGGCACACTGTACAGACTGTTTGGTTGAGGGGGACCTCTCGTTGAATCCGGGGCATGGAAAACGAACCCTGAAAACCTCCCTGCATCCAGAAAGCAGTGTTGACGACAGTCCTACAGATTTTTCGGTTCCACGGCTTCTCCCTGCACAAGTCTGTTTTCTGTTAGGGACTTCAAAGGGGCCTGCTTTGACTTGAGTTCAACAATAAAAGTAAAACTCAAAGATTAGCAACATGGTTTTGTTCTGTTAAAGGTAAAGTTGTAAGAATTCAAAGCTAGGGTCACGCACGTGAAGATAAATAGCCAAATATGGAAGTTAGACCTTCTGTGCACTCGCTGTTAACAAAAAACAACAAAAAAAAAAGGTTGTTTTCCTGAAACACGCTGATTTCGTTTCTGATTTGATACATTTATACAAACCCCTGTTACAGAAACTGAGGATATCCCTTTTGCGGAATCCGAGTGAAATATGAAACCATGTATATTATATGAATGAGACAAGAAGAGAGATCTGTATTAATACGGTTCATTTGAGGCCAGCTTATGACAAGATTCAAGTGTGACTCAGCAGGACAGGACAGCCGTGTAGTGCCACTCCTACAAATCATCTGGCCAAAAAAAGGGGGTTTAAAATGACTATCCATTAGCTACTTTTTATTATGTCTGGATTTCTTGCCCTCTCAATGAAATATTTATTTGACTTCAGACACAATGTACTTTTATGGATGATAATGAAGGAACTTACAACATCTATGTCGTAGATTAAACCCAGCATGCGTGTGTTCCTATAAATATTTCACAAATTGCAACTGGTTGTTGTGCTTGTGATGTAGCCTATTTGCGGGAAGTTCAGTTTAATTTGACTTCAGTCTCTTAATACCGTAGTCGTTGGCATCGCACCATTAGATTTCCCCCAGAGCGGATGCTAATGGAAAAGCTCAAGTGACGTAATTGCATGTTTACCATTCAGCGTTGAAACTCTGTGTCATCAAAGGTGCTTGCGTTCAAACTCACTGCAGATGTTCTTTTTTTTATAAAAAATTCATAAAAAAAGAAATGTAAAAAGGAAAAAAAGGGTTTTTAGTCTGGTGGATGACACACTTGTCACAGCAGCCTGCATCATCACTGCTAACATCTATGAGGTTATTTGAGGATAAGCTAAAAAAAATGTTTCACTGTAGAAAGAGGGTACTAAAAGGCTTTTGCAATGGACCTGGAATATGTGCCAGTTTAAAAAAAAAAAAGGATATTGCAGGCAAATTCCACTCAAAATGGGCACTATTGTCCCAATGTTTAGTAATGCGCTCCTAGGATGCCATGGACAGAAAGGCCTCACTGCACAATGTAAATGAATGTGTACGAAGGTACACTGGCTGCATTGTTTTATCAGTGATGAGGAATGAGAAGTGACGTTTGAACTTTTACATAATAAACCTACCATGATCGTCCGTCAGTCTTGCCATTGAAGCGGCTGTGTCTAATGCGCCTTTGTTAATGTGTCTGGTTTCATTTGGCTGCAAGTGTGAGATGTTACAGGTGTCTGCAGGCCCTTATAGATACATGTCTTGGGCTGAACATGTGACGGAGTGAAGATGGCCACGGATGACTGCCACATCTGTGCCTTAAAGCAGTGGTTCTCAAACCTTTTGGCAAACTGTACCCCTTGTTTCATTTTCTCATCTTGAGTTATCCACTGGACAAAAAAAGAGGGGGGGTTCTATTATCTATGACAAAAAGTATATTACTAAACCTATTAACTCATATTGCCAACATAAATGTTGACCAATGTTAGCGTATTGCTAATCAGTAATATTGTGCCTTGCATACTCTGCTTGCCGGGTAAAGGGTGCCATTTGGGATTAAAATCTCCCTCTCTGCACATCTGCGTCACATATTGAGTTTGCCACCGCCCGCAGACTGCTGCCACGGCTGGCTTTTGCCAGATTGGGCCATCAGATTGAATGGAACTTGCGTGAATGTTTCTGAAGCCACACTGATGTAGTCATGTCTGTGGTCGAGGGGCTGTTTACCATACGCCATCGCGATGTCAATCTACTCACACTGTGGTCAGTACTGTGAGAGACTCATAAACAGGAGAATATGTTGGAAAGGGGAGAGCACGGCCTATCCACCGGTGCTGGCCATGGCACCTCCCCGATGGACACTCGCAACACTGCACCCAATTAAAGGATCCCTCATTTACTCAGGCATTGCCTTTATTTTGGCAGTTACCTGTATGTTTCCATCTGACTTCATTTCATAATGGCACACTATTGAAAAACAAAAAACATGAGACAGGCCCCCTCGTCCTGTATTATCTTTTAAATTTTAGCCCCTTGTCAGTAACCAATAGATGGCAGAAATTAGCAGTTTTATCATTGAATTTAATACTTGAAGTTAATAATAGATTATCAATGGTCATGGTCCAGAGCACCTAGCTCGATGTGCATGCAAGTTCCCACAACCAAAAAGGAAGTTGTTTTTGTTTCTTGCGAAACGAATCGATTCAACTTACTAATGCAGACTGATGGGGACAAACTTTGCACTTACCAAAAGCCTCGTGAATTGAAACATCATTGGAACTTGGAAGCATTGCGTGCGCTTAAAATGGTTGACTTCATCACAGTTTATCATCCTGCTGTAATCACTCTCTTATGAGCGGAGGCGCAGTGCACAGGAAAACAAATGAGGTAGTAGCATAAAAGTACTGTGACTTTGTTAACGGGGGGAAGGAAGTAAGCAAGCGGTAGAGGAAAGGAGTGACTTATTATGGGCCTTACTCCCCTGCACCCCTGCAGCCCTGGGCTGCCCTGACCCTCAAACGAAGACTGGGTGACTGGGAGAGACATTAGGGAATGACTCAGTTTGTTAGCATGTAAATGTTCTTCCTCAAATTACTTACACTAACAGAGGTTGTGGTGCGCCGAACCTCCGTGCTCAGATCTGTGCCCGTTCCAAATTGCAGCGCAGAAAAGGGAACCATATGTTTGCGATAAATCGGAGGCATTTGAACTACGCTGTAGAGTTGCCATCAGAATGCACGCTTGAGAGTAACCATGTACACAGTAATTTTCTAATTCACAGCATTGACTTTTAAAGGAAGTCTCCTGCATTCAATGAAGCTCGGTTTGGGTGCTCGTTTCCCCCGTGGGCTAAGTCGTTGGGAGCAATAGTTGGCACGCGAGGATGAAGTTATCAAAATGCGTAATTGCAACTTCCTCTATAATGTATATGAGGACAATATTGCCAAAAAAGAAGTTTCACAGTCTGTTTGCAATGTTAACTGTCAACAAAGGCAGCCCGGTTTGTAGCTGTACCATCACCAGTTCTCTGAGAAATGTTCTTACATCGGGTCATAATATTCGTATAACATATTGTGGCATGATGTTCATTTTACTTCTGTTGCAGATTCTTTATTTTACAATTGTAAATAGGTTAGCACCTTAGCTAACAAAGTGCAGGTACCGTAAATACACACAACACTATCATCACAATCAAATAATTTTAATTTCCCTGGGATACAGAGTTTTCTTTCCCTTTGGCTTTTCAAGACCGTTATTTTATTCTGAGGGAATGCACTGTGTTACAAGTTACATCAGAACAAATATCACTTTATTATTCCAAAAAATCTGTCAGGGCTCCAACACACGTCTCCTCAATGCAGTTTGTCTGAGCTGCTGGCTTGGCCATTGTGTTGAATCCCTCAGGCTATGCTGCCTGAAGTAATGGGATAACTCATATACAACTCATATATAACTAGAAGATCGTGCCGTTTTCCCACACCTGATTCTTGTAAGGAACGCACTGATAAAAACACATATGAAGGCAGTTATTATATACTTGGTTTATTCCAAGTCCAAAATATTTTCAATGGAATGTTTTAACAAGCACACTGGCAGATGAAATTCAAGAGCAGCATAAACGCTTGTTAAGTTATAATATTCCATCACATGTGTACGACAGAGCATCCGCTGCCACTGTGGGCTGGTGACCATATTTACGAGATGAGAATTAATACACAGCAATGTAATATGGCATTATAATCACATTAGGAAACAACGGAAAAGCAATTAATACAAGCCAAAAACAACTTCAGAACCTGAAAGGGGAACAGCAAAATAAATACATTTCTACATTTAAACCTTAAAGCAAAGGGGTATTCAACTTCACAAAAGTTACTTCACAAAACTCTTAATCTTCCACTTGTAATTCATTGCCACAGGCACATGTGTTTTCTGCAATGTTATTGCTTATCCAAAACGTTGAGTCATATATCTCTCCCTTTTGTATTACAGGTTTTTCGCAGCATGAATTTCGATAACGACAATTATTAGACTGTAGATTTCTTACCTATAGCTCTATCGATGATTTTCTAACCATTTTAATGCACTTCTGTAAGTCGCCTTGGATAAAAGATAAAAGCGTTTGTCAAATGACTGCAATTGCAAACTGTAAATGTTGATATCTATTAGATATTTAATGAAATGAAAAGATAATGCCTGAATCTGGCTTAGAGACAGTGATTTTTGATTGAATAGTTTTTCTTTGTTTCTAAGGAGAAAGCGTCTGCTGAATGACTAAAATCATAAATTGTCATTTTTGATATCTATTCAATGTTTAATAAAATGGTAAAATAAGGCCTTGGGTTTAGGGACAGTGATTTTTTGGATTGAATTGTGTTTTTTGTTTTTAGGAGCCGACACTATCAAGAAGTACTGGAGTCGGTACTACCAGGGGTCCCAGGGCGTGGTCTTTGTTCTTGACAGCGCCTCGTCGGAGGAGGACCTGGAGGTGGCCCGCACGGAGCTCCACTCGGCCCTGCAGCACCCCCAGCTCTGCACGCTCCCCTTCCTAATACTGGCCAACCACCAGGACAAGCCCGCTGCACGCTCCGTACAGGAGGTAACTTTCCACACCAAACATAAAGACTAGGTGGCGCACGCGCTCTCGATCTGCTCTCCCGCCCCCCACCGCCCTCCCCCTTTGCGTTTACACATTTTCAAGTGTTTGTGTGAAAGACTTGGAGGGGAGAGAGAAGAAGGGGTAAAAAAAAAAAGGTTGGAGGATGTGGGTTGGAGGGGGGGTGGATACCTTTGTGAGCTGCGGTCGTCTTGTTGCGGCATGCGTAAGCGCGGATACTGGCGCTCGTCTGCCCCCCACGCATCAGGGTGTGTCTTGAAAGTCTTGAGAAATAGGAGTGGGGGGTGGGGAATAAACAACAGTGACTGACGTGGGCTTGCAGTGGAGTTCTTTTACATTCTGAGGAAACCCAGGTCAAGAGAGAGAGAGAGAGAGAGAGAGAGAGAGAGAGAGTGCGAGGAGAGTAGGTGCATCTCTGCAAGGATCAAGGATCAGCATCAGATGTTTTTGCATCACACTTCACTTCCATGAGTAAAAGCAACAACGTGTGTAAATCTATATGAGGGCAGTACTGCTCCACAGTGTTCTTACTAGAGCAACAGGCACGACGTACGCTCAATGAGTGGTGCTGGGCGAGTTTTGTGTTCCAGGGAAACCCAAAACATTATTCCATTATTCCCAAAATTTTCTCAGTCCCTTGGATTCAACACTTACAGCAGATTTGTACCACTGAACAAAGTTGGGGTCATCCGTGGTGAATGTAACAAAAGGTGACAGTGGTAGCTGGCTGCAGTGCTTGTTTTACTATGTTTGTATTTCAAGTGCTTTGATTTGTCCACCTATTTCAAACACATTTCATTTTTCCTAATTCTTGTGGACTGGGCCAACACACTGATATTTGCTCACTGTTTGGAGGACAGGAACGAC
Organism: Aldrovandia affinis; assembly: GCA_029706075.1. Taxonomy (NCBI): domain Eukaryota; kingdom Metazoa; phylum Chordata; class Actinopteri; order Notacanthiformes; family Halosauridae; genus Aldrovandia; species Aldrovandia affinis. The sequence continues at coordinate 2,609,798 of JAINUG010000105.1, read as the reverse complement.
GGTAATGTTAGTCTATGAGGGTAGTTCCAACTGGACCTAACCTACATGTTTCTTAGCGAACATGGCCCTCTTATGTAAGACACGGAAAAGCTACTGTTTCAGCTCAGGGATGTTGGAATGCCAATTATTTTCCCTATATGTTAGCACTCCTCTTGCGTTAACTGCCATTATGAAACTGAACTGATTCAGATTGCGTGTGGCTTACTATAGCTAATTCGGCAGCTAGGCCTGCTGCCACACATTCTGCGCCCTGTTATTCTTCCGCGGGCCACTGACTGACAATGGTGTCAAGTACAGTCGAGACCGGAGGCTCGGACACCACGCGCTGTCGCTGAAAATGGACAGGAAGCTTGAACAACGCTGACGTACTGTGGTGCTAATGACTCTTATGTCACCCGCGAGCAAATGAATCATGGGCTGTGCCACTTACAAGTGATTATAAAGGAATGTTCACGAACGCGGCGGTCCTCACTTACCAAAGTTATTTGTGACGCACAAGAAAAGCCACTGTGGCCCATTGCTCTCTGAGCAGGGCGCAGTTTGTCCTGTTTAAAACGAAGGTGCGTTTCATTCAGCCACAAGTCCGTTCACCTCGCTCTGGGATTGCAGTGCTGGTCCAGTTAAGCGTATGCGCGTTTAATTTAAGTAAACGCACATCAGGGCAGTGCTGCCCAACTCACGCTCACTCAAAGGTCTACACTTTCCAGAGGAGTGCTGTTCCAGTAAAGTGCTCAGGGGAAAACCTGAAGCGCCATCGTTCCCCAAAATTTGCCCAGTGTCTCGGATTCAACTCTTTTGACATTTCCATGGCAGGTTTGTACCACTGAACAAAGCCAGTGGTGCAAACCTGGTATCCCCGGGTCACAAGGGTGGAAGTAGGTGAACACGGCCGCTGTCTGCAGTGCTGATCTTACTTTATTTGTATTTCAACCGTTTCGAGTGCTTTGTTTTGCCGTTGTTTGTCTGAGGATCTGTTGTGACTGATGTTGTTCGGGAGCGATGGAAACTGACACGGAAGCTCAATTGAGGGCACCCAGGTCTAAAAATCCCACCGCTCGAACACATTGTGTTCGGGCAGGTTGCTGCTGTCACCACGGGCGCCCTTGCGCTAGTTTATGGTCTGCTCTGGTCATTTAAGTTAAACTCATTACGGCAGAACTTTGATAGCCCTCGTTAGCCTTGCTGTTTAAAGGTGGTAATCGCCTTGCTGTTCAGCTGTGCTTTTTGTTGTTATTTTGGTTTATTTAGCGTAAGAGGATCGGCCTAATTTGGACGTTTGCAAACACTCCACTTGGTCAACTGAGGGAGATGCTGAGCTTAGCCGTACATGTTTTAAATCAAATAAACAACTTAAAAAAAAATACAATATAGGCATTTAAAAATAAAAATATAGGCATTTAGCAGGTGCTCTTCTTATCCAGAGAGAGAGTTTATATATTTCTTTACATTCAACCGATGTATACAGCTGTATATTCACTGAAGCAATTCAGGTGAAGTACCTTGCTCAACGGTACAACGGCAATGCCCTACCTCCTCTTGCGTTACAAGCCCAGTTCCCTAACCACTACACTACACTGCACTGCCGCCTCGCCTAATATGACAGGCAATGTTTTGTCATCCTGGCAGTGCTGTTGGTTACACATCGGAGGAACCCTTCTGCTTGTATTCAGCACCATCTAAGAATGACAGAGGAGGTGCACAAGACGGGGACAGGGTTACCTTCACCCTCATAGTCACCACGGGGAGGTGAATCCTCTATCATACTCTGGGAGTTCCCCTTCCAAGGGATGGGCAAGATGCACATTGATTAGTGTGTGTGATTTCCCCCTGTAATGCATTACGTCTTCCCTGAGGGTACGTATGTCCTAATAAAGCTAAAACAAATGTGCTGAGAGAGCGAAAGAGAGAAGAGGGAGAGGGTAAGGAAAGAGAGGAAAAACAGAGAGGGGGAGAGAGCGTGAGAGCGAGGAAAGAGGAGAGAGCAAGGGAGAGGGTTAGAGAGAGAAAGTGAAGAGGGAGGGAGAAAGGAAAGAGAGAAGTGAGAAAGACAGGGTGAGTGAGAGAAAGGAAAGAGAGGAGAGAGCAAAAGAGAGTGAATGAGCAAGAGAAAGGAAAGAGAGGAGAGAAAGAGAGTGTGACTCAACCAGGCTACAGATTGGTTAAATGCAGTGGGCTGCGGGGGGGAATCAGGTTTTCAGGTGTCGGGCAGGACTGATATCAGCTCTTCAGAAGCACGTGAGGCCGTCTAGGGAATCGGGTCATAACCACCCCCCCTCCCCCCGGAGCGCCATTCCAGACGAACCAACATTAGTTCATCCACCTAACCATCTTTCCCCGCTTCGTCCTGTCACACGTCCCGTCACGCTAGGCTCGGATAATGTTTTCGCTTCTGTCTCAACTTCAGCGTCTCTCTCTCTCTCTCTCTCTCTCTCTCTCTCTCTCTCTCTCTCTCTCCCTCTCTCTCTCTCTCTCTCTTTCTCTCTCTCTCTCTCTCTCTCTCTCTCTCTCTCTCTCTCTCTCTCTCTCTCTCTCTCTCTCTCTCTCTCTCTCTCTCTCTCTCTCTCTCTCTCTCTCTCTCTCTCTCTCTCTCCAAGCGTGATCGTTTCTGCATGCACAAGCATCTCAGAAATGCGCTAACACATACCGAACTTGAAATGGTGAAACGCGTTCCTTTTAGAATTGCCCCGGGTAACGCCTGAGACTGCTGAATGCTGCTTGTTGTCCCAGCCGCCTGTTACGTGTGAAAGAGCAGATTTCGCACTGTCATGACATGAGCGTGAGGCGACGTTCTATATAAGGGGTTACTAACCAACTAGATGCCCTGACAAAGTTGACCTAAGTTGAACTAAAAGCCAAACCCTGTCCCCATTTAAATGTTCTTTCAGTTTTATTTGAAGAAAGATTGGATATTTGATTTTTATTCACTTCGATGTTTTAAAATCCATGTTCCTCGCACAGCAACGCTTCTCTGTTTCAGAAATTATTTCCCATGTCCACTTGAATTACAATAATTAGGCCTATAATAAATTCTAATGTACTTAACCATCTCATGGGTGCTTTGAGACATTGTGTTGTCTCATATTCTTTCAGGTTTTCCTCATGGGTTACAGTGTTTCATATTAAATGAAAACCGTACTAAAGGTATCTCATTGTATGTCCAAAAAAACATGTGGCGTTTAGTTCGGAAATTGCCTTTTTTTTAAGGCTGAAATCTCAATAAAAAAATATTTAATGGGTCGTTTTGCAGAGATTTACATCCCTGGTAGAGAGATTTTCAAAGTATATATATTGGCATAACATTTCTTTTGTAGATGCTCATTGTCTTCTGTAAAATGCATTGTGTGATTTCTGAGGATCTGCACTATGCAGTTAAACATTGTGTACTTAATAAAAAGAGAGGAAAGAAAAAAAAGAAAGCAACGAATACAAACTTCCTTGGCTTTTTAAAGACTAATGTGTTACTGATGTTGCACTATTTCTTTATTTATGGTTGCATGATATATATTTTGGATGGGATTCAATGCTTTTACAGTGGCTATCATGGCTATCATAGCTATCCTGAGAAGCAAGAGCATCAATCAAACAGCAAATGACTTTTGACAGTAGCTTTTGTACTGCGATGAATCTACAGACACACAGAATTTGCTTAAAATGTTCATCCTCCGCTTATTACACAAGTAAAGAGTGAAAAGGTTTGATAAAAGGTTTCCCCTGTTCCTGGCCTTTTGTACTTCCATGCTCGTTAGCAGGAAGTTCCTAAATGGGTTAATCATGCAGTGAAAGGTGGTTTAATCGGGCATGTGGCGGTGGCCGGGATGCCGGTGGTCGTAGTCACACTGCCTCACGCGAAGATTGGGGGATTTAGGGCAGAGGGTGAAGCGGGGAAGGTGAGAGGGAGCGACTCTCGAGTGAGTCAGACACGTGTGGTTTGTCTGGCTCACGGCAGCGAAACTTGGCAGTCGGACAGCGGGGACTGTGGAATGTTCCGGCGTTTCCACGACACTGCGGTTGTGGTGAGAGACGTCATCACTTTCTCCCACGCCGCACGGACAAGCCGGGGCGGATCCCACGTGCTGTGCCGCGCCGGGGGCAGAGCTTGACGTGAGATCCACCTCCGCCACGCCCACAGCCCAAGTCCCGCTGGAACCGAGCGCTCCTTCACCACATCGAGTCAGGCTGCCATGCCAGAGAAGGGACACACAGCTCTGCTTATTCGTTAAGGCACATTGTAGACATTCATATTTGAATAAACTTTAGTGAAAAGTAAACATAGAACAAAAGTAAATCACATAGAACAGGTTTTATTTAATTCTTCATTGAGGTTCCATCTGATTCATTCCAAATGGCAGTTGGACATAAATAAAAAGCTTGATACGTCAGTCAAAGTCACGCCTGCGGACAAGGGAAGAAAAACAACTGGCTGAGTTTACATAAGCTTTTGTCAACAAGAACCGTCCCGCTCTCGCAATGTTATGGGTAGAAAAGTGACGCGAAACTGAAGTCGTTCAGTCTCACTCGCACCACTTCATAGCGTCAGTATTAAAAGGTCATTTTGGGGTTTAAAAGAGAAAAAAATCATAATTAGAGGGGAAGTAGCCCTTTAATCCTTATCCCCATCTAAAGACCCTGATATTATGAGTTCACTTCCACGTTTTCCAGACAGTGTTTCCTGTATGTGAATTTGATAATGTCATACTGCAGTCCTTACTCACTGAGTAGGAGGCCTGCATTCCTCGTAATTCTTGCCTATTACATACATATGTACCTTATTGTGTTTGAGAAAGGAAACCGCTAGCATGATGGGTGCTCGGTTTGGCTGGTAGCGCTTTGATCTGTGCATAAAGTCAGTATTGACTTCCCCTGATTGATTCTGACATGCGTCTGGTAGACTTTCTCTCTTGCAGTGGGACGTTTACCTGCTTCCTGTGTTTCTGTTTGAAGGGCATGACTTTTGTGGGTTAAAAAGGACAGAATGATATATACCCAGTGTGGACATGGTCACCAACTGAGGATCCAGCCATTTTGTACAGCACCAATAATAGCTGGAAAATACTGTCCATGTGACAAATCATTTCACCTGGATTTTGTGATTGGAGAAAAAGTGTGGAGCTACAATTAGCTGTCAATCGATTAGGTACAAAATCTTACCAGTAACTCACTGATTCCAACCAATCAAAAGTGTTTTGCTCTTCATAACAAACACAATTATTTGTCCAAATCAGTGAGTTACTGGTAGGATTTTGTAGCTCCACCCATGTTTGGTGTCTTTATACCTTATTCGCCCACCACTAGTTTGAAAAAATCCAAAGGTTAAGCACAATGAATACCTTATTGGCCCATCACTCTCTGTATGCTTTAGTACACAATAGAAAGTCTAAGATGTCCAACCAGACATATATTAACTTTTGAAATATATTAACTTAGACTGAATTTTAGCAAAACCACATGATATCCCGGTAAAACATTGATCTATTCAATGTTTTCATAGTTTCAGGTGGACCATATCTTATTAAATAATGCATAAAACATGCTCAAATTCTGTAAAACCTAAAAACCTTTCAGATCAAAAAACATATTGTATAAACACATCAGATGACCTCCACAACAGAAGGCATAAATACACAAGAGTGCGATTAAACTGTACATCGTGCTAAAATGGAGTAGCAAAAAATGCTAAATTCCTGTGGTCTTGCCAGATTTCTGCGGTCTTTGAAAACCATTTACAACAAAACGACACACTGAACTGTCCTCTGAATTTTCATGGCACATCACTACCCATCAAAAATAATCGAAAGCTGACTTTATTCAAAAGCTTTCTCAAGTGATGACAGACAGACGGATCCCTCTTGCTGATGGAAAAATTGGCTTACTCACATGCCTCAATTCCCAAATATATTGTTGGATATTTCATGCTGTGGTTTACTTCCTTATTTTATTTTCATGGGACTTGTGAGTTTTTGGCGGTGAGAGTTCCGTATACAGCGTGTTTGGATTGCAAAGACCTGATGTTGGATATTTTACCAAAACATTTCAGGTTAAGTACCTTGTTCAAGGGTACAGTGGCAGTGCCCCACCTGGGATTTGAACCAGCAAGCTCTGAGTTACAAGCCCATTTCCTGAACCGTTATACTACAGTGTTTGATGTGAGAGTTTGGCATACAGCGTGTTGGAATTGTAAATTTAAACATGTCAGTGCCTTGTTGACATCTTCTGCCTTTGAGGCCCAAGGAAGCCAGAGAAGAGGGGGGGGTTCTGTTGTTGTAACACCACAGCAGAGCAGGTTTTGGGCTCCATGGATGACCTCCTAGGTGGTTCCCCATTTTCTAAACAGATCTTGCGTGCATTGTGCATTTTCGGGCCAAGTTTGTGAAAGTTATCTTTTAGGAAAGAGCAGAGAATAACAAGCCTTTGACAAGACATTGCAAATATTATTATTTTAGTTTTATCGTGGCCTCAGAAAGAGGTGATGGTTTGCCCCAGGTGCATCACTTTTACACTTTGAATGTAACACGGAAGCACAGGATGGTTCATTGAGAGGTGCTCTATGATGCCCCCCCCAAACAGGCAGACACACACACACACACACACACACACACACACACACATACATACATAGGAGTACATTCACATTCTTACTTTTTTCGGCTGCTTTTGTCCATTGAGATGAAAATGAAACCTGTTCTGAGTTTCTGCACATCTGTCTTCCATATAACTAAAAAAAGGTCCTTATCCAATGTGGTAGTTATGCCACACAGGCAACAAAGCATTCAGAGTCTTTACCTAATCAGACCTTTTCCTCAGTGTTTTCTGCGTAAAGCTGTTTTTCTGTTAACTTGTTTAGTTTGTTATTATGTACAGGCAGTCCCCGGGTTACGGACGAGATCCGTTCTTATGTCTGTCTTTAAGTCGAATTTGTATGTAAGTCGGAAAAGGTATACATACAGTTCTTATTAATCGTCACTTAGTCAAATGTTTGGTCTTTGGTTTGGTCTTCTATCCAAATTATCAATAGCCTTTCCATCTCAATAATGAAACCACTGCGTTGCTTGGTAATAATCATGGTATTCATCGGGGCATGGCCTTTCACATGCTCCATTATTCCCCCTTTGTCTTTTAAAATTGTTTTTTAAAAACCGATCGTTGACCGGCTGTAGCCTAATGTTTCCCAATGGCTGATGGCGTTTCACCTCTCTCCGATCTCTTTATTATTTCAACTTTATTTTCCATGGTGATTGTTTTCCTTTTCTTTGATGCATCACCAGCACTTGCATCGGATTTACGCTTTGGAGGCATCGTTGTAAGGGTAAGAGAAAGAGAAAAATGGGGCCGTGATCTGACTTAAAATAACGGACGGTGATCTCTGTTCCTTGAGCCGACGAACCGCTGAAACAGCGCAATGTTTTCATGAGCATCACAAAGTAGTTATTACGAACCATTGTATTTAACTTTTTATTTTTTTTATTTTATTTTTTTTTTAATAAACATAATAGGCCTTATGACAGTCCGTTCGCAAGTACGAGTTGTCCATAAGCCGGACGTTCGTAACCCGGGGACTGCCTGTATAACGCAACTTGCATCAGAACTATAAATGTATATATTGCCTACCTCAACTCTCCATTTCTTCCCCCAAAAAAAAAAAAAAATATATATATAATTTACTGTGATTTGACTTGAAAGTTATTCCTATCAGAACTAAAAATGAATCTTTTTCCCCCTCTTTCTTCCAGTTTGCCCAATCGTAATCTAATCTGTGCTCGTTGATCACCTCCGCTGTCAATTCGGGAGAGTAGACAAGCACGCTCTCTCCTCTGAAACACATGACGTCAGTCGCCGCTTCTTTTCACACTGTAGTCTACAAGTTAAGCTTGCACAGACATGAGTCGGAGGAAGACACTTCGCGTGTAGCTTTATACTGGCAGACTCTGAGCGTCCGATTTACCAACGGGCATCACTGGTGTGCGGCGAGACAGACAACCTGGCCGGCTGAATCCTTCCCTCCCTAGACGATGCAACCGCTGGCTGTGGGTCACTCCACAGAGTTGTTGGCCACAGTCGGCACTGGCATGATCTGGATGCGATACCAGAGCGTGGGGCTCATCCACACACTAGAACAGTGTCTTAACAGGATGCAGACCATGGGGCTCATCCACACACTAGAACAGTGCCTTAACAGGATGCAGACCATGGGGCTCATCCACACACTAGAACAGTGCCTTAACAGGATGCAGACCATGGGGCTCATCCACACACTAGAACAGTGTCTTAACAGGATGCAGACCGTGGGGCTCATCCACACACTAGAACTGTATCTTAACAGGATGCAGACCATGGGGCTCATCCACACGCTAGAACAGTGCCGTAACAGGATGCAGACCGTGGGGCCCATCCACACACTAGAACAGTGCCTTAACAGGATGCAGACCATGGGACTCATCCACACGCTAGAACAGTGCCTTAACAGGATGCAGACCATGGGGCTCATCCACACGCTAGAACAGTGCCTTAACAGGATGCAGACCGTGGGGCTCATCCACACGCTAGAACAGTGCCGTAACAGGATGCAGACCATGGGGCTCACCCACACACTAGAACAGTGCGTAAACAGGATGCAGACCGTGGGGCTCATCCACACACTAGAACAGTGCCTTAACAGGATGCAGGCCGTGGGGCTCATCCACACGCTAGAACAGTGCCTTAACAGGATGCAGACCATGGGGCTCACCCACACACTAGAACAGTGCGTAAACAGGATGCAGACCGTGGGGCTCATCCACACACTAGAACAGTGCCTTAACAGGATGCAGACCATGGGGCTCACCCACACACTAGAACAGTGCGTAAACAGGATGCAGACCGTGGGGCTCATCCACACACTAGAACAGTGTCTTAACAGGATGCAGACCGTGGGGCTCATCCACACACTAGAACAGTGCCGTAACAGGATGCAGACCGTGGGGCTCATCCACACACTAGAACAGTGCCTTAACAGGATGCAGACCATGGGGCTCACCCACACACTAGAACAGTGCGTAAACAGGATGCAGACCGTGGGGCTCATCCACACACTAGAACAGTGCCTTAACAGGATGCAGACCATGGGGCTCACCCACACACTAGAACAGTGCGTAAACAGGATGCAGACCGTGGGGCTCACCCACACACTAGAACAGTGCGTAAACAGGATGCAGACCGTGGGGCTCATCCACACACTAGAACAGTGCCTTAACAGGATGCAGACCATGGGGCTCACCCACACACTAGAACAGTGCGTAAACAGGATGCAGACCGTGGGGCTCACCCACACACTAGAACAGTGCCTTAACAGGATGCAGACCGTGGGGCTCATCCACACACTAGAACAGTGTCTTAACAGGATGCAGACCGTGGGGCTCATCCACACACTAGAACAGTGTCTTAACAGGATGCAGACCGTGGGGCTCATCCACACACTAGAACAGTGCCTTAACAGGATGCAGACCGTGGGGCTCACCCACACACTAGAACAGTGTCTTAACAGGATGCAGACCGTGGGGCTCATCCACACACTAGAACAGGGCCTTAACAGGATGCAGACCATGGGGCTCACCCACACACTAGAACAGTGCGTAAACAGGATGCAGACCGTGGGGCTCACCCACACACTAGAACAGGGCCTTAACAGGATGCAGACCATGGGGCTCACCCACACACTAGAACAGTGCGTAAACAGGATGCAGACCGTGGGGCTCACCCACACACTAGAACAGTGCGTAAACAGGATGCAGACCGTGGGGCTCATCCACACACTAGAACAGGGCCTTAACAGGATGCAGACCGTGGGGCTCACCCACACACTAGAACAGTGCCTTAACAGGATGCAGACCGTGGGGCTCATCCACACACTAGAACAGTGTCTTAACAGGATGCAGACCGTGGGGCTCATCCACACACTAGAACAGTGTCTTAACAGGATGCAGACCGTGGGGCTCATCCACACACTAGAACAGTGCCTTAACAGGATGCAGAACGTGGGGCTCACCCACACACTAGAACAGTGTCTTAACAGGATGCAGAACGTGGGGCTCATCCACACACTAGAACAGTGTCTTAACAGGATGCAGACCGTGGGGCTCATCCACACACTAGGCTCATCCACACACTAGAACAGTGTCTTAACAGGATGCAGACCATGGGGCTCATCCACACACTAGAACAGTGTCTTAACAGGATGCAGACCGTGGGGCTCATCCACACACTAGAACTGTATCTTAACAGGATGCAGACCGTGGGGCTGATCCACACACTAGAACAGTGTCTTAACAGGATGACGTGTCTTAGGTGTCTTAGAACACCGGCTTGGGTAAGGAGTTTTTATATGAAGATTTGTTTTGTTTATCCAGAGTCACTGTGGTGACATGATCTTCTTCCGAACACAGTGTAATATAATGGTAGAAGAACAGGATTTCTAAAGAACCTGTAAAGAGGTTGCAGGTTCGATTCCCAGGTGGAGCACTGTTGTCAGTACCCTTGAGCAAGGTACTTAACATGAATTGCTTCAGTAAAATATCCAGCTGCATAAATGGATATAAATGACCTCCCCCCCACCCCCTCAAGCAGAGGAAGTGGTGAACCTGTGGCAGTGAAAGTAGTGTGTGTGTGGTGGGGGGGGGGGGGTTGAGTGGTTTGGCATCTAAGTGTTGAAATGACTGCACTGTGCATCTGCACTGCGCAGTGATGAAATCAGTGTTGGCCGCGCGCCCTGTGGTTTAACCCTCAGTGTCCGATTTGCAACACTCTAATTAACTGGCTGGGAAATGCTCCTCGGTGGGCCATAAATATGTTTCTGTTGAGAAAAAGATATCCCCATGCAGCATTGTGTATTAGGCTGTGTCTTTTTTTGGTTTTTTTTAATTGTGTATTTTTTTTAAACTTTATAAAGCCATTAATTTCATAAGCCAAGCCAGGTCTTGTCACTTTTGGTTATTCACTATTTTCTGCTGTGTGCAGTATGCTCGCTTTGATAGAAATGCGAAGAAAACGTTAGATATGAACAATTTTACTTGATATGTGGACGTAAAGTAACACACCAAACATAGTTGAATACACAAAATATAATATAAACAAAAGAAATACAAAATGGCCAAATTACAGTAATGTACCATACAGTGACATGCCAACAGTGATGGGGGCTTTACATTTTTATTGATGCTTGTTTTTGATGGAGTATAGAGATCAGGAGCTTTAATAAGATACTTCCTGACATCAATGCGGAGTTGAATAAGATGTGCGGTGGACACAAATATTACCTCTGGGCAGTGGGTACAAATTACATCGTGCTAAATCGTTAGCTCCTCCTTCAGCAATTTTTGAATAGTGCTGTATGCTGCATTATCTCTCCACTTGTATCATTCTCTCTCGATTCCCAGAGCACCAAGCCCACAGCCCTGCAGCTACACGTGCTACACACATGCACACACACCCCATTACTACATAACACATTTAATCTCATTAAGAAGCTATAACATTTGAAACGGAAACAACACATGTCGACTCACCATGCTGTGGGGAAGTGTTTAAGGTGAAGTTTAATGTATTTAACTCTTTGAGGGAGTATGTCGCACTTTTTTATTCTACAACATTCCATAACATGTCAACAGTTGATGACATCATAAAGGGTGGCTAATGGCACCTTCAAAGAACTGTAAAACTCCAGAATAGAACACTGTGAATTAGAACGAGACTTCTCAAAAAACTCATTCCTCAAAGGGTTAATGTAGGATGCTACCCCAAATCTGCTCATGGAGGACCAGGTATCCGCTTTCTGTTCCTCTGGAACCCCAGATTAGTGCATGAAGAAGAGTCATCCAGGAAGCCTGCTCGACATGGGCCCTTCAGGGGTGTGCCTGTGTATAAAGTCCCCTTGCTGTGTGGGGGGTAATACACTGTAAATGTGGACATTGTGGGTTCAGGTCTGGACGCAGGTCGAGAACTAACCCGGTGTCTCTGAGTTGTGCTCTCAGTCATACTCAGAGATCAGGGAAAGGGGAAAGCCCTACCTGCTTTGTAATTAGCTAAGCAAGGCTGGCACTTTCAACAGCTGGCTAAATAGTGCTCCCAGGCAGGTTGGGTATTGGCTTTGACACTTTGGAATCGAGTGGCTTTCCTTGCAGTCTTTGCCATCCGTTTCGGTCACTCGCAGCAACCGACCGTATCAGCTCGCAGCACCTCCAGCTGTTTCAGAGCGGCGGTTTCTTAGAACTGGTGGGACTTATTCGAAAGGGCCTGTCTCATTGCTGATGAAGAGCAGGACAAGCTTGGGCAGCATTGGAACATGTGGAGTCGCAGAAGAAGCTCTGAAGCCCGGGACTCGAGACTCACGCCCTCAGCACGGCAACCTCTCTTGACCTCTCTCGACTGTGGACGTGACGCGAGTCTCGTTTTTGATTGTCGACGACGACAATTGCTTCCTATTCGTCTCCCCTGGAAACCTTCTCACAGCCTGAAAAGAATTTGCGAGGGCTTGGTGCGTGCTCGGAACATTTTTGAACCCCTTCCAGAACGCCCCCAAAAAGCGTGTAACTCGTTAGAGCTCTCCTTGGAGGAGCAGCCTCTTAACGAACGGTGAGTCATCGTCAGTGTGTTCCGCCAATGCTTGCTGGCTCCCGCGCTGCGTACAGGAATGTGGCCGAGTCAGCGAAAAAAAACCTCCTCTGCGAAATGTACCGCTACAAAACAATCGGCCCACTCTGCCACTCGCCCCTGCATACCGATACTCTTCCGAGATGCTACCACAAATATTTCAAAATTAGCAAAGCATAGCTCCTCTGTTGGGAAAAGCAGGCGTTTCAGGCTGAGGCCTGTGCGTGTAAGATTACATTTAGAGGGAGAGATCATGGTCTTTATTTTAAGCCAATGACACATTCCATGTAATACACCAGGGGCAACAGGAATGATTTGTCTCACAGGTTCCAAACAGCTTTATGCCGAAAACAGACATTTGACACCAATCTCGTTCAAGATATGGGTTCCTATTTCTGTGGAAGGTGTGCTGCATTTGTTGGTTAGGTGCTAAATGACAGCACATTTTCCCCCATCCCTTTACCTGTAACCTTAAGGTAAAGGGATGCATTCAAAGTTAAGCCATCTTAAAGCGTACAGTAGTGGGATAAGAGTAACAGGTCTGTGAAAGAGGAATTCATTTTCCTCCACAGTGAAAACAGGATTTGGTTCCTGTTGCCTGTGCGTGAGAGTGCGCTTTGTCAAATGCAAATGCACTTGTGAATTGTACCGCTTAATTTCTCTCGTCTGGTTGGCCTCATTCAAGCATTGTCTCCTCTCAAGAGTTTCAGTATGACGGTGAGATAATGCCGCCGTTTGGAGTCTCCTCCTTTGGCATTTGTCCTCCATCGGCCCCCTTCTCTGAAATAAAGACGGGGAAATGCGCGCTGGGCTCTTCCTTTTGATGGCTGATCTCTGTGACCCTCGTGTGAGGAGATTTTTTTGTTTTATTTTATCTCTGAGTTGACCTGGACTGACTCTCCGGGGGAGGGGGTGGGGGGGGGGGATCTTCTCCGCTTGAGCAGAGCGAGGGTGTAACGAGCTGCGATCCTTGGGGGGGGTTGACCAGACAGGGCCCGGAGAAGTAGTCCTCCCACAGACGAGGCCTCAACGGAGGGGACCTGTTGCGACGCGTGCCCCGATTTCCTCCCCCACCAGGTAGCGTCCCCGCCGACAGATGAGCCAACCCCCCAGTAACTTTCCACGCCAAATTTCCCGTCCCGGCGCAAAAGACGCTCGCTTATTTTTGCAGGGCTTTCAGGATTTTCAGCGCTGTAAGATGATCGCTTTTCCGAAGCTTGTTGGTGTTGAGTTGTTTTCATGTCTGCAAGTGTCTATTTGTGTTGTTAGTTGTTCCTGCTTTTTTCCCGGTTGAACTTTGAGGGATTATGTTGGTGCCCGGTGTTGTTTTTCTGCTCCTGCCTTTTATTAAGAGTGACCAACTCCTTTTCACCTCTCTCTGTGTGGACAAGGAGTGTTATAATCCTTTGGTATGCTTTGATATATATATTTTTTTATCCATCGAAGACATTAATTACAGTGTTGCCTCTGTGTTTTCTAAACCCTGTGGGGTATTGGCCATCTTAAAAACCTATATCTGGCAGAGTAGCTGCAGTAGACTGTAGTGGAGGTGCTGGAAAACTAAAGTGACCGCTGAATGTCATTTGGGCCATAGAAAGGTGTGAAGACCATGGTTGTTTTTGGAAAAATAAATCTTCCTACTCTTGCTATGAAATCATAGTATTATCACGTTTTGGCCTTTAACCCTTAGAGGTATTTTGTCTCGTTGTCGAGGACAAAACTCGCCTCATTTCTCCTCCACAAAAACTCAACTCCAACTCAAAAACTAGCTAGGCATTTTTCTTCAGTTTCATAATATGACAAACAAACTTTGTGATATTCAAACAAATGCCTCACACAAGGCACATACTGTATGCGCTTTTACGCACGCGTAAATATAATTTTAATATCAAATTAAAATAATATCTCCGTTTTTACTTGGTCTTTCAACGTCATTCAAAAAACTAGCATGGGGTTTCAAGCCAGCACTTTCGAGTGAAGTTGACGGCAACGCTCAAAGTGACTTCGTTTTAAAGCTACGGCGTCTTGAACCAGTTACTGATTTGATAACACGGCGTGATCGGCGACTCCTAAGGGTTAAAGACAAAATAATACCATGCTTAGCAGGAGTTCCAGGTTCTCTGGTACAATGAATTAAGCTGGCAGAAGGTGAGATGAGGATTCAGTTCAGTGGAGATTGTGAAAGTCCCTCTTTCCATGTTGCTGGGGTTTTTTTTGTATTTTTTTGGGTGGGAGGTGGCGGGGGGGGGGTTTGTATATTTCTCTTAGGCTTGTGCAATTCGTTCCTCAGAAAAGGAACACGTTGTTCGAAGAGGTGGGAAAGCGTATATAAAAACAAGGGTGAAAACATAGAGAAGGGAATCGATAGACTCCCTTTATTCCTAGAACTGATGAAGCACAACACCAGACACTTCAGCATCTCAATACCCCATGCAGACACATTCCCGTCTCGACTGGCAGGAACAAACACAGCCTCGTTTCTTAGAGATTTAGTTCCGTAATTAAGTCTATATCCACCTATCTATAGATCTGTAGATGTGGTTGATCTGTATTGAGAGGTTAACAGTTAACGTCAAACCGCTGTAATTAAGCAGGGAAGCAGCTCACTAAACATACTGAAAATGCACACTTCTTGTCTGCCTGTTGGTCGAGCATGTGATTTAATTCATGCTATGGCTAAGATTAGCATAACCCTCGTAGCAATGCAGTGCGTTCGCATGTACATGTATCTCACGACAGGAGGGTCCTCCTTTAAAATGAGCACCTTGACTGGTCTCGCCGTCTCAACTTTAAAAGGTGACATTCAACGTTTGACATTGATAAACGTGCCAAATGAATCAAGTGTCAGCCAAACTGAGAGGCAGAGCAATGCCGATGTCTGTGTTAAAGCCAGAAAAGTGACCGTTTGATGCAGTGCTTAGCTTTCTTGTTTGACCGTGTCGTTCTCCATAGCCCACTTGACATTTGGGACACAGATGTTTTTTGTCAAAGGAGAGAAGCGAGCCTGATTGATGAAGCACAGCTCACTGCTCATTGTTGTGAGGAAGTTAAGATGTCTGCGCGGGCAGCATTATCCTTTTGTCATCACCCACCTCATTTTTTGAGGATTGTACACATCCTCCCCCCCCTATCTATTATGTATTTGTGGGTTTGCTGGATGAAAAGGTTTGAATGTGGGGGGGGACAATGGTTTTATCTAGACTGCTTGATTCTGAATGACTCTATCCATTGTAGAGGGGAATTAAGAAAGCTGAAGTTTCCCCGTATTGTGTCTTGGTGGTGGATCAGACGCTATTCTCCTCCGCTCATAAGAGGATAACTCCGTCTCCATTCGCACGGATCACAGGCGCACGTCACAAGGCTCCGAGGCGCTCCAACTGTTTCACTTTGTTTGTGCTGCGGATGGATTCCTAGATAATCTGGCCCGTAATAGGAAATGATTGTAGAGAAACTGTAGAGATCCTTTGCAACATGGTAGCACAGAGAAGGTACTGTATCCCTGGATTATAACCAATATACATTTGATTTTTAATATTTTTTCATATTGTTTTTAATAAAACAATAAATGCAATTAAATATTTTCAAAATAAGATTCTTCCAAACATTGTATCTTGCACAAACCCTAATTAAACGTTTCTGAATCAATCCTTCCAACACAAGGAATCCAAAATGTTTGTATGCTAAAGAGTTTTTCCCAGATACAGTGTGTGAGAGTATCTATGCATGTAGTGGCTTTTTGTCTCAGGCAACTTCACAGTTCTACAACAATATTTGAACAAAATGTAAAATGTTTGCAATATAACATGTTATTCTGCATGATCCAGTGTGTGCCACATTTTCCTGCACTATGCATGTTTTCTTGTTTGGAAGACTGTAAGACTGAGTGGATTGTTTATTGAGGATGAGCTGGTGTGATTCAGAAGTAGTCAATTATCATTGATCTGTTGTCAGTCACAATTGCAATATACGGTCATGCACTTTTAAAAATATTTTTTCTGTTAATGCATATTTATTCAAAATCTATATTTGATATTTGAATACTTAGTATCCAGTGCTCAAAAATGTGACTTAAATTAGTTCTGCTTGCAGTGTTCAGCAAGCACAAGCAACAATTCGCTCTAGTTAAGCTTTATTTGAAGTGATCATTTACTTGATTACGTGTAATTGGTACTATTTTGTGGAGAGAAAAACAAAACATGACTCACAGGCTACTAATGATGTTAAAAATCTTTCAGGCTTCTAAAATGTGTTCCATGCTGTTTTGCTTAATTTCTGATCTGGCCTATCGGCAAGAAAATCGAGGGTGGCGTGTTCTGATTGGTTACTTTAGCGAGCGGGCACGTCTCTTTGGTCCGGTCTACTGCTTATTTTCTGTTGATGTATTCCGCGTATGAAATAAGTCCTAGGGTGTCAGAACACTTGATGGACAGCATCACTCTCGGAAGTATTGTGGATGTAAGTATAGTATTTAACAAACAAACTGGAATATATGTTTCCAGTTACACAAAACAGTTAATTTGCTAAAAGAAATGTGAACAGATTATGTTTTTCTACATGGCAGATTGACAGTTTCAGAATCTCTTGCACAGATGAATGAATGCACATTTTCACCAGCCCAGCCAAAGCTGCAGTGGGTTACATACTGTGTCTAAGTACTGTTGCCTGAGACCGTTAAAGCACACCCCAGGTCGTGGCTGGAAGGTATTCTCCGAGTTAGCCAAAGTGCCAGATCCCTTTTTTACTGTTTGTGACTTAACTGGATTAACTCGTGATTGGAGGGATCATTACAGAAAGTGGAAACTGAGGAGCGTTTGTTTTTGTAAGTGAACTGACGTGCGTTCCAGGAGATGCAGGGCTCGGTCGCGGAACGGCGACATGCGGCTCCGCTCGCAGCGTGTGAGAGGGCAGCGATGGACGCACACGCTCACACACCTGGCTGCCAGGTGTGCGAACATGTCAGCGTGAATCGCTCCACTTCTCGGTCTGCGTTCTCGGCTGTAGGCCGGGGTTTTTGGAGGGAAAAGGACGAGATCTGCTCAGAAATAGTCAAAGCATCAGGTCTATGCGGTTCACAGTAGGACAGGCCTCTGTTAGCACTCTTTCCCAGCAGTAGTGTGCAGTTTTCTCTCCCACACACTTTACGAGATAACTTTTGTGTCAAAAGTACGGTTTGTTTTCAGCTTGTGATAACCGAATGAAGTGGCTGACAGCGTTCAGGGGACGATTGTTCAGTTTGCAGCTGCTTCTGTTCATCGTGCCTACCAGGGGCCAAGAACTCTTCCAATGATTCAACTCTTCCCTTCCCTTTTAATTGATTCATTTGCATCCCTCTCTCCTCCCGGTCTTACATCTGTGTTGTTTATGCTCTGTGTCAGGGTGAGGAAGATGAGTCACTCTTCATGTGTGGCTTCCTGGGCCGATATCCTTTGGTCCTGCAGGAAATCGAGACTTACAAGAACCGAGTGCAATTAGTTTTCATTTAAATGACATTTCTTGAGGGTGGAAGGGCTTAGGTCATTACTTGAATGCCGTTCTTTGTTTATCCCGTCTGTTAATTGCATGTGTGTGTGTTTTCTTGTTTTATTAAATCATTAATTCAGATGAGTATCCAAGGTGGTGGACTTGACATCATCCGGTTGATAAATGACATCATCCGCTGTTTAGCTCCATTTTAAATTGGGAGAGTACGTCTCTGTTAATGACTGTGAAGCTCAGACCAGACCTGGATGAAATCCGCTGGTCTACCGTGAGGCTAACCAGTATCAGACACCCCAGCCCACATTTCTCTTGGAGACACCGTCGTGGTCAAATAAATGACAAAGAGGAGATGAACGACTTTTTAAAAAAATGGTCTGAATGATACGACTCATCACCTTACAGCTCATCGGCGCAAAGCTATTTGATCAGGATTTACATTTTACATTTTAATCATTTAGCAGATGCTCTTATCCAGAGCGACTTACAAGATGTGCATTAATACAAGGTAAGAACAATCAGTTAGCGCACAAGATCAGTGCAGTAAAACGGCAATAGACATCATTGCAGGCGTCTGCATATCATACCTGTAACATTGGGAAAGAAAAGGTTAATGGGTGTTAGAGGATTTCACCCTGCGACATGATGTCCCGTGTCTGGATGCTTTGGCACGTGTTTAATTCCAGCCAAAGACAGAGGGGTTAAACCCTTACCCAATTATAAAACATAGAAGTATATTTACGAATGATTTCACTTGTAAAAGGACTAAATGAATGAACCCTCAATATTGATACTCCATTTAATTAGCTCTAAAGTATGAGGGCTTTCTGAATTGAAATGATGTGTCTCCTGTGATCTGTCAACCCCCCCCACCACCAGGTGAGCACAGGTTCGTCTTTACTCCTTAGGTGTTCAAGCAATTAACCAAGTGATGACACTCAAGTCTACCTTTTACTTTGAACTCTTCTGGTAAAGGGATGTTTTCACTGCCGAGTAATAAATGAGTGGTATTTCCTTTGTAGGATGAGGGACCACCTTCCGAACAGGATGTACGAGTTATCTTTCTCCATCCGTACTGCTGTCATCTTCAAAACCTCAGGTTCTAACCGAGCGCTCTCTACAAGTCTCTTATAACTGATGGGCGCTAATTAAATCTCTAGTACCTGTCTCCAATTGCAAGAATCTGTCCACATGTAAGCGATTTAGCAGATGAGGTGTGCCGTTGGAACCCGTTGGCCTCAAACTGGCTCCGTCTGTTCTTAATAACGAAACAATCTTTAAGTGTTCTATATCAACAAAGCCATTGAACAATAGTCCTACAGTAAATTGTTATGTGTTGTGAAAGCTTTGATTGCCCCCAGGAACTCAAGTGAAATGAATCACTGTGCATAATTGGGCGCACTACATCGGCTCACCCTGGAGTAGTTTCACCTTCACAGGAAAGGTTTTAAAGTGTAAGCTAATGTGAGGGAGCCCAGGGAAGGCTATTTGATACGAGGAGGAAAACCACAGAGTTTGGTTGAACGACACACTTAAAATAATCCCTCCCGTTGACTGGTTGACTTACCGATCACAATCGGTTAAGTTTGTTGTTGTCCCGAGGTTAGCCTGTTGCACATAGGGTTGGCACGCTGTTGACCTGTTCTCTGGGTTTTACATAATTCAAAACAAATTATGACAGAGGAAGCTGAATGTAAATTTTCAAACTCTCCCAAACCCTTATCCTCATCTGTTATCTGTTACCGAAGCCTCGTTCTCTGACCTTTTCTAAAAGAGAATTTTCTCTTTTATTTATTTATGTTCTCCCTCTGTTCATCTGCTACGTTTTCAGACCTGATTTATGTTTAGGGGATATTTTGAATCAGTTTGATTATGGTCTGTATCACGGTCTCCATCGAATCCATCACATGACTACAGTGAAATGTACTGCAGCATGGTTCTTCTTCGAGGAAGGGGAGGAGCCATTCACACAACTGTTCTCTCTTAAACAGGATTTTTGTCCTGACAACCCTTCAAATCAGGTACTCATTCAAAGCCCAGGTAGCTCGTCATGTGAAGTCTCCCTTTCCTGTGTGAAGTTCTTGTGTGAGATGTTGCATCATCATTTACTCTAAAGAGGATGATACCTTTTTCAAATTTAAATAGTTTGCACATTGTTTTTATTTTCAGCTGTAAATTATGATTAACTGGATAACAGGCCTTTTACCTGCCATGGTTTTCCTGAGCCCACTTATTATTATTTTTCTTACATGATGTACTGACTTATGTGTAACTCACAAGTGCAAATTATTAGCTAGCTACTAGCAGCTAGCCATAACCCTTGCCGAAATGTTATCTCGAATATTTACCTTGGTAGTAGTACAAAGTTAAAATGATTAGAAAATGAATGTGATTGCCATTTTTTTGCCCCTGTTATCAATATGAAAATCGTATTTTGAGTGCAGTGTTTCTTATTGTAGCTTGCATATACAATACCTCAGTTGGCATACAGCAGTTGCGATTTTGCAGTCAGTAAGCAGGGACCAGAGTACAATTCAAATTTCATTGTGTGGTTTATAACCAAATTAAGGGATACCAACTGAGAGACTGATTACATATCTTTCATTTGAGATTTTAGCAAGTAAATTAGGTGCCAGTTCAGTTTAATGTTACAAAAACAAACAGCAAATTCCATGAGAGTTGGAGCAGCACGTTTTTGGGTCGTGTTCCTTCGAGCATGTTTATAGGGCAGAGCGTTGCTGTGTGTGATCCTCAGAGCTGAGCTGGTGACGTACTCAGGGCCTGTGTTTCAAGCGTTGCTGCTATGGCTGTTTGTTTCTCTGCCCCCCCGTTACCCTCCATTATATAAATATTTTGGGATCCCCATGAAGGGCTCTTCCCTCTCCTTTAGTCCCCTGCTGAATTCCTGGTGATGGAACCTCCTCCAGATGCTAGAATTCTACTGTACGTTCTCCCTTTTCTAGGAAACCGCTCAAGCTACGGTTGAGTTTTCTTTTCACCAAATAAGGCTTATTTATTTGGCCTTTTTTGAAACACGAGACCAGTATCAACTATTAGGAGGTTGTGAGGCAAATTTTATAGCCCCAACTCTAGGAAATAAATGGAACTTTAAAGTTTTCTAAGTATGTAAGCAATGTTTTTGACATGCTTCCAGATGAGCTCACACACCTGTTTCATGTTTCCATTTTATCAGGACATCCTAATTCAGCTCCCTTGATTATATTTTTTTAAATCATAACTTTTAATATATTTTTTTATATTTTTTTAATCGGTTTTAAAAACATATTATTTTTAACTTAATTTCCTGTATGTTTTAGTCATGTTGTTGGACATGGAAGCTTACATGGAGCTGTGATCATTTCTTAAACTCATACAATCTTTCTAAGCGTTATGCATGTATACTTTGCTGTTGCTCCAGCACCAGGCGGTAGTCCACACGAGACGTATTCCAGCCTTTTTATTCATCAACTCGGACAGTTCTGGATGTAAAATGAGTAAACCGATAACAGGAGTGTCCTTGTATGACACAGCATTTTCACCATGTAAACACGCTCGATCAGCTATTTATTGAACCGGTATATGTGATTGAACAATATATATGATCGAACAAATCCCCCCCTCATTATTTATAAAGGCCTTGTTAATGTCGGGAAGCAGCGCTCTCCACAAAGAGGTCTTTATATCCTTTCAGCATGTTCATTCAGTCATTAAATTGTTGACTGATGATTTATAGGAGAAGCAACAAGATCCCCTTCGCCAGTCGTAAAAGTTTCAGTATTTCTGAGAATCCTAGGTTCGAGGCCCACCACATCTTCATTTGATGCCCACACACCGGAGACGTTCAAAGAGGCACTTAGCACTGCCTTTCACTGAGGTCTAAATGATATATGGAAGGGTAGCTTCAATGCTTCTTTTATAGGCCCTGAAGTGCACAGCGCAAAGTTGCATTTAACTTCCCGCTTGCATCACTTCTGAGCTCCGGTGCAAAATGCCTGACAACTACAACACGATCATCATTAATGGTGCATAGAGAGAATTGAAGGGTCTTTGACCTCCGGTTCTTTGTGGCTGAACGTAAATGAAAATTGTATGAAGATGATGAGCTGGCCACAAGTGTGTGAGAAGGGCTTGCAGTGTTTTCAGGCGTGTGCGTGCGTGCGTGTGTGTGTGTGCGTGTGTGTGTTGTGTGTGTGTGTGTGTGTGTGTGTGTGTGTGTGTGTGTGTGTGTGTGTGTGTGTGAGAATGACGAACATTTTGTCACCACAGTTGTTAAATTCTGCAGTGTGTTAGCGTGTTCATGCGTTTGTGTGTGGTTGTGTGTTGTTGTGTGTGTGTGTGTTTGTGTGCGTGCAGGCGTTTCTGTTTGTGTGTTAAGGAATATATTTGCCATGGCTTTGTAGCAGGGAAAGGATTATATATTATGATAGTCTCAGAGATTTGCTTTCCAGTAGCAATATCTGTCAGTCTTTGGTACTTGAAACTGGCTGTTCTTCACTTAAATCTTTCATTGTTTCAGAAACAGTGTTTCTGTGTAGACAGAAGGTAAATATCAAACTCTATTCATGGATAATATAGAGAAATGTAACCCATTATTTCGAAGCCTACAATAATAATAATAATCAATAAAATAAATAAAAAGCATAATAATTATCTTCAATGTTTTCACATACCCTTAAGGACCATAAATGAGGTAATCCCATCCAAGCTCTTGTGTTCTTAAAAAAAAATGCACCTTGTCTGTCAACACCAGCCCTTCAGCAAAGCACCCAACTGAGCTACAAAAACAGATTATAGTGTGGATCTGCTCATGCTCAGAACTACTCACGGCTGGCTACTCTGCTTCCTTGTGTATTTACACAGATGAGTCTCTCCCACTCCTCTTTAGGGGGGACTCACCATGACGATGGTGCCTTGGAAGGGCCTCCTGTTTACCCATCCTGTCTTGTGTTAGAAGGGTGTTGACGAGGACCTGATCTCCCAGAGGGCAATGTGTATGTGCGTGCGTGCGTGCATGCGTGTACATGCATGTGTATTTTTCTCCCTCTCCTACGGTCCCACCATGGTAATTATCAGTCTGCTGCATTGTCAGGTAGCATCAATGCAAAGCAGGTGCGACTTGACGTGATAGGCAGTTTGCCAAAATGTAATTGCCTCTGATCTCTGGTAATTGGTGAGGGTGAGCCCTTTAACGAGGCCTGGAAGGGACTCGCAGCCTTGGGATGAAAGTGGTGGCTTTGCTCGGTGTCAGGGCCTTGTGGGTAATTAGCGAGTCCACTGACCCGGGAGTGGGAGGCCTGGAGGGCCCGTTCCTGGGGTGGTCATTCCAGACAGACCTAAACAACGGGCCCAGATGACTGAGATCTCTCCTGTTTCACCCCCTCCGATTGGTCAACTGGCCATTGCAAGAGCCAAGCCTTTCCACAGAACACGAACATCCAGGCAGACTGATCTGAAATTCTGTCCAAATCCTCATGTGTTTTTGTCACACACATGGTACCCTGGTACCATGGTACCTACTTATGGCTGTCTCACTCCAGCCAGGCAGTAACTATTTCACTTCTCATCTAAAGTATACTTTGAAAATATTTGTACAAAAACACTGTACCAATGTGTTTTGCTTATCTGCTCATTATTACTTGAATTTCCCATTTTTGTCTCTGTTAAACCTGTTGCTTTATTGATTGATAGTTTATATATATCTCATCTCATCTTCAGCCGCTTATTCCTGGTCAGGGTCGCGGGGGGGCTGGAGCCTATCCCAGCATGCATTGGGGCGAGAGGCAGGAATACACCCTGGACAGGTCGCCAATCCATCGCAGGGCACTACATACACCATTCACTCACACACTCATACCTACGGGCAATTTAGACTCTCCAATTAGCCTAACGTGCATGTCTTTGGACTGTGGGAAGAAACCGGAGTACCCGGAGGAAACCCACGCGGACACGGGGAGAACATGCAAACTCCACACAGAAAAGCCCCCGGCCTGGATTCGAACCCGAGACCTTCTTGCTGTGAGGCGACAGTGCTATCCACTGCACCACCGTGCCGCCTTAGTTTATATTTATATATATATATATATATATTATTATTTTTATATTATATTTATTTTTTATTTTATTTATACAACGCACATGTTTTGATTGTCATGTCATGTTGTGTCAGAGAATAGTTTCTGCTCTTATTTCACAGTGAACTTCTTTGACCTCCTTGGTGTTTTGTGTTTACGGCTGTCCGTGATTGGTGGAAAAACAGGCTGTGTCCGTTGTGCGGATTGCTTATCGTTCCCTAGAAAACGAGACAGAAACAAGCCCTATCACAGAAGCTTTAACCTCTCAGAAAGCATTGTGCTTTCACAGCACAAGTCGGATAACCTTAGCTTAGACCCAGAGCACTCCTTGTTGTATTGGCTGCTCATAATGCGGTTTAAAGACGAGAGCATATGCCTCTGTTTTAGCTGGAGTCTGTTGTAGTCGGGCCTGGTCACTTCAAGCCTATCTGAAACATGACAGCATATTCCTCGAAATCCGTTAATATGGAGCATTAGTGAGCCTTTCAGACAGCCTGTTTAAATCCTGTGGTGAACGGCGCGTCTCTTCCGGATGGCGGGCCTGGCACATGGTGCAGCGGTGGTAATGCTCCGCTGGTCCGCAGGAGGGAGATGGAACGAGGGAGATAAGCCTCCTTCCATTTCCTCCCTCCACAGACTGCAGCACTGCTTGCAGCTGCTACCTGCGCAGGTCGGGTCACCTGAAACAGGCCAAGGATCATATCGCTTACGGAGAAGGAATTCCTCGTGCACGTCAGCGGTGACATGCAGTGTGACGCGTAAACGCGCCCTTGTGACCGGACTCCGGAATCGGCCCCCTGAGAAGCTGGTCCGAGCCAAAGCACAGTCCTCTTGGGTGGCTGGAACTCATTTAGGTCACAGCGCTGCCTGAGTTTTCATTGGCTCTTTGTGTGGAGCTGAGGTGTGCTATTGGAGGCTTATACGGCACAGGAGCCACTGTAGGTGTGCAGGCGAGCTTTTCAGATAAACTACTGTTTCTCTCTTGCACTCACTCGCTCTCTCTCTATCTTGTGCTTTCATTCTCTCTCTCTCCCCCTTTCTCCCTCTTTCTCTCCTTTTCATTTTTTATCTTTCTCCTCCTTCCCTCCCTCCCTCCCTCTCTCCCTCTCTCTCTCTCTCTCTCCCCTTTCCCTCTCTCTCTTCTTTCTCTCCTTTTCATTTTTTATCTTTCTCCTCCTTCCCTCCCTCTCTCCCTCTCTCTCTCTCTCCCCTTTCCCTCTCTCTTTCTCCCTATTTCTCTCATTTTCATTCTTTCTCTTTCTGCCCCAATCCCTCCCTCCCTCAATCCCTCCCTCCCTCCCTTTCCCCTCCCTCCCTCCCTCCCTCTCCTTTAGCTCATGGTGAGGGGTTTATCTGGGGGATTACCCCTTGCTTTGCTGATGCAGGACCTTTGTGACCCAGACTGTAGGACTTTCACATTTAATGACTGAGCCATGGAGGGGCTGGTCCCTCTCCTCACCGTGCCCGCGAGTGGCTTTTCCTTCTGCTGTCTGACCCGCAACCCAGGAAGAATCAAGCTCCCAGATTAGCCTATAAATTCATTCAACCTCAATTGGGGGCACAACAGTGACATCAAGGCCAAATAAGAATAGAGGATGATTCATCTGGTGATAACCGCTGTGCGCTTTGGACCAATGATGCCAGATTGGACTGGATTGCTTCATTTTAAAATTGTACAATTTGAAGGTTTTGTTTATATCATGGAATATAATTTAAATACAAAGCATTGTTTTTTTGTTGGTTTTTTTATTATAAATGTATTTCAGATTTTTTCCCCGTTTTTCTCCCAATTTGGTTGCCAATTAAACCCTCTATTTACTTCAATTCCCCACCCTCACGAGCCCGTCGCCCGTCCTCCGGGATCGAGACACACATTCCTGGTTGAGTGTTCCCGCCTCTTTCGAGACGGGAAATCTTCCACGGACTCCTTAACCTTCTCCTCAACTAACTTGTGCCGGCTCTCCCTCCCCCTCCCCCGGGGGCGGACAGCCAAATGCCGCCTCCGATCGGGCTGACGACCAGGGCCGGTCTGGTAGAGACGCGGGTTTTGATCCGCGTCCCTGACGTGCAGCGCACACCACTCCGAAGCGTGGTGCATTAGACCACTGCGCCATCCGTCAGGCCCAGCATTGGGTATTTCTGTTGAAAATTATATTGTTGGGTCTAGGTGTATTCCAGTGTGGAAGTACATTTTTATATATATATTTTTTAAAGGCATTAATCACTGAAATAACACACGGAGCATATCGCATTAATTGCAACCAGCTGATGGCACAATATGATAGCACGTGTTGCTATGCTGTGCCCATGCTTTCAGATGCAGGAGAGTCCTTGTAGATTACATGCATTTAATGAAACATGACGATTGAGCAAATCTGACATCCTGTTTATTCAAAGGGCGCAACAGTTGTGGCCAACATGGTTGCACGTGGTCTTTCTGGGGTTGTAAATACAACTTAGTCACTGTATTTTCTGCTATTTAGCATGTAGTCCTTCATTCATCAGAGGTGGTTATTTGTATTTGCTTGATTCTCAGTCCCTTTTTACCGTATGTATATACGCAAACTGTGCACAAGCTGTTAAATTTGTTTGTAAATCGCATTAAATCGCATGTTAATCCTTGGTTTATGAAAGAGCGTTGTAGACATTTTATGGCTCACTTCTCTAGGGCTTAATGTTTCTTATTGTTGAACATGCTGTAGACACTATAAAATATACTAAAACATGTTTTCTTGTGATAACAATTATGGTGGCTGCAGTAAAGGGTTAAACTCCTGAGCGCAAATAAAGTTAATGTTGGCAAGCGTGGAGCCCCTGGTAAAATGTCTACATGAAAAAGTAAACTGTCTGAGTTTTGCAGACATGGCTAGAAGGCAAAAGGAATTACACTGTCATGTGGAGGATATGGAACTTCTATGATTTCCTTTTGTCACATATTTGAAGTCCATCCAGGTGGAAATTTACATGATAGGTTGGAGCAAGGTAAAAAGAAAGAAATGTTACCTGTGTTTAAAAAAACAAAACAAACACAAACAAGCATATGCAAATTGTCTGGTCTACAGTGTCATGGGAGTAAAAGTGACTATGTCTGTGTGTGTCTGTGTGTGGGTCTGTGTGTGTTTGTCTGTGTGGGTCGGTGTGTCTGTCTGAGAGCACACGTGTGTTGACCCGATTTTATTAGCATTTGCTTGTTTTTAACACAGGTAACATTTTTTTCTTTTTACCTCCAACCTCTCAGATTGGTGTCTGCACACTCATTTGAGGATTCGTGTTTGTGGATCTGTTTGTGGATGTATGTGTATGTGTGTGTGTGTGCACGTGCATCCGTGCATGTGTGCATGCGCAAGTGCATGCACGTGTGTGATTAAGTGCATGGGGCAACAACTGCCTGCTACAGATGGAATGAAGCCCACTGTGTGAAAACAGGTTACATTAGATTGAAAGCCCCCTGGGCACTGCCTGTATTATGCAGGCATTGTGCACCGTTTGTCTGTGATGTAGCTACTTAACAAAACATGACACCAGGTGTTTTGATGATTGCGATGAGAACCCTCCATGCAAATAGAGCAAGGGCCAACTTGTACAGTGTTACCATTTATTAACCAATCCTTTCATCTTCTGAATATGTATTTTTTGACATTTGTTCAAGCCAAATAGTTTTGTGAGAGGTATTCCCATGATATTTATTACCCAGGAGTAATCATCCTCTCATTGCATAACAAACTGAACAAGAATGTATTGTAGTTTTAAGCAAAACAGAAACAATGATTATGTTCTCATCGTTATTCTTGTGGAAGGAGACGTGATGAGTTACAGTCATGCACAGCAACAATGCACAAAAATGCTAGACGGCACCCAAAAGAAAATGAGACGCACCCAAAAATGTTCGACTGAGCGAGAGCTTTTGAAAAGTATAATGGAAATTTCTGGGTGGCAGCGCCAATGCTGTGGACTGTCAGTTTTTGCTGGTGGAACTATGTGTAGATCATCCCAGCAGATGGTGTGTTTATCAACCCACTGTCTGACATAGATAAAAATAGCCTTATCAGATTTAATGTCCAGACTTCACTCTGAAGCCTACTGCCAGTTTCCATAGTGAAGTTCAATAGCTGCATAAAAAGGAATTATCCACGCGGAGGGGGGTGAACTCTACGCGATACAAGGATTTCATCATTTGCTGATGTTCCTGTACTGCAGGAGCATTGCATCGATTGGGTTAACACGTCAGCCCTCTTTTTAAATTAAAGCACACTCTCTCTCCTCCGTGTGCACAATGCTTGAAATGTCGGCCATTTTAATGACCGAATAGTCTTTATTATTCAATTTGTTTTACAATATTAACGTAAAACCTTGAAGGAAATGTATGTGTTCCTAAACATATTCTTGTGTAGTGTTCCTGTCCATTTGAATGCTACCCCACCCAGGTCACAGTTTGACTTGTCTGGCTATTTGATTTGTCTTTTGTTCGGTGATTGTTTCAGTTTGTGGCCCTAGAGGAGAACGTGCTAGAACACTAGAACCATCTTGGAAGTTCCTCACAAGGTGAACCCCCCCCACGCTCTGTTCTTTTTCGAGTCATGCATTTCTTGTTCAAGTGGGGTTTGCAGCAGAGGTTCGGAGAGTTACATTTGAATAATTTGACCATTCAAACTTTTCAGGATATCTAATTTTCTGCACTCGTGTAAACAGAAGATATTTATACCATTATTAAATATAGAATATGAAGATTAAGGTCAGGGATTAAAATGGTCTAAGGGTCTTTTATGAAGTGGGGGGGGGAGATTGGGGATGAAAGGCGAAGGTCTCGTGGCCGTCTGTCTAGGGTAGGAGTGCTGATCTAGGAGATCAGTTTTGTGCTGTTTAAAGAGGGCTTTCTTTTGGGACAGGAAGTGTCACCTTTTAAAAGTGCAGGTCCATTCCTGTATTCTATCTGCTGTGGGAAACAATACTTTGTTAAAGCTTAAACCAAATTGAATTTGTTAATTTATTAGGCAAAACTGAAATACATTTGACATTCTGTTGAAACAGATGGCTGTGTGATTCTAAAGTTAAATCATATTCATTTAGAATGTGATAAATGTATTTTATTATTATTAATAATAATAATAATATTTTAAAAAAATATTCTTGTTTCACAAAAGAATTCCCATAAATGTTTTGGTGACAGTGATGCACCATTTCCTCATAACAAATTAAATTCACACTTTGTCCGATGTGAAGTCTCGCAAGTATGATTACTAACTCTGTCCGTGTAATTTTCCCTCCTGTCACTTCCAGTGCTGATGTCACGGTGATGTAGTTAAAGGTCTCCACTGTTCCCGTCCACGTTTCGCGCTCCAACAGGCCCCAACGCAATCAAGATGGCCTTACGTAGACCACTGCGTGGTTCCATCTGTGTACGGAACTTTCACATTTCACTTCTCATTAATTTTGAAGAAAAAAAAAAAGTTTTTTCTCATCAATACGGTTTACTCATGACTTCCAGTTTCTCAGTTTATTATTATTATTATTATTTTTATTTTTTTTTTGCTTCATCAATACGTGACACAATAAGCCGTGCCATTTAGATTGTATTATCCGATTTGCCACCATTCGAGACTTCCGAGAAGGGGGCAGAGGGGGGCGAGAGCCAAATTATAATTATTTTTTAAATCTGTTTTTCCACAGCGCACGTGCGTTCAGATCGTAGGGCCTATGCATGCGTTTGCCTTGAGTGGAGGCGTGTGACGGTGGCGTGCTTTACTGCCGCAGAGCTGAACCCAGAAAGCGCACCCTTAGCCCTCGGGTCCTGCGCTCTAGCTGCTGCCCTTTGACCCCACGCTCTGTGTTGTGACAGACCGCACAGGTTACTGTTATAGTTCCACCCAGCGGCTCAGAAGGGTGTTTTGTCGATCCCCCTCACCCCCGCTCATCCTGCTGCATTATGGGACACGGTTTACACCGTCCCTCTTTAAAAAATTTTTTTATTACTGTCTGCCTTTGTCATTTCCCCCTTCCTTTGCATGGGGGGGTCCAGTCCAACCTTTAAATATGATATGACTGCTGTAGGACTCAGACCTGTGTGGCATTTGCCGAACTGGGGGAGGAGGAAAGGAAGGGGGAAAAAAGAAAGAAAGTGAAGCGAAGATGTTTATGGGCTTCTCCATTAACTGAATATGCCACAGTGACTCGGGGGGTCGTTCATCATCGTCTCCGTGCCACGAATCCGGGAGGCCCCGGGCCCTGCCCCCCTGGCCCCCCTGGCCCCCGGCCCCAGCTCCGCTCCTGGGCCGTCTCGGATGTGCTGTTTGTAGACTTTGTCATGCTGCGATGGTTTATCGTTACCCTGCTACCTTTGTGTTAATCGCACTCCCCGATGACAGACTGGTCCCCTGGGCTGTCTGGAGAACATGAAAAGCGGCCAGCTTCCCCCTCCCCGATCCCCAAAAACAAGCGGCCGCTCTCTGGGGCTGGAGGGCGGGGGGCACTCTCTGCTGTTTTAAGCACAGCCTTGCACAGGGACCCGGGAAAACCCACGCTCGCGCGCACGAGGGAGGGAGATTCAATGGCAGATTTTTTGATTTTACGGATCGATCTCGGTTTGCTGGATTCCTGGTCGAAGCTGCGTTTGAAGCTGCCTCTGGCACCGTGCACGTGTTTGTATTGCACAGGTTTTGCGTCAAGGATTTCAACGTGATTAGCCTGTAGCTGTGCTGATCTACAGCTCCGGCGATGATTCTCTAGCCATTTTAACGCACTTCTGTACATTGCTTTGGATAAAACCACCTGCCAAGTGAATACATTGTAATTGTATGTTAGTCAACAAAGAAATGTAGTTTATGAAAAAATCATTGCCCTAAATTGGACATCAATTCTTATTTGTTTCTAACTCTTTGTTTTACCCTTTTTTGTTGCTTCAATTAATGTGATCATTGTGTGAATCAGCATTTTTTCCCCCATTCTGGATAAAGTGTAAAAGGAGTATTCGGTCTTCAGCCTGTGAGTTTGTTTTCTTATGGTGAGATGCAGAGTTGCCCGTTTTGCTGTGACACCGCCTGGCACCCTTTCCTCCATCCATTGGGGCAGCAGTGTAGTATAGACGTCGGGAAACTTGGCTTGCATCTCAGGTATTGCAGGTTCGATTCCCAGGTGGGGCATTGCTGCTGCACCCTTGAGCAAGGTATTTGAATTGCCTCAGTAAATATCCAGCTGTGTTAATGGATTTTATGTAAAGAAATGTAGGCATTTAGTGTCTAAATGGCCTCTAAAAAAAAACCCAGCAGCCAAACCAATCGTGCCAGAGCGGCCAGTCGCTGCCGTTCTGGAATCCGCACTCGTGTCCTCATCTGTCCCTCGCCGGGCCGCCCCCGGCCTTTCAGACACCCGCAGCCCGAAACAACGGGCCTGATTGTTCCCCCGGGGCTGAGAATTCGCTCAGCCGACGTTGGCAGCCTCTCCGCGCTCTGCTTCCAGGCCCGAGGCTCCTTTCCCGATGCCTGCCACTCGTGTGCCAGGGCCCTATCTACAGGAGGATTCCCCTGGGGCACTCTCCCTCTCTCTCTCGCTCTCTCTCTCTCTCTCTCCGCTCCCTCCGCTCCCTCGTTCCTGTCCCCAGACACCATTCTCAGTGTTGTCCGCCCTGGGAGAAAATGCCCCAGCCCTGTTTCTGGAGTCACTGGACACACACAGTAACGTCTCGCGGTGGGCATCGAACCAAACGAGGAGCTGCTGTTGCGATAGCTTAGCACGGAATGTATAAATACCAGAGCGGTATATACCGCACATATATAAATGGCTACGCTCCCCCCCCCCCGTTATGAAACAGATTTGCTCTTTGAGAACGACTTTGCGCATTGCCCCCGAGCGCTTCGTATTCCTCATAAATAAAAACAGCATTGCAGCTGAAACCCTACCCTGCAAAGGCCTAGCCGTGCACTAATTTACTACCCCTGTCTGTGTTCCCCGGCCTCCCACTGAGACATAATGGGGGCAAATGTCTTACCTTTACCGAAACCCAGTGGCATTTCGACCAAACTTCGGCCCAGTGTTATTCATCTGGGGACGTGCCCCACGTCAAGTGCCCCGGTCCTATGATTTAAAATAAGAATAAAATTGTAATTATACTGCTATTAAAACCTGCAGAAGTCAGAGGTAGAAAAAACCTTTTGGCATCTGCCTTTAATAGAGTTATGACATGAAGACAGATGTTGAGTGTTACCTACATGACATGGAATATGTATAATAAGGGTTAAAATAGACTAGGAAACGCTTTTATCAGGCAGCAGTGGATCCACATGTTTATTTTGCCATATGAAAGCAAGCTGATTTCATAAAGTAAAGCAGACCTGCAGCGAGGGACATTTGGCAAGGAAATGGTTGAAGCACCTTCTCTGCTCTATGAGTAGTAATTTCTCCCACCTGTACTTTAATATTTATTATCTGCGCTCTGATCTCAGGTATGTGTGCTTTTTAAAATATGTTTTCTTTGTATTTTGGTGGAGGAAATTCAGTGAAATTCAGTGGGGGGGAAAAATCTTTGTAGAGTTGAATGAGCAAAATTGACATTGAACCAAATGCAAATGTGCCAAATGCAAATGCTCTCCCTGTAGCCCTGGGCAACAGGTCTTATTTTTTGTTTCCCTCTGTCACCCTTGAGGACAATCCCTCAGGGGCTTTTCAAGAGGTCATATCGACAACTGATTTGTTGTTTTTGCACATTTCTTCAACGCAAAATTGAAGTCATATTACACTCTATGCACCTCGTATAAAAAAACCGGAAGTCTGTGTATTAGCGGTGTTATTGGCTAGAATAATATTTGGCCTCTGTATATACTTAGATATTTTGTAAACTCCTCTTTATTTGTCCTCATGTAAACCATTCATACATTCAGCATATACATTCAGCTGACCCTGGTTTGAACCTTCTTTCTGTCTCCAATTTATAGTGCTGAATGATTGTTGCTTTTATTGGATGGATCAATGACCCATCAAGGTCTCCACCAATCACGTGTCCGTTTGCTCATATCGCTCCAGTGCTGTCAGTCATGTCTCCGGCGCTGTTTCATTTCAAACGCACGCAAGGGAGAGGCTTCATCTCAAGATCACAAAAGGCGCACAAAGTTTTGCATTTGTTCTTTGCGCTCCGAGTTACCAGCTTTGTCACCTCTTTGATATTTTTTTTTCGCCCTTAGAAGTTGTCGGTGCGGCGTCAGGACCACGCGCTCAAACTGTTTGAACATAAAATTGATGCAGGAAGTCAAACGGGGGTTCGATTTATCAAAAAGGCCCAGATGAGAAGCTGTGACCTCGGTTTGGTCTGCTGTTTAAAGATCCATCTGTGGCAGGGTTCAGCAGGGAGTCAGGTATATATTTAGAGAAACGTTTCCATATGAGTGGACACTGCCCGTTCGGGCCTCGGCGGCGTGTGGATTGGATGTTCACAGCTCGTTGGCTCGCGCTTCTCTGTTTCGTTTCTTTTTGTTGTTGTTGTTGTTGTTGTTGTTGTTGTTGTTGTTGTTGTCGTCGTGTGCAATGGACGAGCGACCGTATGTAAACACCAGAAACGACCCCCGCTCCGCTCACAGCGCAGAACTGAGGCTTTCTCTTGTGTGATGGTTGGGGGGGATGAGGTATTGAGCTGCAGACTGCATGGACCCCCTTCACCGCATGTCATATAAACTGTGTACGGTTGGGGAGACGGTGGAACAGTTGCTACGGTATCACTTGCTACCTTTTTTAAATCCAGGTGACATATCTGTTCAGGTGTTTCTTTATTGTATTACGGTATCGGATGTGTCTAGGTATTTAAAGTTTGAGGCATGGTTGTAGAATTGAGATGGGTAACTTGCATGTAGCGCGTTATTGATGTTGCTTGTGCACTCACTGGTCTGGGCGTGTCGTTAGCCAGATCTATAATGTAATGAGTAGTTTTCCTACTGGAAAACAGACCATTTCACTTAGGCCTTTTAATTCTATGCTAATATGACACGCCCAGAATAGGACAACATGAAATAAATTCAGTCATTCCTGTACCCATTGAGCACGTGACCCCGTCAGAGGGGTGTTTGTAGAATGTTAGCCAGATCTGTGCCACTGTTGCTCATAGAACTCATGTGCATGCACTTGTGTTCCCTTGTGCTGTAAGTCGCTCTGGGTAAGAGCATCTGCTAAATGCTTGTAATGTATTGTAATGCTATGGTGGGGGAAGTGGTTGAAGTTAAATGAAAATCTCCCCTTTGGTATCTGTGACTGAAATTTGCTCAGAGCCACAGAGCATGTTCCCACACCACCTCCAGTGCATTTCTCTCCCCTGGCTTTTTAATCAATGCATCAAAAGGGGAACTGGGCAGAGGGAGGGCGAGGCATTCTCTGCTAAGCACAAGGCATTAAAAAGTAAGTAATCGTCTCTGTCTGGTACATTAACCCTGAAAGAGGCCTCCAGGTGTCTGAGGCCTCGTAGTGGATGCTCTCTGGCCCCGGGACACAAAGGCCTGACACGGTCAGGCACTCTCACACTTTGAAAAAAAAAAAAAAAAACGCCCCACTCCTTCCCCACCTCTCATTTGATGTGTTCGCTGACAAGCGAGTAGCCCCCTCCCCCCCGGTTCACAAAGAGCACTTGATCCTCCTGACGAGCTAGCGTACCGTGGTAGTTAAGGAACCACAGGGTTTATGGCTGCCTCAGTCCGTCTGTCTCTGGGGGGAAGTGGTGCGCAGTCTAGGTGGTGGTGGTGGCCGTGGCGGTGGCGGTGGCGGTGGTGCATGCCTTGCTCAGAGCTGCTTATGTTCATAACAGAAAAAAAAGACATTCACTGCAGAGGTCTTGATAGACCACAGAAAGAAACTTGGGGTATTCAAGTCCAGGCTTGATGCAGTACTGAATATTTCCTAGACTAGGAAAGGACGAGCCTAATGGGACAAGCAGCCTCGTCTTTATGTGCTCTTATGTTCTTATGAAGGCATGCGCGTTATGATATGGGTCTGTTCATTTGTTTTGATCGTGTTTTTTTATGAACAGCACACTGTTTATAACATGTGCGCTGTGCCCTGAATGATCAGAGATAACAGAATTGTATAGTTACCGAAACCCTTGGCTATTTAGATTGTTATTTTGCTAATTTGAAGTTCGGAATTCCAAAGTGAATTTATTGGGAATTGAAGCCATGCACATTTGCCCTGAACGGTTTCAGCTGAGCAAGAGGGCCACATATCGGCTGTTAAAGTTGGTCAACGTAAGACTTTTGTCTTGGGGACAGCATTAAGATACTGAAGTAAGGTCAGAGTGGCGGAGAGCCATAGGGACCCGATGTGACATCAATCAAGCCCCACCAAGACTTTCTCTCCTCTAAGGAAACAGAAAAGACTCTCTCATCCCTGTTCACCTGACTTCTTCGTTTATCTTAATGTGTCTTCAGCAGGTGTCTTTTCCTCTTCCTCTGTGGCGGTGTCAGAGCAAGACAGAGCGTCGCCTTTTCGCTAACCCTGCTAAGTGTTCCTGTCCCTCCGTCAGGGTAAACATGGAGAGTGACTGGCCATTTGATCTACGCCCCTCTCCACCTTTAGACTCCGACAGGCCCACGGACTGGGACGAGCTCAGACCTCGCATGTCCCCCGCTACATGACGACAGGCTCCTTTTTTGCGTCTTATGCGAAACTTACCGCGGGTTACCTGCCACAGATGATGTCACGATTTATTTTACGTGAGATGTAAATGTACTTTCGCAATCTCAGTTCCAGGAGGTGTAAATGCTTTGTGTCACTTTTAACAGAGGTATCTTTAATTGATTGCAGGGGCTCAAAATAACAGAGTTACGCAATAACCCAGGGTTGTTTACCAAACGAACAAACAAAAAAGTTTGACAAATGTTTTACTATAGGGGCTTACTTTAGTTTTTCTTCCAAGCACTATAAAATGTTTAATGTTAAAAATAAATTATTCAGATTTAGAATTGACAATTTTGTAGACAAAATTCTCAAAAAATGTTGTCTAAGAAACAAAAAAGAACACGTGTAGTTGTTCTACTGTGCGCTGCAGTTGGGTTGAAGCTAGACCCGAGTATCACTGCAGCACAGTGTTTTGAGCAAACGAGGCACAGGTGTGCAACATGTCCGCCTCTCGCCAAACGGCTCTTAAACAGAATGCATCCGTTTGAAAAGATGACGAGTCATTATTCAGTTTTTCAATGACCTATGAACTGTGACAGCACATTCAAAGAGAATAATGCCCTTTATGTAGAGGTATAATAAGTGCCTGAATCATTTTGACTCACGGAGCCACCAGTCAATTTGACTTTCAGGTTTACCTTATGACAGTGGGCAGTGACAGCCCTCCATTGTGCCACGGCTCAGTCCATTAGACTGTGTAAGAGCTACATTGTGAATGGCCCTAATAAAGGCATCTCAATCCTCAACTCATTGCCACACACTGGGCTGGGTGTGGTGATGAGATTTACATTTACATCTTATTCAGAGCAATTTAAAAACATACTATCCATTTCTACAGCTGGATATTTACTGAAGCATTTCACGTTACGCACCTTGCTCAAGGGTACAACGGCAGCGCCCCACTTGGGAAATTAACCTGCAAACCTACAGTCCCATTTCCCTAACCATTATACTACCCTGCCTCCTACGCTCCAGGAGGGTCCGCCAAACAGCGGCCGTTAACGCCACCTGCGCATTTAACTCCAACCCCAGTATTTGTGGTGGAGGCCAAAGTGGAGGGCTCGCTGACTAGAGGGTTAATCAGCAGGGCTTCCATAACACCAGCGGCATCAGCCCAGGGCCTGGTGACGCTGCTGCTCTCCCTCCTGCGTGTTGTTATCAGAAACCAGGGTGAAACAGGGAGCGGCGTTAGAGCAGACAGAGGTGTCAGTGTAGCCTTGGGCCCAGGAACTCCCGAGCTACGAGGAGGCGAGCACGTCTCGTTCGAGAAAAAAATAAAAATATAAACGCCCCATAACACGAAATAAACAAATGCGTCCACTATTCCGTGAAATTCTGAGCGCTGGCATTCCCAGGCCTAATTCGAAGAGCGAATACTTAGAAAGTCAGAGGAAAGAAAAACAAGTCCACTCATTGCGCAGTCAGGCTAGATCAATTTAACAGCGTTTCATTTTCTCTCTCCTCTCTCTCTCTCTCTCCCTCTCTCACACTCATGCTGTATTTATTTATTTATTTATTTACTTATTACATTTTTTGCCTCTTCGAAAAGATTTGTTTGAGATGCGAAGACAATGCCCGTCTTGTGTCCCCTTGACAAAGGCGGACATACTGGGTCTGTTTTCAGGGGACGTTGCGCTTCTGTTTGCAGACACACGTCGCAGTTGCCCCAGACACTATTGTGCTGCACTTGGCAGGCCTGCACAGAGCGAGCGGGGAGAAAGGTCACCTCCATAGTCACAAGGACCATTGTTGTCCTGTGGGACGGGCGAGCGCTACCAAAAACCGCGGCTCCCTTTGTGCTCCTCTCCACCTGTGCCACATCCACGGTGAATTCACCCCGCCTGGTATTCCCAGCAGACGTTTCTGTAAACATGCGTTATTAATAAGTCTGCCCCTTGGCTACACGGGTGAACAGAATGAACTTTTGAGCCAGAGAAGGGAAGCTCAGGGGCATACACCTGAATGTCATAAGAGGATCTTACAAAAACATCCCTGTGGATCTGATGGCACATTAGACCAGCTTCAACAAGACTTAAAGCAGGGTTACGCACACGCACGCATGCATACATGTATGTACACACACACAGACGCAAGCATGCACATACACATAGAAACAAACGCACGTACATACACACATGGCCACAGTCATATACTCATATTCGCTCATATTTATTCTCATTTGTACGATGCCCGAGGGGTGCATGTTGCTCTTCAGCAAGGCATGCCTTGAACACCAAACATTGGCAAAATAAGTGTCTTAGCACAGGTGTGGTCAGGACCATGTCGGTATGACCTGTCTGTACATGATGTCTGTACATGGAGTACGTGTTGTAGACAAGGACCAGAGGGGCCAGAAGTGACAGCGTGGAATAATTCCAGCAGATGCACTCCTGTTATCTGAAAATGACCCATCGGGGCAGGGGTTAAGGGTTAGATTTGCTCCTTTATTGAGTGGAGTGCTCCCTTAATGGTGCCTTTGGGCCCGAGGCTTGTGCTCACTTAAGTCGTCGCGCCCGTGCTGTGTTGTCTCCGCTGTCTGGCAAATCTCGCTGACCTAGCGGCCTTGTTCTGTCTGTGTTTTTTGAGCTACTAATCAAGTGATATGTAAGCCAGTCATATATAGCTCCCTCATGCATTATATCCAGCCTTATACAAGTGGCTGTCTTTTTGATCTGTTCCAGTCGCATTTGACCTTCTAATGCTCTGTCGTTATGGAGAACTCAATCAGCATTGAAATCATGCTCATCAAGTCATGAAACACCAGGAGTTATGCAGTGCTGATGTTGGGCTTCTGTGCTTGTGAAAAGCAATTTGAAAGGCACCTTATTCTATTGGATTATATTATGTTTGCATTTAGTTTGTTCTGATTTCGCCATGGGTCATCATAATTTGGTGTTCCAGGAACAACAACCCTATCAACCAATCGAACACAGCACACATTTTTCACATCATCAACATAAGTAGGTAGTAAATTGCTAGATGCAATGCACTGCTAGCACACTGCTAGCACTCAGCTTTCTAGCTAATCTGATGCTTAATATTCTGGATACTACAGTTGATTGCTCTTCTTTTTTTTTCTTCTAATAAGCAATTTCTTTTATTTCTATTAATTTTTAAAAATCTGAAATATTTGGGTGTCTAAATTATTGCCACCTTTTTTAAATTTTTTTTTTTACAGTTATTGCTCTTAAAGATAATTTAATTTGTTTTGAATAAAGTGTCAAACAAATTCTTACCTTACTCAACCAATGAATGGCACTCTGAAATATTGGGTGGTGGCAAATGTTGATAATGTGAAAAAAGCTGTCCCGTGTTTGATTGGTTGATAGGGTTGTTGGTCCTGGGACAACAAATTATGATGACCAAGGAACATTCCTCACCTGGCAAAATCCGGACGAGGTTGAATTTATGAACAAGCTCTATGAATATGTGTGATATACAGTCTGAAGGCTAGTTATGGAAGATGTTACACTGTCAGAAACTGAGCGATCTGACCAGATTTGTTCATGACTGTTAAGGGTTCCTTCCTGATGTCTGCCCCTTCAGCTGTCACTCGGTGCCACAGTGCCTTGTCTGTAAAGCTAGCATTCATTTCTCATTTCATCTACGGCAGGTGGCGTCACGCCTCGTAGCATTCAGACGCAAGAATAGCTTATCTTCTTGAGACGTATTTAAATGCCATTAATCCTTAACCATGCAGTATTGTGCGTAGTCCCAAAATACTGCACAGTATTTGAATATACAGTATTTGAACTGGAAAAAATGGTCAAATGTGCCGTGTTTTAAAACAAAGTACAGGAATCTCTCGGGGCAGCTTGTGAGGCACAAGCCAGGGCTGCAGGCACCAGTCCCAGGCTGTCTTTGAGCAAGGCCACTTAATCCGCACAAATGGGTTATTGTAACACGCAAGACATAAG
The DNA here is from genome assembly GCA_029706075.1 of Aldrovandia affinis. Taxonomy (NCBI): domain Eukaryota; kingdom Metazoa; phylum Chordata; class Actinopteri; order Notacanthiformes; family Halosauridae; genus Aldrovandia; species Aldrovandia affinis. The sequence continues at coordinate 2,570,074 of JAINUG010000105.1, read as the reverse complement.
GAACCAACAGCCTGGATATGGGTGACATACTTTAATAATAGTAAATAAATATGAATAATATTGATAGCTAACATGAACGTGGTTCTGTGTGGCTCAGTAGGTAGAGCATGGCGCTGACCACGCTTAGGTTGTGGGTTCGATTCCCATCGGGACCACATATACTGAAAAATGTGTGCATTCACTACTGTAAGTCGCTTTGGATAAAAGCATGTATAAATGTCATATTTGGCATATAAATGGATAAATGGCATATATTATATCATATTATGAGCCCCTTACACAGCGGATGCTGAACACTGTGCACCGTTCATTGTCGAGTGCCGGCTTTCACGTTTGCCACACATTTTACATGAGAAAAATCAAACCAAAAAACGTTAAAAAACCCCACACAATTTCATTTCAACACCGCCTCAAAATGTGGAGCACATTCTGCGCGAGAGACATTCTCCGTGCTCCAATTTACATCCCTCAAAAAAAGGCAAGAGTCCGCATTGGGCTAATGGGATGTGTTAAAAAAAAACCTTCAGTGATGTGATTTAACAAGATTCACCCTGCTTGGGTGGTTCTGGATTGTATTTGAGGAACAGTAAGTACAGCTAATGTCTGAGCCTTAGGACTTCTCAGCAGAGCTGCCAGACAGAACTCTGACATCTCCCAGAATAGTCTGTGTCTGCAGATTATATTTGGGCATTTATAGTCTGGAAATGTACCTAATCATTCAGTCCTTGAAAGCAGCAATTATATATCTCAGACAGTGGCTGCATGACTCGCTGCCTCTGAAGGTAGACCCTGTTTAGCTCCTTTCTCAAAGGTCAAAGGCACGCGCGGACACACAGAGGTGCTCAAGTGACGGGTGTTATGGGGGTCCAGTCTCTCGTAGGCCTTGTGTCTGGTGCGGGGGAGGAGGCATTGCATTATGTTTGCGTCGCAGGATATTTTGCATTAAGTGCGAAGGCGGTGGAGGGAGATTTTCGAGGTTGGGGTTGACACAGCCTTTTTGATCATTTTCTGTGAAAGAAATATGCTAATCATTATTTAATTGTCATATAATCATGTCGTAAATAAAAGTCTCTTCAGCAGCCCTCTTAATAATGGTGGTGATTTGTTCCCTGTCATATGGTGGCTTAATATGAATCAAACACTAAAGAGTTGAACTGTATCCACCAGAGTCAGTGATTTGCATTATTACAGGCATTTTAGCAGACCCTCTAACACAGAGCGACTTACACAGTTTACATACAATCCATTTATACAGCTGGACATTTACTGAAGCAATTCGGGTTAAGTACCTTGCTCAAGGGTACAACGGCAGTGTCCCACCTGGGAATCCTGAAATGGATGCTGGTTTCGAGGGCCTTTTTATTTTATTGGCTGGTCACATGCACCAGATGGCAATCCCAAAGCATGTGAAGCCTCACAGATGGACTGCAGGAAATGTGGTGTGTCTGTGTCTCTCTCTCTGTGTGTGTGTGTGTGTGTGTGTGTGTGTGTGTGTGTGTGTGTGTGCGTGTGTGTATTTCATAGTCTTCTTTTGTAATTGAAGGTGTGGCCACAAACCTGGAATTCCTGTCAGAGGGAAATAACTCCCCCCATACTCACACACACTTCCCTTGAAATGGGACCAGTGCACGTACTGTATGCCAGACAGTGCACTGTCTTGGGAGCAGTGTATTGTAGTATAATGGCTAAGGAACTGGGCTTGTATCTCAGAGGTTGCAGGTTCGATTCCCAGGTGGGGGCACTGCCATTGTACCCTTGAGCAAGGTACTTAACCTGAATTGCTTCAGTAAATACTGTGTAAATCAATTGTATGTAAAGAAATCTAAGCTGTAAGTCGCTCTGAATGCCTTAAATGTACAATTTAATTTTGTAATTCACATTTGTTTCGACAAACAGACAACATTTAAGCTACAGGGATTAGTTCATTCAATCCTTGTAGCTAACCCCCTCCCACCCCCATCCCTGCAAAAAAACATATCCCTCATTTGGGGGTAATTATCAACGATAACGCATCCCTCAACACTCAGAGCGCTCATTGCATAGTGGTTTCTCTCTCAAAAGTGCCAGATAACACTAATGTATCTCTCCCCCACGGGCGTGCACATTGTTTTCAGGTTACTCAAGTCTATTCAATCATTTTTAAATAAGCACCATATTAGGAGTTTCTGTGTTAGGTTTAGACTGGAGAAACTGTTTTCTTAAAGTTTGAACTGTGACATACAGATCACTGCCAAAACAAAGGAAACACCAAAATAAAGTGTCTTAATAAGGCGTTGGTCCAGAACAGCTTCAGTGCACCTTGGCATAGATTATACAAGTCTGTAACTCTATTGGAGGGATGCAACACCATTATTACAAGAGAAATTCCATCATTTGGTGTTTTGTTGATCATGGTAGAAAATGCTGTCTCAGGTGGTGCTCCAAAATCTCCCATAAGTGTTCAATTGGGTTGAGATCTGGTGACTGAGACAGACATGGCATATGGTTAACATCGTTTTCATAATCATCAAACCATTCAGTTACCGCTTGTGCCCTGTGGATGGGGCATTGTCATCCTGGAAGAGACCACTCTCATTAGGATAGAAATACTTCACCATAGGATGAAGGTGATCACTCAGAATGCCTTTGTATTTATTGCCGTTTACGAGTGGACCTAAACCATGCCAGTAAAATGCACCCTGCGCCATAAGAAACCTTAATTTACTCAAGTGTTTCCTTTCTTTTGACAGTTACCTGTACCCCTGTGCTTATTACAGGTAAAGGTAGGCTGTAGGCATAATTTTGAAGATTTGCTTGCTGTGTAATGAATTAAAACCACAGTCGAAACCTTCAAAGCAGTTGGAGCCCACGGGCCTATTTTTTAATTTTTTTTATTTTTTTCTATAGCCTGAGTGTGTCTATTAGGTGTAACATTCTTAATCTCCATGGGGATTATATAAACATATGAAATGGCCGCTCAGAGCTTCTGACACCTATTGATTAATTTTAAGTGTTGTTCCGCACAGTGCAAAGTGAGTGACAATGTAACATTAGTACAGTACTTTAGTATTCACCCCCTTTGGCATTTTCACTTCCCCCTCCCTTACTTCATGGAATCAAAATGGATTTATTGTGATTTCTTGCCACTGATCAACACAAAATACTCTATAATGTCAAATAAAAAAACAACTCTATAGATTTTTCTTAATTCATTACAAATAAAAAAACAGACAGTAATTGATTGCATAAGTATTCACCCGTTTTTTCCAAGACACGCCATAAATAAACTCTGGTGCAATGAATTGTCTTCAGAGGTCACATAATTATTTGATTGGAGTCCACCTCGCAATTAAAGTGCTTCCAATCATTTAAAATTAAATACACCTATCTATGAGAGGTCCCACAGTTGGTTAGTGCATTTCTAAACAAGAGCTTCAGCATGAAGACCAAAGAACATTCAAAGCAAATCCAAGAAAATTTTCTTCAAAAGCACCAATCAGGGGAAGGATATAATAAGACTTTGAATATCCCCTGGAGCACCATTAAGTCCATCATAAAGAAATGGAGAGAATATGGCACAACTAAATTTGCCAAAATATAAAATTGCTGAGGCCAACTGATCTATGGGATGCAGAGTATTGACATTGGTTGCCGATGTCATGTGAGCATCATCAGATACTTGATATCCTTTAACATTCTCAGCAGTGTAAAATAGCTTACACTCTGCTATGCTGGTTTTAGACAAAGACATGATCTGTTAGCAGGTGTATGTAGGTGCAGCACATGCTTGAAAATGAACAAATTGTTTATTAGGTATGAATTGTCAATGAATAAACTATTTTGCTACTTTTTAAACAAGTGACTTTTTACATTCTGTTTGGAGGATTTACTTTTTTCCCATGTCCAACTATATTGAAGGGCACGAGCAGTGAATATGCCAATCAAATGTCCCATGTTTACATTTATGACCCAATGTGAAAGCACTGTTTTATAAAGTTGAATGGGTAAATGTGAGTCGGTCACCAGCCAGCCAGCCAGCCAGCCAGTCAGTCAGTCAGTCAGTCAGTCATTCAGCCAGTCAACCAGTCAGTCAGTTTTCCCTTTGCCTCTCTTGTCTGATGAATAGGCTGTATTCTCCTCATGCCATTCTCCCCTTAATGAGCCGTAAACAAGCCTTTACAGAGCCATGTTAAAGAGGGTTGCGTGGGGTAGGCCCAGGCGATCGCACTGATGAAAATTCCCACTTCCTTAGAGCCTTTCCTCCCTGCAGCTTCCACTGTCAGAGGATCGGGTTGGGGCTGACAGTCGCTCGGGCCTGGTTTTGACTGAATGGCGACGAACATGGTGACACAGGCCTCAGACACAACAACAACAAAAAGTACAATTCACATGTGAAAGTGAACAGAAATGTTATCTCCAACTCAAGTGTGAAAGTGAAACCGGAAGTTTTGCGAAAGCGATTTTCAATAAAACCCACACAAATATCTTTGCAACATCTCGGACGGTGGTTGGTACTTGTCAAATGAGTCACTTTTAACATTTTGATCAGATTGGCAAAGGCCTCAGGCCAAACAGGAACGAGCGGCAGTCATTCTTGTTTATGTACAACTCAGGTGTGAAAGTGAAACCGGAAGTGTCACCAAAGTGAGTTTCAATAAAACACACACAAATATCTTTGCAGCATGTGGGGCAGTGGCAGTGTGTGTGTGTGTGGGTGTGGGTGTGGGTGGAGGTTGTACATTTTCCTGGGATGTGATTGTTTTTGCAGAACAGTTCTCTGTGTTGCGTTTACAGTTTGGGTCCCAGCAGTGTCACAGCGCTCTCTGTTACTGCTCGGAGCGCCAGACTCGGTAATCAGGAGCAGCTCTGAAACTGTGGGACGTATGACCTGCACTCCACTTATTTCCTTCCCAAAAACTGTGGGCCAAACCTTTTAAAGCTCAATTTATAACATGTGTGTGAAAGGCTAAGTCCTTTTGTATGTCAGGAACATTTTTATTCATTCTGATGTGTTGTTTGTCATGTTCCAGCCATGTACCTTTGCTCGTGAGTGTGCTGATATTAATGGCACATCCTGCTCCTATATATATAGTAATAATGGCTACTACTCACACATGTTAGTTGCATTGCGGTCCGGATAAAAAATAATAAACTAGGCTATAAGCACACTTTTCAAGCAGTTGTGAAATGTTAAAATGAAGGAATTTGAGAAATGTCGTTCCATTCCTTCTTTTTGGGTGACAGTGTTTTAAAGATCCATGCTTCACACTACATTTTACATTTACATTTTAAGCATTTACATTTTAAGCATTTAGCAGACGCTCTTAACCAGAGCAACTTACAAGATGTGCATTAATACATGGTAAGAACAATCATTTGTTCGCGCGAGAGATCAGTGCAGTAATACAGCGATAGACATCATTGTTGGTGGCTGCATACCTGTAACACTGGGAAGGAAAGTATTTTTTTATTTTAAGGAGTAAATGAGGATACATATTATAAAAAGTATTAAACATGTAGGCAGTGGTGATGACAATTGTCTAGATGTACAGAATTCAGTGGTAGTGGAGTCTGAAAAGGTGGGTTTTGAGTCTCTTGGGGAAGATCGCAAGTGATTCCGAGGTCCTGACTGAGTGCGGAAGATCATTCCACCACCGAGGACAGATAAGAGGCGAGACCGCGAGGAGCGGCTGCCAGGCGCCCGGAGGGATTGGACAGTTTGCCAGAGGAGGTGGAGCAGAACAGTCTGGCTGGGGTGTAGGGTGTGATGAGTGTCTGGAGGTAAGGGGGAGCAGTTCCCCTAGCCGCTTGATAAGCCAGCATCAGTGATTTGAATCTGCTGCATGCTGCGATGGGGAGCCAGTGCAGAGGGGTGACATGGGTGAACTTGGGTTGATTGAACTAGTTGCAGTGGCTTGATGGCACAGGCCGGTACGCCCGCCAGCAAGGAATTGCAGTAGTCCGTACGAGATATCACACACTATGCTTGTATTATTGATATGCCACTGGGGTGTGTTGATACAGTTTTTCATGCTGGGTATTGTCTTTTCCAACTGCTTACAGACTCAAGCTGTCTTTCCGGTGAAATTCTACCTAACGGGATTGCACCGACTTTCCTTGTTTTAAGATGCGTCGTTTTGTTTAAAATGAGAATGGGGTGGGCGTGGTCTGAGAATTCTGGTTTGTTGAGGGATTTGTGTAGAGTTCTACCATGGGTGGCAAGTGTCCTCTGTAGCAATGACCGCAAGTTCAGAATCTCTGTATCGGGTTCTAGTTGTAATAAGCCATAAAATGTTTCGGGAGTTTCACCCCAAATGCAGTACTGTGTTACAATATTCCCTCAATATCTTCACTTGACATAAAGATATAGGCCACTTTTTTCTTTCAGTGTGAGGATGTATTTAATCTTCCGTTGACATCAGCGATGTGTCCGTATGTTGCTGTGTGCAAAGACGTAAGGTGTCTCTGGAAACCCTTGTGGACCGTAATACAGTAACACTGTTTGCAGGAGGGGTCAAAAGCATCACCTTGCTCTCTCATAGGCTGTCTCGCACGGAACTCTCCACTCGGCTCAAGCTTTTGGAAAAACTCTCCAAAAGTTTCCAGTGACGTTTTCAGACTTGTCAAGCAGTCGGCAAACTTCACCATTGACGTCTTTCCGAGTGACGCTCGAAGCCGCGAACTCGCCACCTGATGGCAACCTTTCGGGGACAACGCCTCGTCAACGCTTATCGTCCATGTACACCCTGTGTCAATTCAAAACACTGTGAGTTTTCATGTCCTGCAGCATATGGGGTGGCAGAACTCACTTACTCATCCACCATCCCCCCCAAACCGCCACCCTCAATGTCTCAAAATAGTCTTGCGATATGTGTCAGATGTCTACCACCTTGTGCCCGTCATTGTCAAATGTGACACTCCTTCCGCCCTGTGAATCAGACCAGTGCAAGGAGTAAAAAAACAAACAAAAAACCCCCCATACATTTCACATCAAGACAGGTAGTGTCCACAGTGCAGTTCAGAATCTAATGGGGTTAGAAAATGCCCTCTTCTTGCATTCTCTGCAATGACAGCAGTGGTAGTGCATTTGCCTTAATGTAATTTGGTCCCATTGTAATTGCATCCAAGTGTTGTCACCTGATGTGTGTGAAGTTGAAGCTGAAGCAATGTGTGTGCGTACATTCCTCGGAAGCTTTCCAGTGTATGAAAAGGTCCATACCTCTCCAATGCTGTCAGCGAAGTGGTTGTCATAAAGTGCGAAAGTTTTGTTTTGTTTTTCCACCCAGTGCTTCAAAAGATCAGCTTTGTTTCAAAATTATGGGTGTCTGTGGCACCGCAACACATAATATCCACGAAAGCTGTCAGTTATGCATAGGGAGCTCAAGGAAATTGCGCTGTTGCAGATGCATACCACAGGTTTTATGACATTGAATGCATGCCAGTATACCTTCCCTTGATATGGATGTAGTCATGGTGTGGTGTTTTGTTTGGAAAAGGCCCAGTTAAGCAGAGACGTTCAAAGCATATTAGCTTATCTACCGGGATCTTTCTGGCTGTTTGTGGCGGCATGCTCCTTAATAAAGAAATTCTTCTGGAAAGCTCAATGGATCAGGAGCCATACCACACAGAAGAGAGACCCAGAATGATATCTGGCAGTAAAATCATTCTTCTGAAGCCTTTCTTCTGGTTCCATCTCTTTGGATAAACATAATGCCTTCACAACTCACTGACTGGACAAGACCGTCCTGAGCATGATTCTGTGGCAGTGAGCCCCTCAGGGGGACCTGTGGCAGTAAGCCCCTCAGGGGGACCTGTGGCAGTGTGCCCCTGGGACCTGTGGCATGAGGGGGACCTGTGGCAGTGAGCCCCTCAGGGGACCTGTGGCAGTGAGCCCCTCAGGGGGACCTGTGGCAGTAAGCCCCTCAGGGGGACCTGTGGCAGTGAGCCCCTCAGGGGGACCTGTGGCAGTGAGCCCCTCAGGGGGACCTGTGGCAGTAAGCCCCTCAGGGGGACCTGTGGCAGTGTGCCCCTCAGGGGGTCTCTCCACTGTGGCAGTGAGTAGACCTGTCTCAGCCATTCTCTGAAATGTTCGTCATCACATTCAGATTTGGGTTAATCAAAGGATCGTCAAGTCACAAAGCTGGAAAACAATACTTGGTTGTAAGCCAAAGTCCCATTTATCTTCATGGGTTTGAGTGGTACTTTTTCAGCAGTACAAAAAGGTTTTGGAGACTGGTCAGTATTTTTGTCCCTTTAAACAATCTAAGGTGTATGGAGATTTGATGAATCACTCAAACAGTACTGTTTTGAAACATGACATATTCTTCCAATTCTGGCCTGGCCTTGTTTTTAGGATTGACTGCCAGGGATTTATCAACACTAGACTTCACCATTCAGGAATCCCTGATGAAGCGCTTTCGAAACTCCACATAAAATATTATCCGATTGTTCTGAGGACATATCAGGAAACCTTCAGGGAGAGAGGGGGAAAAAGCAGCACTCAGGGTGAGAACTGAAGAGGGTTGATGTCTATAGCTGTATTAATGCACTGATCCCGTGCGCTAACTATGATTGTTCCTACCATGTATTAATGCACATCTTGTAAGTCGCTCTGGATAAGAGCGTCTGCTAAATGCTTAAAATGTAATGTAAATGTAAAATGGGTCATGAGAACAGCAAGCTATAGTAACGTAACATAACATATACCATTTACAAACGCGAATGTCATTTATCCAAAGCAACTTCCAGTAGCGAATGCATACGTTTTTCAGTATATGTGATCCTAGCAGTCCCAATTCCTATAGTCTAATTTTAATTGAGGTAAAGTCTGAAAAGGTGAGTTTTCAGTCTTTTGCAGAAGATTTTCAAGATTTTGCTGTTCTAATTTAGTGTGGAAGAGACCAGGGCCACCATCTAGAGACAAGGGCAGAGAAGAGGTGGAGCCGCAAAGACCGGCTACCGGGTGTATAGGGTGAAGGGACAGAGGAGTCTGTCCAGAGGAGAGATTCGGACAGTATGGCACAGTGTGTGCATGGGGGGGGGGTGTCCTGTACTGCAGGTCTGAGCGAAAGATGAGATCATCGACTGTAGTGCTTTGGTTTACTGCTCTTCAGTGCCTGCTGTGTCCGAATGCTGGCGTGTCCTCTCCAGGTTGTTTGATTGAGACGAAGCTTTTCGAGGAGGAGGAGGCAAAGTCCTCGTTGGCCCGCTCCAGAGCTCCATGCGCACGGAGCAGGACGAGGGGGACCGATGTGCACTGTGATTGCCTAATCCTGTTAATGGCACACTCTGTGGATGTCAGACTGGGACCAGTCCTTGTCCTGCCAAGACACATAAATAAACTGTTGCCTGCGACTGTATCTCCAGGCATTAGGTTTACCGAGAGTGCAGAGCGGACAATGGTCCCAGTTTAAGGAATGGTGAAATTCCGCACACTCTCAAAAAATAAGGGTACAATTATGAGGTACAATCCTTCATGATACGGTTTGTACTGTTTTCCAGTGAGAAAAAGGTACACATACCCTACAGGAGTGTTGCCTCTGTGAGCAGACAAGCATTTGTATCTTACCCTGAGAGTGTAAATAGGGTATTTACTCTGCACTTGCATGGTATTCACAAATGTATTGGTTAATGGGCACATCACATGACCTGTGAACGCGATACTGACCTTGGATTCTGTGGTAATATTCGAAGGAGTCTGGCTTTCGTTCCTTTCATAGCATTGCATTTTACATTTTAGGCATTTAGCAGATGCTCTTATGCAGAGCGACATACAGTAACAGCATTTAAAATGGCAAGAAAAATCACAGCTAGAGCAAGAGATCAGTACAGCCACTATACAACAGATACCATCGTAGAGTGTTGTATATCACGGTACATCCTGTCAAGTGTCTTGAGTATTGCAGGGTCGTATTTATGAGAAGTCAATTTCCTGTAGTGGTTTGCCTTTGTAGCAGAATCTTATAGAATGATGTTGTGAGATGAGGCCTCAGCCAAACAAGTACCTCTCTTATAATTAAGACAGCAGTACATTTCCCTGAATGGCATATTGGCATTGCAGTAATTTTAAAAATGAGATCATTGTTCATTAACAAATGATTCTCCTCCTCGTTCTGATAGCCACACCTAATGAAAATACAGAGAAGTCTGCCGCAATCATCCTTGATTTAAGTGCTCAAAAATCTTTAATGATGTCGTTATCAATGAGTCCACTTCATGCCAACAGAAACCGCATACTCAAAATAGAAATGAAGCCATGAAGAAAATAAAACTTTGGTAAATTAAATTAAATTAAAATGTAGATCTAAAAATTAATGCACTCTCTAAACGGGGATGCAGTCCGGGGTTTAAAATAGCTTTTGTAGAACCTTTTTTTCAGTATTTTTTTATTATTATTTTTCCCCCCAGTCTCCTTGCTATAATCTTAGATTACATCATTCTATGTCTTCTGCCATTTGAAGAGTGCCCCGCTTAGCCATCATTTTGTTAAATATTGAAATTTAGTTTTTGGCAGAGTGATCGAAAACACCATCACATCATCCTTCTCCCCAGTGAGTGAGTCAAGTTTCAAGTCGAGGCAAAATATTTTATGCACGCCTATTTCTAATTTAATTGTGTGTACAGAATTTATTTCCACACAATCCCTCCCATCTTTACTTTTGCGTTTGTTAAAGACCCCCAAATCGGTACTTGTTATGTCCAATAACATGCTGAACAAAGAGGTCTGAGGGCCGTTTGTCAAATGCTTCATGAGGTGGGAAGTGACTGATCGTATGCATGTGCATAATTTCTGTAATGGCTTTTAAAAGGGACACAGGGGAGGCCTAGCGGAGTGCAGTAGCACTACTAGTTACCCTCTCCCAGATCTGCACTGTCCAATGTTACAACACGTTTACAAGGTGTTACACAATTTGATTAAAGCCCACATTCGCCAGACACCGATACAATCACGGCCGTCAACGTCAACATCCCATATTATCACAGTGGCACTGTTCTTTTTGTTGTTCCGTTTTTTAATGAATAATTGTTAACTTGCCGTTTGGCAGCTAGTTGCAACTTGCTGACGAGTTTGCAATTGTTGCCATTGTAAGTCAGCCAGGGGTTGGGCTTTGGTCCTCTAGCCAAGAACATAAGTTTAACTTCCTTATAATTTCACAATCTGAAAGGACAGTCTGGTGGATTGTGGGTAAGGTCAATTAATTCTGTCTGAATTGAGAAGAGCTCTTGGTTTGCACCAGGTGTACGCTGTAGTACAACTGAGAACCGCTTAATTCCAGTGGATTCCAGTTCCTATTCCTAGTACCATGAAGGTGTATTGGAGTGGTTCTGTCTGTCTGTGTGTCTGTGTGTGTATGTGGGTGTGTGCATGCGTGCGCGCATGTGCGCGTGCATGCATGTTTCCTATTAAAATGGCAACTATGGTTTACCATGGAATGCAGGATGCTATTAATACAAGTGAAACAGTGGGACATTTCCATTGCCTGCAGTTGGGTCAGCAAACAACAGGGCTTTATTGAAGGGAACTGTGCTATATGGAGCCCCTCATGTACAGGGGTTGTAGATTGTAGTGGTTGTACAGGTAACTGCCAAAATAAAGTACATCTGAGTCAATTAAAAGGGTTCTGCCGGCTCTGTTTTGGTTTGGGTTGCATTTTCCTGGCATAGTTTAGGTCCACTCAACCCTTTAGAAGGCATGGTAAATGCCAATAAATACAAAGCCATTCTGAGTGATCAGCGTCACCCTATGGTGAAGCATTTCTCTCCTGATCTCTTCCAGGATGACAATGCCCTCATCTACAGGGCAAGAGCGGTCACTGAATGGTTTGATGAGCGTGAAAACGGTGTAAACTATATGCCATGGCTGTCTCAGTCAGCAGATCTGAACCCAGTTGAACACTGATGGGAGATTCTGGAGTGGCGCATGAGAGAGCGTTTTCCACCAGCATCAACAAAACAACAAATGATGGAATTTCTCATGGAAGAAGGGTGTTGCATCCCTCCAGTAGAGTTCCTGACACGTGTAGAATCTATGCCAAGGTGCACTGAAGCTGCTCTGGTGGCCAGGTCATGGCCCAACTCTCTGTTAAGACACTTTATGTAGGTGTTTCCTTTATTTGGGAAATTTCCTGTACATTTATGCAGTGTCAGTATATGCTACATTACTATTACTAACATTTTTCGACTGCAGATAAAATTTTCATTTATATTTTTGTAAATAATAATAAAATGGACATGAACGTGTTTGCGTAAGTTCCATGCGTCTAAAGGTGCCTCCGCTGTGTCATCGGGAGTATCTGCGTTTTGTCTCACCACTCTGCTCTCCTCGGTAAGGACATCCCAGGGAAAATGACAGGAAAGTTCCACGGTAACACTAGTCACCGGAAAGCCTTTGGTTGATACGTCAACATCCAATTATCACATTGTGGGCGGCGGGGCGGGGAGGGGAGTGGGGGTAATGAAGTGACCCAAGAGGGGTTAAATATTTCTCTCTGGCTACTTGGAGGTCCTCCTGCACAGAGTTTGACCCGTGCGTGTAACTGAATCACAGTGGAGTGTGAGATAAAGCCCCCGACAGAGAAGTGCTTAACCCCCCAGTGTCACGTTCCCACCCCCCCACGGCATAGTTCCAGGTAAACTTAGGCTCTGTTACATCTCGTGTTTAAACCTGACACCTAGTGCACACCCGGGCAGCCATGGGGTGGATATTTAGTCTGGAGCGGTTGAAAGGCAAAACTTTTTTTTTTTTCCTGTGGGTTCGATCCCTTAAAAAATTGTGAAATGTTTTATATATTTTTACAAATAATTATGTCATATACGTAAATTTAGTTCACGATTTTTGTTTGCTTTACTGTACATTTCATCCTGGTTAATAGTCATTTAAAAAAATGTACTTATCACACCGATGTTTGATTTCCACACAATTTCCATTTTTGTAGCGTGGCCTCACTCAGAATCAGCCCGGCGGCTGGCTGAAGAATGTATTGATTACCATGCAGAAGTGAAATGGAACTTTGAGCACAATGCAGAAAAGTCACTTAGAAGTCTTTGTTTGTCTCTATGCCCTTTGTGTCTCTCCCCCCACCCCCCACCCCCCTGTGATTCAAGCCGGGGGGGCTTCCCTCTCTCTCCTGGGGGGGTGAGACGTCGAGGGTGGGCGAGGCGCGGGCCAGGTTTTTTTGTGCGGGCACTGCGCCGCGCTTTCCCACACGTCTCTGTCAATGTGGCTGAACTTTGACCTGCCCGGACCACCGTATGACGGGGTGAGAGGGTAATTCACCGGCCAGGCTCTATTCAGCGCAGGGTCCTCTTTGAGGAAAAGACCCTCCAATTGTGGTCACCCACCCCCCACTCCCCCATTGTCTAGCGGGCAGGGCGGACGGCTGGCCGCCACAGGCCACGACAGGACTTCCGAACTCCATTCACGTGATCCGCCATTCCAGTGCTGAGTCACAGGAGATCAAACGCTGGGAATTTCAGTTTCTGTCCATTCAAAAAAATAAAAAGGGAGGGGGAGGGGGGGGAAAGACCGAAAAATAGTTTCAATTCAGGGGGCAAAATTTTTTTTAAGAATGACACCAACATTAATCGACAGATTTGAAATGATTACGGTATCATTCGGTTACTTTAGCATTTATCGATACGATCAGGAGTTACAACTTTTGTTGAGTTTTGATTTTGTTCGTGGTAAAATTTGGATGCGCTTTACGTGCATGTTATTTCAGTGCACTCCACAGAAGAGAGTGAGAAAAAGTGTTAAGAATTGATTGCAATCTGTGTTATCCAATAAGAGAAGCAGAGATGCTAGCTAGGTTATTATTTAATAAATGGGATGAAGATGATGGGGCTGGGAAGGCTGTGTGGCTTTGATAGCATCGAACCTCTGATCACCTATTAGTGATTACCAACAGTCAGCAGTGGCTTTGTACCAAAGCTCGAAATAATACATAAAATGATGTGCTTTGGCACAGATAATAGTTAAAGATGTATGAGCTGAGAATAGGGCCTTTATCATTTACAGCATTAGTGATTACCTGTCTGTTTTGCAGCATGTGTATCCTGGAAAAGTTTTTTTTGGTAAGATATTTAACAATGTGCTGCTTCGATGAATTGTTTTTGTCATTTTTGCATGCTCAATCATAGACCTGTCCCCAGGAATCTTTGTGCGCTCTGCACTTTGTACTCGACACCGCCGACTTTGTCATGTTTTAAAAAAAGAAAGAAGAAAAAAAAACATCCAGGTTTACGGAGAAGGAAAAGGCATTCGGACGAGAGCGGGGCTAACAAGTAGAAAAACATGAGAAAAACCTTGGCTTTCAAAGCCAGGGAGTCCCAGGAGCCCGCGCACAGATACTGTGCATGTTTTAAATCTCTTTCAGATGGACTCTTTGATTGCGGCGAACGCCCGTGTGTTGCTGAGGTGGGCCTTGCTGCTCGCCAGAGGGGTCACCTGGCAGCTCTGGGGCTTTGAGCTCCTCTGTGTGGCCCGGGGGGGGGGGGGGCGACCTGGGGAAGTTACTCCTGCGCTTGGCCTGCTGGAGAAGCCCAGGCAGCCTGCCAGCATCGCCTCCCACCCCCCAATTCAAGTTGTGAGACCAGATGTTAGCTGTCAGGGAGCTCGCAGACCCTAATAAATTGAGTTACTGTAAATCTGTAGTAAGGCCAAGCAAACACCGTTTCGCCCCTTACCTCCCTGATCGTCTCTCTGTAAGGGGGGGGTTACGGCCGAGTCATGTGACCCTGACATTTTGTTCTCAATTCTATCAAAGGTGGGGGGCCCGGCTCACCTCGGCTACTCCCGTAACGCACATAGATGCCACCGGCCCTTCCGCGAAAAAGCCGCACGTGGTCCCGCCTTGTAGCCGTTTTTCCTGGGAAAAGCGCGGCCGTGACTTCATCGCGTTTGATGTTGCGGAAAGCCACAGATCGCCCCGTCCTTCATCTCTCGCAGGAGCGGTAACACAAACAGAAGTGGACACATGATCTAAATGTACAGGAAGGACGTGTCACTTTTGATTTTCATTTCAGCAAATAACCTTTGTCGCATGTGTTCCTTTCTCTTTTGCAGCATTCTTTCGTACTGTCAGGGTGGAGATTGATCGTTTTGATCAAAAGTATGTCTTATGTGCTATGTTTTCTCTGAACAAAATAGTAGTCAGAAAGTATTTCAGGGAAGAAAACCAGGGAAAAGGGCCCGATTGGACCTCCAAAGTGCACGCTATAAGGCGTTGGCCCTGTTGCTCATTCCAGCTTGATAAAGAAATAAAGGTCAACCTCTTCATCATCCAAATGGGAATATAGCAGGGGCATCTTTAATATGCATTTGCAGTCCGCAAATAATATGGAAAGTGCATTATGAGGGACCCGGCTTAAGTGCAATAACATTGTTGATCCGAGCACTCGCAGAATGTCCGTTTGAATGTCCCAGTCCCGTCTCGGGTAGATTTATGGAGCCCCAGAGGACGGCAGTGATCTGGCAGTGGTCAGGCCGTCTTTGAGGAGAAATGTATGAAGTGAATCGCTTTGAACCTGCCTGTTGTTCTTTGGGGAGATCCCTTCCCATCTTTTAAAAAGCCGGATAGTAAATCTAAACCCGGCGTAGTTTCGCTTTAACTCCTAATTTGAGGTTCGGCCAAAGGGGGGCTGGTGGGTATTATTGATCTTGGCTGGGGCCGTTTGGTTTCCCTGAAGCATGACGAGCCCCCTCCTGAACCCCCAACCCCACCAGACAGAGCTTCTGGATCGTGCCACCTGCGTCGATTGCTCAATATTGGCCCACCATCCATGCGTGTTGTTTAAACCATGCCTGTAGTAGGGCCTCCTGTAGTTCTGTTCACGTGACACAAATGCTCAAAACACACCAGTGCACAAGACATGAACTCTTCATTTTATTTTATTTTTATTTATTTTTTTGATAAGCACATAATCGTGTTTGTGTTTACATTAGAGAAAACGTCCCCTCCTCCTGATCTTTTTATCTTTTTTCTTATTAGCAGATAATCTCAAAGTGACTTACTTTAAGTTTACATAAGAGATTACATTAAAGATAATATAAGACAACATTTTATATTAATTAAAATAGTTTTTCTATGACAAGTTCGGTGGTGCTCTCTGTTTGAAACGACACATTCGAGTGACACATGAAGCCTTTTAAAGGCCAAACACGGAAATGGAAATATTTGAAAGTCTTTGAAACATGCCTGACACTTGGAAACTGTGATTCTTGTTAATCTGAGATATTTTAAATGGCTTTGGAGATTTATGAGCTCCTGCCGTGCTCTTATTTTGAAAGACGTTGACAGGGAGTGCTTATCTCCCTCGTATGCCTATGCTGATAACTTCAGTCTCTTTCGGTTTAGAAATAACAAATGAAAGAGGATCAATTTCATGGTAAGTGCATTTCGCGTTATTTAAACACTATCTTTTCTGGTGTGTAGCAGACCATTTTACAAGTGACCGATGGCTTTACAGGGCAGCTTTTCAGACAGAGTAATTGGTTGTCTCTGATATTTGAGCTGATGTAAGGTACTTTCACTCATTAGTTGCCTCTCAGTGCCTTCTGCACGCCAGGGCTTCCTCGGCTGTAAGTACCATGAAGAGAATGGTTCAGGGAATTCTGGGATACGACGTAAAAACACTGTAACGTGAACTGTAACGTCTCAGCCAGAAGAGATGTTCAATCCTACATAAATTAATTAAAA
This sequence comes from Aldrovandia affinis, assembly GCA_029706075.1. Lineage (NCBI taxonomy): Eukaryota > Metazoa > Chordata > Actinopteri > Notacanthiformes > Halosauridae > Aldrovandia > Aldrovandia affinis. Next base: position 2,553,398 of record JAINUG010000105.1, on the reverse strand, counting down.
AATGATACTGTCTGTATAGGCTAGGTCTATAACTTGACAGTTGTTTCTGGTAGAATTCCAAGTATAATGGGGTGTCTGTCTAGGCTTGCGCCAGTATTCTGCAATATGGCGTATTGCACTTTATGGAATTCCTTTGAAGTACTGGTGACATTTGTTTTTTTGTTTTTGTTTTTGTTTTTGTTTTTATAAAATGAGAATTTTTGTTTGTGAAGAAAGCATGCAATGTTTAAATTTGCCCAGCTGGGCAAGATGACGACTCTCTGGCTCATCGTGACCAGGCGGGACTGTGGTGAGATGCAAATGTAATCTATTTTGTTCAGGCCCAGTCTCACAACTGCCTCCTTTATAACGACAGTCCACAACTACAACCGAGAAGCAACACACAAATTATATATTCATCATATAATTATAGCACAAATTATGGTTGTAATTTAAGGATTGCTATGAGAGTTAGCTAGATTATGTATTAGTTCAATTTAGCTACTATATGCTAGCTACCTAAAACAGAAGCCAAATACAATGCCTCTCACTAATTGATTGTTTATTTGTTAATTTGTTAATTGGTTAGTTGTCTATATACCCTCTGACCAGTTTTTGTGTTACACCCTGTGTACCAGCGTAGTTTGGTCCGCACTGGTTTATTTGGCTGCTATATCATATCATTTTGTACATAAAGAAATGTGGGGGAGACTGGACTGCAGAGCTACATAATGCAGTAGCCTAGCCTTAACTGAAATTGTAACCTAAACTGAAACCATTAATGTGGCACAAAAACTGTTGACAAACTTTGCCACTCTAATTGTGCTTTCCGAATTTGATATTGTGTGTGTGGGGTCTTTCTAAATAAAATAATTGATTTAGAAAAAAGCAATTTAGAAATCAAATTAAAGTAATTTTGAATATCTATATATATATATTTTTTAAACAGACAATATGAATTATTTTGACATCAGAACTTAACTCGGTCTGATTTTAGCGTCTAGTTTATCCCAGTCTGTCTGTTCTCCTTTTTTCCCCTGTTTGCTCAGAAAGACTAGATTGTGACTGACTCAATAATACACTTCAAATGTTTTAATCTCCTTTTTCATGTCCTTGCCCTTAAGACATAGAGCACTGCTTAAATCGCTGAATTTGCCACAGGTCACTTCCTGCAGAGTTTCAGAGCAAGAGAGGGATTTAGCCAAATCTATCAACTCATCTTGTCTTATGGTTTGAAAAACAGAGCAGAAAACACTCATATTTCTAATGGGTTTCCTGAATAATATCCGCCCTATGAAATCTAGTCTAATACTGGCCCTGAGGAAGGGGTTAGCGTTTACACAACTGACGAACCTTAATTTTCTGACTAATGCATGTTCCTGTGCATGGTTCATGCAACACACAGAAATCATTGGCATTGCATTTGTGTTAAAATAACCCAAAATTATGTTCAGTTAGTATTTAAAACACATACAATATTATCGTGAGGATATAGAGAACAGAGACACTAGTTACATTTGTTATGTTATGATTTTGAGCCTCAATTAAAATGTGAACTGAATGTGGAAATTACTTGGTGTCACTGATCCGTGTTGAACTCCCCTAACATTTGTGTTAGCAGATTGCATGCATTGTTTTTACTATTTTGTCTATCTCCGTTTATGGCATAGCCAGGATTTGAGCGTGCAAACCGTAGGCAGGTGCCCAGATTAGTAGTCGTCCTATCGTCTCAGATGACTAAAAATTAAGGACTGAATTTAGGATTTTATTATTTTTTGAATTAGCTAAATGGAACTATTTCTGATTTACACTCACATCATAACAAACACGTCATGCACGGATATTCAAAAATATTTCCGAAGTTGCAAATGGGAAAAGTGGCACATTGTCACTCCCATGTAGTCTGTGCTCACCGCGTTTGCAGCAGTCAAGCAAGTTCGCGGATTGTGGCACATAGACACAACAGCGAGAGCCAGCTAGTTAGTTAGCTAGCTAATGTTATCTGTTGTTACTAGTTGCTTGCTAACACAAGGCTTAGTAAGTGATCATGCATTAAATTAGCAAGCAATATCCATGAACACTAGCTAGCTAGTTAGTGTCTATATTCAGTTCAGTGAGCCCTCCCACCAGGCTGAAGAATCGCTGTGATTTTCCTGCAGTGATTTCTCATCTCCGTCCTACAGTCCAAGCACAAATCATTCCCACATCTCTGCTCGATTAAATCTAGGAATTATTAGCTAGCTAACTGTGTTAGCTGCCATACCACACTCTAGTTGGGAATGGAAAAATCTCTTGTTCGAGTCCCGACTAGAGTGTACGTTATGATATACTGTACAGTCAGAACACTAGTTGCCAACGCCACCTGCGGGCACCCATCAGAGCTTCAATGCTACACAGTCCCATGAGCACACGCTGCACAAGTCAAACATAAATATCCGTGTAGAAAAGAAATAACGTTAACCATCGTGTCTATCTTTGGGCTACATACGACGTAGTGATCGCATTTTCAAAGATGTGGAGATTTATTGAGGGTGCAAGTCCACCCCCCAATAAAAAGGCTAAAACCAAAGAAGATCAGCAAAAAACTCAGCGAAAATATGATTCAGAGAGCAGAGATCGCACTTTCCAGGAAAATTGGAAGGTGAATAGATCAAGGACAAGTAACTTTTAGGAAGGACGAATATCTTTTCTAAGATATTTGCCCTTTGACAAGTATGACTTTTACCCTAATCTGGGCCCCTGCGTAGGCCATCTTCACCACCCATAGCACCTATCCTGTGTCCCAGATACATTTTCATAACAATCCATTCATTTCACCGTGCGGTAGTCATGTCTTTCTTTCAGTAATGAACATCTTCCAGTGACTTGAAAATGTCTTTAATGCTTCTGCCTCTTGCGCTGTAAAATGTTTTAATGGTAGCATTCACAAAAAGAATAACAGCAGTAGCAGTGTATTTGATCGTGCCACTACACACGTGCCTATGTCTGCGACTGCCATGCCATAGATTTACTCAACACATCGGCCAATTGTACACGACAGAGCAAATCTTCCCCGATCAGATATAGTGAGGTCTGAAATGCACTGTACTGACCCCAGCTGGCCCAGCGCCCTGTTCTGTAAACCATCAGATGTAATAGTAATCTCTCTGGCCAAAGAGCAGCTGTACGCACTCTGCACTCCTCTCACAGCCCAAAACAGGCTTGCTTTAGATTACGGATGTCCAGAGACATATGGCAAATCTGCATTTTGCTGCATCAGCTGGCGCTGTCTAAAGGGGGCGAGTCATGTCTGTGCTGTCCTTTTAAAATGGCACCGCCACCCCCTTCCCCAACCCCCAACCCATCATTCCATCACCATCCAACTCCTTATTACCCTACATGGAAAGCAAATGCAAATAAATAAATAAATAAGGTAAATATAATCAAATAAATGCTAAACCTTGTTGCCTTGGCTCTCAGAAGCGAGATTGTGTAATTTTTGTAGTGTGCTCCCAGACGGAGAAATCTTAATAATCAGCATTTTTGGCATGCTCTGGACTCTTGGCTCAAAGGCGCCTTTGTTTTATTAATTCATTTTTTTCTTCCTTCCTTCAAAATGGGAGGACCAGCTCTCGCTCCTGTGAGCCGTTTCTGTGTATATCACTGAAAACCCCTTACTGTTCTGTGGATTTGGCACATTGTGTTGTTGTCCCACCCCTCCCCTCCCTTCCCCTGAAAACTGAGGTGGGGTCTGAGACCGTAGCAGGGCCTTGTGTTTGAGGATACTGTTCGTACAAGCCCAGTTCACCGTGCCTGAAAGAAGCACCCAGGAACAGACGGGATGGCCCCTGTGAACTGCTGATCAACTCCACAGGATGTGGAGCTAAACGCTCCTTTCCATTGTTTGGGTTGACTTCGCTTTTCACTGCGGTGTGTCTTTCCACCATCAGTTGTCAGCGTTTGAGATGCGCTGAACGAGAGCCATACGAATCTGCCGCTTCTCCCCTACTGGTGCGACTCGCTACACAAACACCATGCGGATGATCCTCTGTGGAGATGTCTGTCCTGCTGGTTTTTAGGAAACCCACCGGATCCCCAAAACAAAACACAAGAAAGGTGAATGTTTTAGAGTTGGTTAAGAATGTAAACATTGATGGGGGCCCGCGACATAGGTGGCCATCGCGTGCCTGGTCAGGTGACCTGGTTGTGAGACACCATGTTTGTGCAAGGGAGTCATATCCGCTCACACATTGAACACTCCTTCACAGTCATTACATTACAAGTTTCCTCCTCTTATTTATAGTTTTCTAATTTTCCCCGTTTTCTCCCAATTTGGTTGCCAATTATACCCTCTATTTATATCAATTCACCCTCCCCAAGAGTATGCCGCCTGTGCTCCGAGACAGAACCCGACCACGGACGCCCTTTCCTGCTCCAAGACGAACTTGTGCTGGCTCACCCTCCCCCTTCCTCCTAAGGCGGACAGCCAAATGCCGCCCCTGATTGGGGCTGACGACCAGGGCCGGTCTGGTAGAGACGGGTTTCGAACTGCGTCCCTGACAGGCACACCGTATCGGACCAGCCAAAATACGGTGCGTTAAGACCGCTACGCTATCCGCCGCCCTTCCTCTCGTTCTTAATATTACACAGGTTCCCTCTGAAATACAATCCGGTTTATAATTTCGTCCCAGACAGACGGCGCACAGACAGGATCACAGGATGGCTTGTGTGTCAGACCAAGGAGGGTTGGTCATGATATGTATTGGTGCACTTCTGAGCATAAACATAGTGCTTCTAAGCAAACTATACAGTACTTTTTAATTGATATGCTACCAACTCTGGTACCACACAGTCATGGGGAAAGATATTTGTTGGACAGCTTAGTGTGGACTGCAAGCTAACATTTTGGCATAGGCACATCTTTCCCAGACATAATCAGCTTGCTCTGATGAATAAATCCAGGCATTGGGTCCAAATTACCTGGACAAGGCTAGACTGTGAGACACAGCGATCTTCTAAGAAACCATCTGGCAGCATCCCGAGGAGACGTACAACTGTCACACGCAGCTCTTAAACAAACTGAGTCGGTCTTAAGAGTTGATTAGAAGTTGCTAGCTCTCCTGCTTCTGTGCACGACTTCTCTTCATACGGAAGAGGCAGGCAGTTTACTAGTCTATGTTTTGTATAGGAAAAAACTTAAATGCTAAAGTTTAGCTCACAGCTGTTGGCTGTTGTATTTAAATAATGAGTGACATGAGCATTAGCTCTCACTGGATGGAGATTGGTGTTGATAAAGGTCTCAGAAAGGTTAATCCAAGTCGACCATGAAAGCCAAAAATGTGCTTATCGGGAGTGCCAAATTTAAGAGCTCTGTCCTGATAATAATTTGATTCGTAAGCATGAAAAAATGCAGCCCGCCGTTTTTATCCCTCATTTTGCTAAATCACCTCTAAACACGTCTGTGAACAGAACTGAACCCGGGAGTGGCTGACGGACTGCGGTCAATGCATGTGTGCTCAGAAGTGTTTCTCTAGATGTTGGTGGCAGATGGGCAGGGCCATGGATGAGACCTTTGGTGGGGCAGGTGCTCAAAGTCAAAAAAGGGAAAAGCCTTCCCCCGGGCACAGAATTGTTGGGGGGGTTAATTGAATTCATTTATAAACCTTTAATGTTTGCCATAAAAGTGGTTCTGTGTGGCTTAGTAGGTAGAGCATGGCATTGGCAATGCATAGGTTCGATTCCCTTTGGGACCACATATACAGAAAAATGTATGCATTCAATACTGCATACTTATCACTTTGGATAAAAGCGTCTGCTAAATGGTATATATTATATTATATTCAAAGTCACCTCGTACTAGTTTTAAATGTGTGAGAAATGCTAGTTCGTGGGAGTGATCTGAGAGGAAATCTTCCAATCAGGAGGGTGTTTTCAAGTACACTTTCACCCCTATCTGTGCACGTGCCTGCAGACGGGGGATGGGGGATGGGGGTGCAGGTGTGCTCCATCCAGGATGGGGAGTTTTAGTTCAGGCAGGTTGCCAGTGTATACCCTGGGTCTTCCAGAAGAGGGCCTATGACAGGCATACAGTGTTGTGCAGGTCTAGGGAGGATTACTATTTGATTACTATTTGGTTTACCCAAACAGATTTTCACTAACATTGTTCTTATGAAATATTTAGCAAAATTTCATAGTTATTCAGCCCCTCTAGGTTAATGCGCTGATATGACTGAATCTACTGCAGAGCCACTGTGACACTGTGTGATCAGTCATCCTTTAAACGCAGAACCACGCAACCTGTAAAGGCACTTGTTCTAAGTGCAGGTATCCCACTGCAGCCTGGGTTCATGCCTGTGCCAGCCTGGCTCTGGCTAGGAGTCCCGTTTGGGGGCAGCAAACTCACAGTAAGAGGGAAGGGGTAGTTGAATTTGAAGAGGGTACAATTGGCCACCAAATTGGGGAAAAAAAAAAAGTGGGAAGAAATCAGTGGGGAAAAATTATAATAATCTAGTTGCCCTGGTGAAACTGAGCCTGTTCAGGACAGCTGCCATGTAAAGACCCTGTTAAGTGGTGTACATAGTGGGTGTACGTCGTACAGGCAGAACCGTCTGAGAAATAATCTACTCTTTATTCCTATTTCTTCATATATCAAATGGCAACTCAGGTTTACAGTATAATTGCACACTGTGTATGTCTGGCGGAGTGACTGAACCTGATACATGCGGTTTAAGGCATTGCACAGTACTGTATGTTATGGGAGAGAAATAAGTCTAGTGGACATGTTGATTGTTCGTCGTACGTTTCTGGAGTGAAAATGTTAATAAGGCATCTCTGAGATATCCCAAATCAGATTTGCAGGGTGTCATCATCGAAAATCACAGTGGTAAAAAAGTGTACAAATGGAAAAGCCCAAATCAAAAAGAGAGAGGAGAGCAAACCTGGCGATTAAAAAATGGTTGCTTTAATAGAGTAAAAAACTCTTATGGAGTGCTGGAAGTGACGCGTTTCGTACCAAAGACTTCATCAGGCTCTATGTTTCGGTTGTCATCATCATCTGGGATGGACGGTCCACAGCTGCCTGTCCTCCAGACGCTGGGAAAGTCAAGCTGGCACCCAGCTGTCCTTATCAACAGCCCTAGTAACGGGAATTTCTGGGATGAAACTGTGGACCGGAAGCCATTCATTTCCAATGAGACACAGACTGTCCTTCAAAAAAAAAAGATTGAAACAATGTCTGGGGGTTATTCCTTGAATTATTTGCTGGTTTATTAAGGAATCGGGCGCTCAACATAAGTACACTTGTTTTTGTTTTTTTAATGCCTTGATCTTGAAGCCTTGATCACTCGATTCCTTAATAAAAGGGGTTTAATAACAGCAAATAATTCAAAGAACAGGGCCCAAGCATTTTTTCAGCACTTTAATGGCCACTTTCCTCAATAAGATGAAGGAAATTTCTTTCCGCTTTCCCAGCGTGTTGCAGTTGCAGTGTTTCTTCAATTACTTTTTTTATTGTGACACCAGAATATGTTTATCAGGAGGAAACTATCTAAGATGTCTCCAATTGAGGTACATTTATTTTGTTTTCTTGACAACATTCCACAGTGTACCTGGCTGGTGTGCTGGCTGATTTATTTTTAACTTGCAGGCACACTGTGCAGCAGTCTTAAGAGCACACAGTCAAATAGTTTGTTTAAATATTAAAATATTTCTGGAGTATTGCCCCCAGCTCTCCCATAAACTTGACTTGAATCAGCTTGACTTGAATCCAGAGGACAGTGGTCAAGTTTAGCTGTGTCAGAAAGGGCTAAGGAAGTCCTGGCCTTTTTTTGTGTTCCCAGCCAGACGTCAAGGATGTGGTCATAACACTCCAGATATGGTGATAGGAGCTTTTTTTCATGGCTGCTAAATGTCAAAGGTCAAAGTTCTCTGTCAGAGTCCAGGGTCAAGGGTCAAACTCTCCATAAATCAAGAACTTTTTGGGAAGGTGTGGTGAAATATAGGAACAGCCAATGGTGGTGTTCGGCCTCCAGAAATCTGGATGGCGTTTTAGCTCAGTCCAAGGTCAAAGGTCAAGGTTGTCCAACGACCATTCTGGCCTCTGACCATCAGGTATTTAGACACCATAAGACTATTTAACAGGTCTTAAATTCCCAAATTTTGTTACCACTATTTTTGTTCTTCAAAAAGAATTGAACAACTTTTTTTTTTTTTATGTGGACCATCTCTCCTAATAAAATAACTATTGTCTGGAAATCGAGAGTCCCAAAAGTTCGCTTGTGCTATAAATCTAGTGCTGGGGATGTGAAGCAGAGTTATTACTGTTGGTGTAGATCTTTTTTGCTATGTCTCACTTATTCAGCAGTAAACAAGGGCATTTATGCTGGAACCCTGTGCAGAAAAAGAATCTGCACGACTTGCGATTATCTTGTTTTCCAACTTGTGTTTTCCTTGAGGATGTGACACAGAATTCTGAGGGTAACCTTTCGGACAACAGGAGACTGGATTTCCTAACACCCTAAATGATCCAGATCAGACCAGTGGAAAAGCCTGCTTTCCAAAGCTTTTTTTGTTCCTTCCATTTCATTTATTTGTGGTTCTGTTTGTACAACTCAGGGAATTGATTCTTCCCCATTGGCTCTTGCTACAGCGATGGAATGTAAGGATTGGCAGTAACCAGCTATTGTAGGGGCAAGAAAGTTTTGTTTTCTATTTTGCCATTTATTCTTAAAACCTGTTAATTAATAAAACATGGTATTTATAGCACCAAGAGACTCAATACTACTGTAACATCTGGTATTGTTTTATACATTTCATTTAGAAGTTAAAGGGTAGCTCCACTGGAAATCTAAAATTGAGCTTGTCGCCACTTCCTTTGCAGTTTGGAAGGTATACAGTTTCACAGAAGAGAGATCCTCATTTCCTTCCACAAGAGTACCATATTCCGACTCTGATGAATGGATGCTTGATTTTTAACTCCCTGCAACAAAGTCAGTGTTGTAGCATCTCCATATGAGGCTTCGGCGTACGCACAAATAGCTAAACGTGGAGAATTGTCAATGTGCAGCCACTTTTTTTGTGCAACGTTCTTTACATTTTTAATTGAAACGGGATGTAAAGTGCATTCCTGTCCCTCTCCAATCCCTAGAATACTTTGTGAAGCTGCCTAGGGTTAGCATAAATGGATACAAATATTATTTTTCCCCATGATCCATGCCGACTTAAGATACAAAGAGTAAGATTTGCTCATTAACAATAAGAAACAGCATATTCATTTTTAGTGAAGTCTTTATGCATATGTCGATTTGCCATAAGAGCAACTTATGCAGTTATTGTCACATTATAGAATATGCATGAATCAAGATATGTATTTTTTATTGGCTGTGAAGGCAAGTGCAGGGTAAGATACAGAATTGACATGAGAAATTTTGCGACATTTGACTTGAGTAATTCCCTTACTTACTAAGCTGATAGTTTTACGAGTTTAGTCATTGACAAAAAAAATAATAATTAAGATGATTTATAGTATCCTATGTCTTCTAATGACATTTTATTTATAGTACCTCTGTGCACTGAGTGTATTTTATACATCTTGGTAACCAGAGTCTAACTTTTAAGTGCCAACTGAGAGAAATCCAAACCCTTCCGCAGCCTTGAAAATAGCTCAGATTACCCTAATTTGAAATTGTGGAATTAAAAACCTATTGTGGGGTAGAAGAGCCATTTTTCCTTCAGTTACCTTTTATGTAACAGATGGTTTTGTTTTGCTCTCTCAATAATAAACTGCAAATACTTAAAAGTAAATCAAGAACTCAATATTAAGCGAATGTGCTCAACTGTTGAAACTGTGAGTACAAAGCCAAGATCTCGTTTTCTTTTATTTCTAACGTTACTCTTTTTGTTGTTGTTTTTGGAGAGAAATGACTGCGAGTGTGTGAACATTCAGTAATTTCTCCCGTCCGTCCCTGGTGAATTCAGGATTTTTTTTCCCGAAGCATTTGTCCAGCGTCTCTGAGCAACTCGTAATGATTGTTTATTGTGTATGGAAAACTAATTGGGGCGGCAGGTCGCTTCTCCGCTCTCCTTTCATGATGTTTTCCATTTGACAGTTTGAGGCCTTTGGTCTCTGGGGCTGTCAATTCCATTCCATTTTCCCAGGCAAGTGATCCATCACCAAACGGCCAGAGCGGGCGAGATTCGCCAAGCATGTCACCAAATAAAACAACATACCGGCTCCTTAATTTTTATCAGGAGGGACACTTGTTTGGACAGGAGCAGGGGGGAGCTGCGAGAAACAAGTGCTGGAAACGAGCGGGAATATCATTCTCCTTATTTATCTTTCCCACTCTCCTCCCTTCTCCTAGATCAAGAAGTACTTCGAATTGGAGCCGCTGGCAAGAGGGAAGAGTTGGATACTAGAAGCCAGTTCGGTGGACAACATGGAGGCTGTGAGGGAGAGCTTCAGTCAGCTGATCGGCTTGCTGGAGGACAAGGACACAGAACCTGGGAGGATATGAAGTGGTTCCTCTCGAGTAGAATACAGACTACAGCCCAAACACAAACTGTCGGGAATGGCTGGTATCGCACTGCATTGCGTTGTCGCTGATGAGGGGTGTTGTCAAGATGGATCTTAATATCAGATAAAACGACTGTGTACTAGCCTCTAGCCAGTAGACAGGTCGATGACCACATAGCATCAGAAAGGAAGACCGTAAATATCCGTTCAATCCCCTTAATATGGTCAAAATCATAAGCAAATGCAAGCTGTAAGAAATAACTAATTCAAACAGTACATATTGTTTACTGCTCTTTGTGCCATTTTACTGGAAAACATGGTTTATTTCAAATGCAGGGCGTAAAATGAATGAATATGTGTGTAGTTGCATATTGCTACCAAACACTATTCATCAACACATATGCCTGATATTTAGAATGACTGGAAAAGCATGGTTGTCAAGTGCATCGGTAATTTATCCTGAGAACACGGAATGTTTTAGTGACACACGGTTGTAGTCCAAGGCCTTAAATGACATGTTTTAAAAATGACATTATTATTATTATTATTTTTTCATTTTAACTCGTTTTAACTCTAAAATGTTTCAAGTGTCATTCAGCAGAGAAATTACTCCTGTTGATCCTCAGTCTATGACCTCTTACCTGGTAAACTTTTGCAAGGAGGAAACACCCCTGGTACCAGGACTGTACAGGTGGGATCTAAAACTGTCCACAAAAGGAGAAGATAGGACTTCAATTAATGAAAGTTCTTCCTGGTTTGTTAGAGTACACCGAAATGCATGTTCCAGCACTCAGTAAAGAGCATGAACCGTGGACCTTTAAAGATTTGTTCTCTCTCCAAGAGTACATTTAAAAAATAAATAAGGGACCCTTTTTTCAGCCATGATTCTATAAGGTCTATAATATAGCCAACATCTGATGGATTTTAATTTTCCTCTGTCATCCAAGTGTTTTAAATTGTCAGAAGCATCTTAGCACTATTACATTCTGTCCCAAAAAGAGCAATCAACGGTAGACCAAAAGTAAATACAGTGCTCTGTTGTCCTTAACTTTGTGAATTTTGCAATTTGTGCATATTTTCCATTAATATCAGTGTCTGCAGAACGTATGAAGTTGCATCAGTATCAAGGAAAGTAATTCATGCTTAAAGTTATTAGTTAGAGGACAAAGCACATCACAGTAAAACAAATTAGCCTGTAGCATTAGGTGGACATCCCGCATATCCGCAATCTATAAGAATATATAAATATGTACATGGAAGTAGTCTTCACAGGTACTTTACCTTGTAAAGACATTTTGTTTTGGCTCAAGTGTTTAGACAATAAGTGATGTTTGTTATGTCTAGGATTTGGGTGAGGTCCTTTGTGTTGTTGTTTTTTTGTTGTGGTTGCTCTTGAGTGTAAAACACCCCTGTACTTGTAAAAACTTGCAACTGTCTGTTGTGCATCTCTTCCTGTGGATTACAAACACTATCAATCAGCTGCCACGGCAGCTCTGCCTGAACAGTGGCTGTCTGACACCCTAATATCGTCCAAATGTTAGGTAGGACCCCCTTCGAGCCCCCACTACTTCTCTCCCAATGTATATACATACCTCCCAACACACACACTCCAGCCTCGAACATTAAAAAAAAATGCCAAAATATTGAATTCTCATCAACAATTATTTTAAGAATTTTCATCCTGTTTTCAAACATTACATGTGCCACAGGTGTCCCAAAGTGCTTAGTGCAAAAGAAAGGAGGGGGAAAAAAAAAAAAGTCTCATACTTTCACTTATTTGTAGAGTATGCTTGGTGCATTATGTTGTATTTATAGAATCAACCAAATTTTTATACCCTATTAGCCAATTCAGCTGCCTTTTTTGTAATTCATTTATAATAGCAAGAAATTTGTACATTTATTACAGGTATTCTTGTTAGCTGACAGGGCATATGCCTGTGTTTGTACTGGAAGAAATATTCTATATTTAGCAGTTTATTTTGGTGGGTAACTATCAGTCATTCACAAGTTCTGCTGTGTATATGTGTAATTTATACATGATTCCCACTGTCCAACCACAACAATAAAGGCTGAATAGAGGACATGGCTGTTTGTGGACTGATTATTTACGCCGTCGTGATGTAGAAAACGCTTAAAATGCATTACAAAATTAAGATCAACATTTAATACTTATTTGACTATTGTGTTTCTTCCTCAGCTGTAGTGTAGTGCAGTGTAATACTGCAAGGCTGAGGTGTGAACTCATCTTTGAACATTTAAATAAGTTCTAAATAAACTCATTTAGTTTGTTTCATTAAAAAAACTATTTAAAAAAAAAGTTTTAATGCATATGTTAATTTGAAAACACGCCATATAGGTCGTTTATCTTATAATCAGAATGGAGCTGTACCAGGAGAGCTTTATCTAAGAAATATTCTCGTAAAACTGCAGATTAGTTCATCAGCTGCTGGAGGCCTTCAATGTTTGCTTTACATTTTTTCTGGAGGCAATGTGCACAAGACTGAAATAATGTACAATTGCAGCTTTATAAACTATTTGGGTAGACATAAAATTGTAAAATGCTTATTCACAAATGAAAAGGCTGTGCACATCTGACTGCATGCATGCTAATAAAAGGCAGAAATGAAGTGGTCTTAATATCTCCTTTTGATGCGAAAGAGAACGCACATTTTCCTCAGGAGAACGCATGTTTTCATTTAAGGCTCCCAGGCTCTGGAGCGGTTAGAATCGGTCTTCTTTTAAAAATACTTTTAAAGACGTATTTTTATAAACTTGCTTTTAAGTGTTTTTTCTTTTTGATTTTTCTTGATTTTGCTGTGGGTGCCCGGTCTCATGTTTATTTTGATTCCTTTTGACATTTTCTGATTTATTCCCCTCTTGTCTCTAATTTGCCCCTTTTAACTATTCGTACATGCTTTATGTTTATCTTGTTGTCCGCCGTTTTTACAATGTAAAGTGTTTTGCGCATCTGCAAGAAAAGTGCTTAATAAGTAAAGCTATTATCATAACTAATAAAACGGTGATAAAAGGATATTAAAATCTGTCAAGCTGTGAGGTAAAAAAACATACCACACTTATCCAATCACTTAATCAGAGGTGGCCAACCCTGGTCCTGGAGAGCTGCAGGGTCTGCTCGTTTTCGTGTTTATGCAGCACTTAACTGTATATCCAACGACTTCAATTGATCAATTAACTCACCTCACCTGGTTTCTTGGGTCCAAACTGCTTGCCGATTTTGAGGTTAAGGCAAAGACAAGTGTGCCCTGCGGCTCTCTGGGACAGGGTTGGCCACCCCTTTGCAAGTGAGGCAGAGGTTTTTTTAAAGTGGCCCCCGCCACCTTCGCTGCATTTAGATAAAGTCGGCAATGGTGGAAGGGCAACAGATGTTCCGAAAGGCAGCTGGTCTCGATGATCCCGCCGCCTCCTCCACCGCCGCTATCTGAATGTGTTCTCTGCCCTCCCAACGAGGGGGTCGCTCCGACACGACAGCAGCACTGCTCCGCGTGGGGATGCCTCCAGAGCTCCGGATTAAAAACAAACAAACGGCCACAGCATCTTGGGTGGATCCTCGCCTGGTGTCAAACAGGGTTGACCCGGTCAGCTGTGGGCTTGTGTGTGTTTGTGCTTCCCCCCCCTTTCTTTCTGTTTTTGTTTTTGGAGATGCCAGGAAATTGAGTGAAGAACCCCCCAGACTATGCAGAGGCGTTTCCTATGCGTGTCAACAGTCACATCTGGTTAAATAAACACGATCTGAAAGCCAGAGGTGACGCAAGCCGCGGTGCGCTCACCGGCCCGAATAATTTGGTGTGCCAGTTTTACCTAAACGACTGTCTGAACTTTCAGAGGATATTAGCTACTGCATAAAGGATTGATCATTATAAATTGGCTATAAACTTTAAACTTTATCTTTGCTGATGATGATCAAATACATTAAGCTGTTTTTAACAGCAGAACAAAAATAAGTATTTTTGGGGGATGCAGAAAACTTGGTCCCATGGTTTCAAGTGAATCACATCACAGCGATAATGTTTGTGAACATCATGAGAACTATTATTGCTACACCTACCTCCACCTCAACTCTTTAATTTGGTGTGAATTTAGAAAAAAATCATTTTAAGAACCCTGAGATTTGTTCTGTTTTTGTTGTTGTTTGCTTGAATTAACACCTTTTGAGTGCAGGTCCCTTCTCCACTTCCAGGAATGCAGGAAGTCAGTCCCAGGAAGGCTGCTGTTGAAGTACACAGCTCTGCCCCACCCCCACCCACCCATTTGTTACCTCACTCATCGCTGATTCACCAACAGATGCAATATTCCCTGGTGGCCAACACATCAAAACAACAACAACACTGACAGCAAACACATTCTGTGATGGAAACCAGCTCTTAATTAAGAAAAATACTTTCTTTTTTTTTTTTGGGAGGGGGGGGGTCAAGAAAGCCAGTGGTTTGATGTCAGCAACCCCCCACCTCCCCAAATCTACCCTACCCTGCCCCCTCCTCCAGGAAAGAAAAGGGAAATTAAAACTGTAATCATACCAACCAAATACAGAAAACAGGTTAACAAGAAAAAAAGTTCAACCAGAGGTTGCCATGCCAGTCCCTGGCCAAGTTTTCAGCTTATGCTACATTACAAATTATATTTAGCAGGGGGAGGGCTAGGTCAACTTCAACATGCATTTCGCTCGATACTTCCCCTATTGTAACACGTCGTTCTTTGTGTGAAAACTGGCAGACAGTATTGGTGTTTTTTTGACAGAGAATGGAAAAACCAGTTATGGGTATTTTATTATCACACCCACGGGGTTGGAAGTTATTCTATAATCTCTTAAGAAAGAGAAGGAACAGGTTGTAGGTGCTGCTATGTTCATTTCTTGGTACAGTCTGTTCTTATATTTTCTCTCTTGGTACTTCCTCTCTTGCAGACTATGTGTTACTTGTAGCTCTGACTTGTCTTTTTTTCTTCGCTACTTATGTGTTAATAAAAAAAAATTCAGTGTAACAGTTGAAAAAAAAAAAAAGATCTGAATGTCAAAGAGGAAAGAAAATGTGTGAAAACATGGCCAAAAAAACTTTTGGTAGAGGGAAAATACTGCTACAGTTCCTGCAAAACTATATTCCTTGAAAAGCTATTCTACTAATTTTTAATGTTTGTTTTTTCATCAAACATCAGGCCTTTACTCAATTTGGTAACAGTATCAGAAGCAGATACTGCCCAGATAAATACATATAAATCTAAAGCAGACACAATATGAGCCAAGTTTAGATAGATATTTTTAGACTGAATTATATTAGTCTACATGTGTAAAAGCATCACAATAAATTAAATAATACCCTGAAAAACCTACAAAGGCAGTTTTGGAAAGGAGTGGATTACTGTAAGTATCCTTCCAGTCATTCTGTTATAGATATCATAACAGATAGTATCTGACGGCAGTCTGCAAGTAGAGCAAGCCCAGAGGATTTAATCTTTTAATTAACACTTTTGTTTTTGTTGGTACTACTCAAACTGGGATACAAAATGGCAATATAAATGATTTATCTTGTAGTGTGTGCAATGGAAGGTCTTTGAAACCCTACAGCTCATTTTTAATTTTAGAGCTGTAAAACTAATTGACGTTTTATCAGCTAGCAATCAATTAAACATGTAGGGTTAGATGGGCTTGAACCAAAATTGATAATGTGTTTTATTATTGTATCTTCTAGCTCACATATTTAGTCTGTCCTTGTCTCTGGGAGATTTGGCTTCATAGTGGAAATGTGCAAACTTTCCTCCTCTTCACAAAGATGTAAGTATTAAATAATGCAACAACTATAGTTTAATCTCATTCATCTCTATTATTGCAAAGACCATGGTTGCAAGTTCAGTCTAAAAATGTTATTTAAGGTAATTCCCATTGCGACCACATATACTGAAAAATTTATGCATTCACTACTGTGCTTTGGATAAAAGCATCTGCTAAATGGCATATATTATTATATATATTATATTAATATCCCTGTTTCAATCCAGTTTTAGACCTGGGAAGTCTACTGGTACTGGAGAATAGTGTAAAACAATCTTTTACAAGAGAAAAATGATTTTCTATTCATAGATATAGCCAAATGATTTTAACTAGTTGATCATTTAATTTTAGGTAAATTGAATACAGTTGTCTTTTACTAAAACACCTTGCGTTGGTTCCACGATTATCATTGCAATGTGTGGCAGTGTGAGGGCATCAGTCTAAACTTTTGGTAATAGGGTTAGGTGTACCTCAGGGTTCAGTCTTGGGCTCATTGGTCATTAATTCCCGTTATATGCAAAAACTACAAATGTGCATTTGTATGAGGATGTCTTACGCTTCACTTAAAGACATAGGCTTTGCTCCAGACTGACTTGACATACTACAAGATTAGTAATTGTAAATATATTTTACACACTGACATCATGCTATTTGGTACAAAGAAAACTATTACACCAGTAGATGACAAATTTAAAATGGACACAACTAACACATGCCAAACACATGCCAAACAAATAGAAAGGTAAATCGCAAGCTTGGTATACCTGTATACATCAGACAATAACAGATGCCTTTTTCTGGATTAAAGGGATGTAATTTACTGCCATTGAGTCACAGTCATAGATAGTTGATGCATTACACAATGGCTTGTTCTTATGGGTTGTCAGTATGAGATCCACCATTCTGAAATATATGTAGGACTACACAATTACATTTCAGTTAGAAGGTTCAGTTACTTTACAAACATATCTACTTGTAAGCTCCACATTATTTAAAAGAAATAGCAGTTAACGGATTATGACTCTATACAGTGAAAAACAGAAAATGCCTGTCCCAAAGGGTATGCAAAGAAAGAGGGAGAAGGGCCCCTTCGAAAACCGAGATGTTCTTATAAATCAGATATTATTTAAGATGATAAATAATATCAGATCTATCCCAGTGGCATTGTAAATTTGAAAAATTGAGTTTTGGTGGACACGTATCCAGTATGTGAAGGAACCTGTGACAAAAGGCTGAAGTCTCAAATCTGAAATCTAAATGGATCCAGAGATGATTTATTTAGGTGGAATGAAAACATAGCGAATGAGAAATGAAACCACTCTCTCCGCACTATTGTACTCAGTAAGGGACTTAATGGGCACTTTGCCAACTTGGTCAAAAGAGGGTAACAACATGTGTATTCAAACAAGCAACAGCTAATAAATCAATCTGCGTTGGACGGTAAATAGCGAATGACCCATTTGCGTTCGACTTCAAAACAGCAAGGCCCTCAGATGTTGTCATCGTAGGAGAGTAGGCCAAGCTCTGTAGGCGAACTTCCACAATCCAAACAGTTTACAGTGGAGAGCAATCTGCAACGACTCCATGTGGGCAGCGTTTAACGCTCCAACACAAATGTTTTAAGTGCAAAATAGAAGTGACTCTTACTTTTTTCCACTCTCAAAAAAGTATACAAGTGACTTCCGTCCA
Source organism: Aldrovandia affinis (assembly GCA_029706075.1). Lineage (NCBI taxonomy): Eukaryota > Metazoa > Chordata > Actinopteri > Notacanthiformes > Halosauridae > Aldrovandia > Aldrovandia affinis. Next base: position 2,535,456 of record JAINUG010000105.1, on the reverse strand, counting down.
CAGAAAACACCTGTGTTTGGATTGCATCTTTTCGAAATTAAGACGAATGCGGGATCCATATTTGGTCAACATTGGGAACAGGATATGGGGGGGGGAGACTGCAGTGCCAATGACTCTCTCTCTCTTATTATTATGCCTCATGCCACAAATCGAGTGTGGTTGTAACCACAAGTGGAGTCCGTGAAGAAAAGTGAATGAGGACTAGACCAGTGGGGTTAAGTTACAGGCTACAGGGTGTGAACAGGGTCATGGATGCCATAGCGATGGGATAGATGAAGGAGTGAGATAATAGGTGAAGAGAATAATAATCAGGTTAAACATTAAAGCAGACAATCTGAAAGGAGTGGAGGGGGGCTGATATAATGGGAATGACATGAGAAAGAGGTAGGACTACAATAGTTTTATTTCGCCATATGTAACAAGTACAATGGAATGCTTATTCTCCACTCATTCCCATAGCATAAAAGAATACAAAAGCAATAAAACACAGTGCAAATAACAATAAATAAGAAACACTGTGCAATGCAATAAAATCTGCATATAAAGAAAAAAAACAGGTAGTGTAAAATGTCTAAAAGTACTCTTGTGCAAAGGATTCTGTCAGATAGACTTATAACGGGGTTTATATTCGGTCAATATAAAAACACACTTAATAATGACTTGCATTCACTGTTAAAAAACAAACAAAGGGTGATCACAATCGAATCTTTTGTGTGAAAAATAACTAACTGACTAACTGATTTGCAATATTGTAACCCAAGCTTCAGACTCAATGAATTGTACCGTATGTGGAGCATCACATTTTTATTTTAATGATGTAAAAAAAAAAAATGACAGGATGAAAGGAACTCTTGCACCCTAGACCTAGATGTATTTGACATTTTATTTACAACTCCAGATTTGATGATTTTACATAGAATTAACTGCCGCTCGTTTCCTTATATTTGTTCTACAAGTTACAGTTTGACATTTTTACGGATCCCTGTTATCGTCCCTGAACTGGAATGAACCCTCTCGTGACTTAGAGTAGTGGGAGACTCTCTCTCTGTGGCTTACACTTTCGCCAAGTCTTCTATAATTACACCTAGTGCATTAAATAAAAGGTTGCTGCGTTTCGGTTACCGCGGTTGAGCCATAGGCCCGCCGATGCGTGTTGGGTGTCCTAGCCAGGACTCACCCAAACAGCGAGAGTCTGTTTGCGCGCCAGACATAACCTCGAGAAGGAGAGAACAGCTGCTCATTTAAAAACAGTAATCTGTCTGGGAATTGCTCCCGTTCCATAAAATAACTAAAATTCTTCTGGAGGCTGTGATCAGTGGCCGCATCCATTCACTCACTCATGTGTGAACGATGAAAGGATGAGACAAAGTGATGAGAGCAAAGTGACGAGAGGGCAAGAGGAGTGACAAGAGAAATAATGTACATGACACTAATGGCAATTCATTGCAGGCTCCAAAAACCCAGCAGTTCGACATCAATTTAATTTCACAGCTGACATACAATTCTTTAACTTTAGTTGTAAGGTATTGCTGAGACTTGGCAAAATGAAGGCTTACCATCAACTCAATTAATACTGGTATGCTTCAAAAGAATACGTTAACTGCAGGTAATGTGTTATTTCATCAATACGTCAGTACAAGTAGCCTGCAAAATAAAATATAAGAGTTCAAAAGACTGAAATTCAGGAGAGCACAAATGTGCCGACAAATGTCTATTTGGACTGAGCAATTAACCCTTGCAAATACACATTTCAAACAGATCTTTATTTTAATATTAAGATTTTTCCAGTATTATAATTTATGCTTTAAAATGCTTTTGAAGGCTGTCATGAATTGTCCTTCGTTGTGATGGCCCACTCATAATTCTGTTCCTCGAGAAGAGGTTTTAGAGAAAAAAAAATAAAAATAAAGGAGTGGAGTTTCCTTTCATGTGTCCGTCCAGTTGACATCTATACAGAGTTGGTCAGCCTGGGCCCTTCCACTGCGTCAGTCTGTTTCAGATACACAAGATTAAGTGGCAAAAGTGACATCCAAGACCAATCGGCCCACCCAGGAGGACAGCGACTGGCGGAAAGGCTGTCAGAGCCCCCCTCCAAGACATTAATCTTCAGCCCTTCTGTGCTGCCTACACTCATCTTCAGGAGAGAGGATCCTGCTTTTCTCCTTTACCAGCGCCATTGATGAACTCTTAAAGACACGACGTCCACGTGACTGCCCCTCTGGACACCGTTAAACGTGGGGCAGCTGTGACGGCTTGTGTTTCATTAATTGGCAGATCGATCGATTTCAGGCTGGTCTGATAACGGGGCGTGCTAGGGGTGCTGGACTTGACAGGGAGCACATTACCGCATTTGATTACTTGATGAGTGAATTACTTTGGGTGGTTTGGCAATAAGCACAAATTGTTCCATAAACAGGTCACAGTTTGTATTGGAAATTGGACAACCTCAACTGAGAGAGTACAAATCCAGACTCCAGGAATAAAAGGTGTTGTTTCATGTTCATTTTTTGGCAATACCATTTACAGTAATCTGATGAATTGTTGATATTTGTTTGGATATGTTAATAACAAAATGTTTAGAACCATAAAACAGGGTGTCGGGAAAGGTAACAATGAAGAAATATAGTTGTCAGGTTTTAAATAACTGAGTTTGAAAGAACATGTTGAATATTTTTCTGACATTTTAGCATACATTTTAAAGTTTACATATAATTTAAAGTTTAATTTGCACTTGGGTATTTAATGTGTTATCCTTATAACACATGAACTGAGTATTACTTGTTCTACTATGTGTAAATAATTAAAATTGCTAATGTCTCAATGTGTGAGTTTTTAAACATGCAGTTATGTTAAATACATATACAGATTGAAAATGCCACTGAATCTGAATGAATGAAGGCTGTTATGTAATTAACACTTTAACCACATGACTCATGTGGATATACCTTCTGTATTCATCTTACAGTACAAAATATGCATTACAGTATATGTAAAATGACAGATATATTAATAGCTTAAAGTATAAATTTAAGCATTACATTTTCTTTAGTTCAATGGCCAATTACTATTTTATACATATTTTCTTCCAAAAAAAATTCTCCAAAAAAGTCAGATATTTTTCACCCTTCAACAGGACTAATTAACTAGTAAGTATGTCCAATTCAATAGAATAGAGAATACTACCAATTTCACTTGGAACATACTTGCCCATTACATATTTTAGTGTGCATAAAGATGTTCAAAGCACCATACATGTGGTACCCTTTAATATCTTACTTCATTGTTGTATATACAGTATGTATGTATATATATATATATATATATATATATATATATATATACTGCATGCATACAAACACACACACACACATATATATATATATATCAGATTTATATTATTCATTTGGACTCTTCATTTGGATAATTTCCATATCTGTTTAAGTAATGAGAATGTGTGTTTTTCATATCATGATTATGACCAAACAATTAAAAACACACATTGTAAAGTGATTTTATATGCATGGGGAAAGAAAAAAAGAAAAAAAAACGGAAATCTATTGGCTACTGCTGGAAGTAAGTTTGAAGTCGGACTGGGTCCTCATTAAGCTGGAACTGAGAATCCTATCTGAAGAGAGAGCAAGGCCTCAAACTATTCAGCTTTTTCCTTATTGAGCCACCGATCAATGGCAACTTTGATCTCACCCGTCGGTGGTGAATCACAGGTCCCCACAAAGGGAGGGGCAGAGTGGGGGAGAGAAAGAAGAAGAAAAAAAAAAAGTACAACCTAATAGCGCTGAATGGAAAGGAGGAAAAGAAGAATACAAGAGCAGATAAATAGCGGAAAATGAGAGTGTTATGCCATGGCATGCCTTCAGTCCCAGGAGAGAACCTTCCTGCTTCGGCCCAGCCCTGAGAACCAAAGAGGAAGCCGACCCAACTGAACGCGGGCCTTTGAAGAGACCTGAACTCAAATTAAGCAGCATGCCACGGATGCTTTCTGTTGTTTTCTTCTTCTTCGTGAGAACTTTTTTGGGGGTGGGGTGGAGGTGGGGGTTGAGGGGGTGTGAGGTTTATATATCTATATCTGTCTGCCCCTTGGACAACGCATGCAACACAGCACAGTTTGAACCAAATTAAGCTCCTTCCTTACTGATTTATTGTTAAGTGGAGCACCACTTTCTTACACCCCCACCCCACCCCCAGAAAAAAGATAATTCTGTACCAATTAAATGGTCCGTTTTGACACTCAAGTAGTTGAGTAAGTAAGGTGTTTAAGAACCCCTGAACTGGATTTATTTGTTAGGGAAAAAAACTAATCAAAACAACAAAGTCACGGTTGTTAAAATGAATATTGTCAATGCTTCTCCCAGGTTAACATTTTTTGCCATTGATGATATGGTAAATTTGGTGCCACCTTATTGATGCAAGTTAAACAGAACGTTTGTCTTTTGGTTGTACCTTTCACCTGCTGTAATGTTATTATCATGTAATCCTACAAAAAAGGTTTGAGTTGGTGACTCTAGATGCCCAGTCTTTAGTAAGTGTTTTATTCAATGTCACAATTACAGCAGAAATGATCATTATGGAACCTCAAACCCCTCTAACACTAAATGGAGGAGAGAGTTAATCTCACATTATTGTTTCACCCTTGATAAGAGAGTTCATCTCCTCATTTTTTTATATTTGTGGCTATATTTCTGGGAATCTCAGTCTAATTCATATCAAATAGATTGGTATGTCTCCCACTATGTCTGGTCATATCTAATATTGGATCCAGAGTATTATTTGTAAATAGCTTGGGGTCCTAGCGTCCTCTTGCCTAGCATTGAACTGAACAATTGCTTGAAAACAACTTATCCCGAAGGGGTAGTGCAATGACCCCAACTATGTTTGTGGCAAGGTGCTACATCCTACTTGAGTCTATATTATAACTATTTTTAATGTGAGTTTAATTTAAGAAGTACAAACATATTATAAGGACTGGTCTCCTAATTTATTACAGGGGAGAAAATGCTGAGCATTTATGACATCAATAGGAAATGTTGGATTAGGAAGTGTAGCAAGAATGACCCTACCGACGGTGCAGATCGCTGAAATGTCGCTCACGTGTTAGAAACGCAAAGGAGAAAGCATGTGCATGTGACTCGCTTCTTTATTTTCAATAGCTGTTCCCCCGTTAGTCTGCACCTCCCCAATTTCGGGGGTGCACCCACCCCAACAAATAAAAAGAAATATGTCCTCTCAAAAACTCAGTCATAATAACCAAAAAAATAAATAAAGGTTCGTAAAAAATAGCACATGTTGGAGCTGTATGTTTCCAAATTTGCTCCAATGCGACTATGACTTGATCTGGTTGAGAGCAATCCAATATAGTTCTGGATATTTACTGTGCATGCCAAGTCACATAAATCTGAATAATGATCACAGCCTCGCCGTAGATACTGGATAAGAGCATACTAAACTCCCAGCTCCAACACAACGTCTTGCCAAATGGGCCTCCGATGACTAGTGAACACAGTATGGTCCATCATAAGGTAATCCCCTTTCACATGGAAGGCTGAGCAAAAATGTTCAAAATGGGTGAAATAAGAGAACCCAACATGGACACAGGAGATGTGTGTAAATGATACAGTAGGATGAAATAGAAGTCAAAGAGGCAGATGTATATGGTGAGGGTCCAAGATGAAACGAATGTCATGAATTCAAATTCAAACATAACATGATATTCAGATGATGTGCTTCCAAGCGACGGCCTGCAGTGATTTAGATCAGTCCCTGAGCTTTGCACAGCGTGATAAGCAACAACTGTTCACTTTCTGGAGGCGCTGTTGGAAAGGACAATTCAAGAATTCAAGCCGAGTTTCACAAGTAAATTCACTCCTGAAGCCCACACTGCAGACAGAGAAAATGAAGTGCATCAGTGATATTGTTTCATCATATGAGGATAGGTTGAACTAGTCTCCCCCTACAAAATCCATTAAGTCAATATTTAAGTGCCCACACTTAAATATTGGATTTAAGTGTAGATTGGATACTCAGATATTTATTTTATGTTGTTCTGCAAATGCAATCATGGTGTCAGGGTGTGTGTGTGTGTGGGGGGTGTAGACAAGAAAGAATTAAGACATTTGGTTATTATAATACAGTATATCATGCATATATCCAGTATTAAGAACAGTAAAAGGTACATCCACAACAAAAAAGCAGAGGGCCTAGAAACTAGAAACTAAGGTCTGGGTATTTGGGGGTATGTAATAGCAGTTTAGTTAAGGATAGGATAGACCATTTCCTTGAAAATGTCATTAACTTGCCTTAAACGTGCCATTTATCACATGTATCTAAATGGAGCTTGAAAAAGTAGGTAAGTATCAGTATGTGAAATTGAAGACATGCAGCTTGTTGAGTGGGGACGTTCTGAAGGGGATATTAATTAGGGTCATATTATATATTAATGTGTGTTTCTGTGTGGCAGACGTGGGTCAAATACATACTGCAAGTATTTGAGTATTCGTATTTGAAAACACATTTGCAAATGCATTTTAAATGAACATTTTCAGATGTATTTTACATTTTAATAACCATGCTGAAAAGGTGTTTCATACTCTATATATTTAAAACAACATTTTGTACATGCTTCGCAAATACTTTGTAAAATACATTTCAAATACTTCTATAAATACATATGAATTACTGTCAAGGCCCAAAAGCTAGTTTAAAAGTCATTGAGTAATATTTTTCGTGCATAGGTAATCACTCATTGTAATCACTGCTCACTGTTTACCATGGATTTACTCCAAATACTTAATTGCTGCTCTTGCTCTGGCTGAAGTCACTGGATTTAAACAAAGAGAATGCGGCAAGTCTTGCTTCTGTGGGCACCACTGGCAGTGATGCAAACTTTGAGGTATATGCCATGCACTGATTTTTTTTAAACTTTCCGTGGGAAACACCCTGATATGCCAGAGTGCCAACCAATTATCGAGGACTTTCCGTCAAAGATGTAGGAATAAACACATTCTTGCGGTTTTCTGAATTTCCTGGCTCCCCATTTATCAACAGAATGTGTGCAAATTCCACCCTAAACTGTTCGTAGCATAATTTCGGTGTGAAAAGAAGTGGCAGCTGACACCACGTGTTTCGGAAGAACCATGTTTGTCTAGGGTCGCGTGTCTACGCTCTCCCGAATTGACAGCCGAGGTTGCAGCGAGCGCGGCTTACGATACGATTGGGCATTCCACATTGGGAGGGAAAAGCTCAAAATAAAAAAAACCTTTCATGAGAATGTTCTGCTTTCACGGTCAGAGAATAAACAAACAAACACTCCAAAAAGGTCTCTGTGTAAGATGCGGATTCAAAGCAGCACTTACTTATGCTCCAAAGATAAAATGATCATTATATTTAACCATGTTTTTTATCCCCCTTTCTGGAATTGCCAATTGTATGTTAGTTGGATGTTTAGAGAGTTCCCGCGACAACCACTGCATTAGAGTAGGAGAGCTGTAGCAAGACTAAAGCAATCCTCCGATACACTCACAGGCAGTCAACGGCTATTTCTCGTACTACAAGTCCCACAGTGCACCACAGTGAGGTGGACGCTCATTGGAGGATAGGTGTTACCCCACTGACGTCTTCCGAGGAACTAGCAGATGCCTGATGAATCGCAGGGTGCCAGAGAGCTGGAGACGGGGAAATCCCTGACCTACCTACCTACCTACCCACCCCTATATAGCCAATTTGCTCTGCCACTGCGCTCCCGGTCATTGTCGGGAAATGAAAAGGTCTTGATTTGAACCTTAGTCGTAAGGCTCAGCCTGCACTCAAAGCCTGTGCCTTGACAATGGAATTCTTTAATTAACTAATTAAGTACTTACTGTAGCCAGAGGCAACTACATTTCAACGTTAATTTAAATAGTTCCAACAACTACCATTTAAAGACAATGCAGTGTGCCATGAATATTTTTTGCAACAATAGTTTTTGTTGAAACTGTGATTGGCTAACCCAAGGGAATCAACACGATGTGTGACTATCATACAGCAAGGTGCTATGCACACAAATGCCCAGGGTTTTTCTTCCTCCGTTCACACTGTACTGACCATAGTATAGCAACCAAAAAGCTATAGCTACTACGACCAATGCAGAAAAAACGTCTGGAAGTAAAATGGCAATAAATCTCAGCTGTGGCTTTTTAGACAACATGAAGAATAATGCAGATATTTTGCTGGAAGCAGATTATTTTTTGTGAACGGGAATTGCACAATTTTCTGTTGGGGAAAAGAAAAAAACGCTACAAAGAAAAACGATGATGACGATGCACCCATTCAGAAGCACCCACCTGGCATTTCTGCTTTGTGTGTTTCATAATATCCTAATTTCCCTTGAACAGGTAAAGACATGATAAAAACATAATTACATCACAAATGGAGGGTAAAATAATTCATTATTTTTTACAAAATAGCTGCAGTGGCACTTTAATTACATGTTATTGCTCACCCTGTAATAAAGCTGCCTTTGTATTGCTGTTCCAGGTAGGTAGACAGGCAGGTCTATTTTATTTGATATAATGGAGAACAGTCAAACTAATTGCACAGGATAAATCTCATTTAGAGCATTTCATGTTTAGAGTACCGCTACCGTACTCATTATTTACGCATTTATGCATTGTCACACTCAGTGTAAGTGTTATTCCTCAGTGGTGAAGAATAACACACACAAAACTTACGCAAGAGTATCCTTCATACTCTTGCGTAAGCAGCGTACAACTTCCACTCATGTATAATGAGTAACAAACAGCCTTAAGACTCATTCACAAAAACCACCTCACCCACACCAAAAAATAGTTAATGATCAACAAGCGCTGCCTTTCAATGCTTGAAACTGAAAGCTCTTGCGTTTCTTCACAAAACCTGCCAAAGGGATATATTCAATGTCTTCAAACTGTAGAATACCAAGAGCCATATGGGTTACTGCCACAAAGACCAAGGGAAGGTCATTTAATTCTATAATCATTTTATGATGATTATGGGATTGGAGTGAAAGTGAAAAAAAGTATTGCAAATGATTTTTTCCCCCCTTTTATCTGGAAGAATGCTTTCAACAGGTTTTTTATGGCATATTATATATTTGAAATGCACTGCATTACAAAGCATTGGCAAGTTGTGGACCCCTGTCTTTGAAGTAAACTTACCATAAAAGCAATGGCACACACGAAAAAATGGAAAACACTCTCTGTCTTTCATTAATACAAACTCTCCGTTGGTGGGGCTATAACTGGCATATCAGAGTGGTTTCTTTTGACAAGCATGGCGATGGAACAAAACAACACCTGATGGCCAAACGCTAGAGACAGTGAAGAATTTGCATACAGTGTGGTAATTAATGTGGGGGCTATACCAATTAAGCTGGAGAGCCACTGTAAGGCATGCTGGGGCAGTGTTGCTCCAGTGTTTACTGAACACAAACAAACAAAACCAGCAACAACTGAAAACAAGCACCAGCGGCACACTCATAAACTAACATTTTACAAAAAGCAAATTATTTCCCTCCTTTAGACACCACAGTGTCATGTCTACATTTTGTTTGGTCTACTGTACTGTACTGTGCTACTGTACTAGTTGTCACTCAGAGATGTGTCCATTTATGTTCACTAATCTGACGTACAGGACTGGTATAGTATCTTATGGTCTCCAGCAGATGTGATCCAGGTACATAACAAATTATTGTTTTTCTATTAGGACATATTTATAAGAATTCAGACATATGTGTCAGACATTACAGTCATTTAGCAGTGGTTCCAGCACACCTGATTCAACTAGTTAGTTACTTAACAAGCGTTGATTTGTTGAATCAGATGTGCTGGTGGTGGAATTTAACAAATGCATTGGCTGGGGGTCCCTGAGGAGAGGATTGGAAAGCACTGATTTAGCAGATGCTCTTATCCAGAGCGACTGCACAAGTGCATCCACATGAGCTCTTTTTTAAAATATATTTATATAGATATACATTTTTCCTGTTTTGGGTAGCCAATTATAAACTCGTTTATGTCAAATATCCCTTTCCCTCGCACTACGAGTTCACCACCTGCAACTCTGGGGCTGGCAGTGAGAAAGGCGAACTGAATCGTCTCCTCCGAGACGGAACCTGCCACAGGTTGCGGCCACTTGCAGCCACAGTTGGGCTGGTACAGTCAGGGCTCGAAGTGGCATGTTTGTTTGCGCTCTCTGGAATAGATGGAAGAAGGATGAGAAGGACCACCAAATACGTTTGGGGAAAAAAAGGAAAAGAACTGGCGATAAAAACTGGTTCCCAGACTTAATTTGTGAGGAAAACACAATTTTGTCTCCTTTGTCTCCTTATTTTTGATGACATTTCAACTTCACTTTCTTATGTACAGGTAACCGCCAAAATAAAGTCAACACTTTGGTAACTTGGGGGGAGGGACACTCAAACAGCCCTGGCCTGGGCTAGGAGACTCATTGGTAGGGGGGCTTGTTGGAAAGGGGAGGGAGGGGCCTATCCTCCGGTACCGACTGTGGCACCCCCCAAAAGACACTTGCGATACTGCACCCATTTAAAGGATCCCACATTAACTCAAGTGTTGCCTTCGTTTGGCGATATATGTCTGAGACTGAATCATTTTCATGGTGTAAAGATTTTCTCATTTCACTAAGTCACTAATTTAATTTCTAATGCCCTCAGGTTGGTATATTGGGAAGGTAAGTTCCTTTTCTATCACTCTTTTCTAACATTCCTCAAGTTCTGGCTCTGCTTCACATTTGACAAGCACTGAAGAACTTTCTTTGCAAGGAAGAAATGAAAGAACGATGAAACAATACTTTTGAAGCATTACGTCTGGGGAGAGAAATATGTACATTTTTAAAAAGAAAGACCATTAAGAGTTGCTCTTAGTCACTTGCTGTACCAGACAAACATATTAGTATGCAGACAGATTCATCTTTAAACTTTACCCACGTCTGAACAACTTCATAAAGCTGTCTGGAGCACTGAAACTTTAAATCTCTATTTCTCATTTTATCCTCCTTGGGTCTGGCAGAAAGCATTACTGTAATCTTCTTAAAAAGTCTAGTTTTCATTTCCATTACACCTGTAGATTGTGTCATTCAGGGGGCTCAAACAAAAAAGTAAACTTTGTTATATTTCCAGACATCCCTCACCCATCTATTCAGTGTTACCTCATCTAAAGTGGCACAATCTATTAACCCTTTTAAATATAGCACAAAGTATATTTTATGAAACACTTAGTGTGCCACATAAGAGAATTCAAATGGTGTCAACAAAATGTACAAAAATTCAGTTCGTGCTAACAGTTTTTAAATCCTTAATTAAGGTCTTATAGATGGTATTATTTAACGGGACAGAATGTAAGTAATACTACTGCCAAAAGGTTGGTTCTGAAAGTATATAGACCCCCCTCCACCTCCCCAACCCAAACCCAAAGCTATCCAAAATCAAGATAAGGAATTGTGTATACAGGCTCCAGGATTTTTCTATTGAATCTATGAATCTAGAAGCTAGAAATTGTTTAGCGTGACCGAGACACTGGAAAGATCTACAGAGGGACCAATTAGCTAACTACTGGTCACAGGCTCAACTAGTAACCAGAGGCTAAAAGAGGTAAAACAAATTGACAACCTGACCTAACCCTCCATCTACTTGACATTATACGCATGACTAACTGCTTAATCAGGGAGCACTTAGCATTCTTTCGGCTTTCATCACTTTGCATTCCGAGGCTCATCAAAGGCAGATCTACTGAGGCATGCAGTCTCATTTGGGTACATTGTGTGCACTTCCGCCGCGTGGATCCATTTTCCACCGGCCTTCCATTATGCTACAGCGAGTGAGAAAATAGTCCTCCGTAATGTAAAGGGAGAATAACATGAAACAGAAAAGATGCACAATAAGTTCAGGGCCTTTCTGTGATCGTGTTTCAAAGGCAGCAGTTTCGCTGGCACCGTTCGCCCCAACAGTGTACGGCCGCCATTTCCCCGCTAATTGCCGCATGCTTATTTATAGCGGGTTTGCTTTTTAAAAATTAACTTTGTATGTAATTCCTTCATGCCAATTAATTGAATGGGAATTAACTGAAAGCTGTCGCTCCCCCCTTCAGCTGAGACCTTAAAGCCGTCACTAGTTGACAGAAGAACAACAAACACTTCAAAGTTGCCGAGAAGAGCTTGGAAAATTGCACCAAAAGATACAACAGTAAATAAAGTACAGAGTAAAAACAACACGTGTTTTGCAGAGAGAATATGGTTAACACAGAGGCACAGGGGTCCAATCCTCACGCTTAGAGGCGCAAGGCCTGTTTAAACAAAAACATGATGCATCTGATCACCTGACCAGCAGCGTATACATTTATAATTCCATATAACAGGCAACAGATAAAGTGTCAAATTAATGTGATCTTTTTAATTCCTTGGCAAAGAATGACATTGTATTTTATCCACCAACTAATCTCATGATTTCCTGAAATGGACTGCTGCAGCTTGTGAATATGCATGCTGATCTGCAAATATTAAATACTACATCAGATGTCAAGTGATACAATATTGTTTGATTGATTCTATGCATCGTCCTGTTGGTGGGCTTAACAGAATTACACTGTGATGGGGGAGCAAATACACATCCATCTTCTGGGATGCCAAAAAGGGAGGAGCCACCTTCCCCTGGTTTAGAGGGAAATTATTCAATGGGTGATTTAATAAATATACAAAAAACAACATCATCATGAACAAAATCGACTCAATATTCAAATAAATATTTCCACCGCAACCTCTTGAAACAATGCATAAGTTATGCTGGGTCCAGGCACTGACTTACAAGCAAATCAATGAATAGCCATCTTTGTGATTAAACGTTATTTTCACTTTTGAATTCTGAATTCCAGAATGTTTGCCAATCCTTGTTTAGGCTGAGATGCAAGCAGCAAGCCATTAAATGAATAGGTAGAACTTTTAATAACTGCCACAATGATCCTGTGACAAGTATACCCCATAAGTGTAACGAGTGGGGGGAGGCCAATATTCAAAAGAGACATATCTGCCCCCCCCCAATAATTTGTAGACATCCCTCTTCATTATGTTCCCTCCAATATTTAATATGTGGTTACGCCCTTGGTATAACCTTTGGAGTTTGGAAGTATGGAAACAGCACAAGCCATAATATGCACTTTATTACAGACAACCTCTTTGACGGGCCCATCACATTAAACTTTTGTTTTGGATCCAAGGGTGTCGTTGCTAGGGAACCTGATGTCACACTTTATCAGCCTATTCACTTTTTTTTTTTTCTGCCCCGCCCCCTCTCCTCCCCACGCTATGGTTAAATGAAACAAAAATGATTACCCAAAAGCTGCTATAGCTTCGGGCTACATGGAAATTGTTTATTGATATTCTTCGGCTCAATTCAAAACTGGGACCTGATGAGACAAGAATGGGGAAGGCAGAGCCACATTTTTAAGGACATATTTTAACAGAACTTACTACACGGAATGGCGGTGTTACAAAACTGACAGGAAGAGAGAGAACTACGAAAAAAGAGTTTGGCATGAAACACTATACCCCTAAAGGGCACGGAAGCCCAAAAATGTCCCATTGAAAGTAGGTTCTCTCCCTGTCTAGACTGGCTGATTTCTCCCACTTTTAAAACGCATTGCGAAACTCTATTGTTATCACGCACCCCATACAACGCTGGCCAATGATGAGGAAACTGGTCTTTTAAGTAACATTTCTATGGGCAAGAGCTTACCCTAGACTCCATCAAAATGATAAGAGTAGCTCAAAGCAATAAAAAAAAAAAAAGCTGTAGCAAACATTTCAGGCTTGTTATTTTTCTTCCTGACACCAGGCCAACTTCGCAACAAATTTGAAACTTCCTGAAATAGAATTATGTCTGCATCTCTAACAACATACACCAGACTATGAACAATCTTTGTATATTCTGAGCTTAACTGCCAATATTTTCCCAACCATGTCTTTCATTTATTTTATATTTATTTTGTCTTGAATTAAACTGAACAGACCTGATATTCCTCAACAAATTGTATTGATAATTGATTTGATCCTTTTACTCATATTAACACAACCCAAGCAGTTTAATCCTTGTGTTTTTTTCATAATCAGGTCTAGATCTTAAGACCTTATTAGATCTTAACCTCCTTTTAGAACTACGGTATGTCATAACCTTTCAATCCAATCAGAATAGAGATGAGTATAGTATATCTTATCTCTTATTATATCTTATCTTATCTTAAGTTAATGGCAAATATCTTCTTTGCACACCAAGTGAAACACCAGACAGCTTACTCTGAGGATCTGGACTTTGAACCGAGTAGGCAGAATATTTATTATGATTGACAGCTTACAGTGATTCATGTCAAGGGTGTTTATGTTAGTGGAAGGCGCAATGATATTAAAATGATATATGAACATTCTATTTATCAGCACTGCCGGAAAATCTGGTTGACCAATCAGCATCCAGGATCCATTTTATAATGAGCACTAAGGACTCCTCTGGTCCACCAGTTATCTGCTTGTGGTCTGGTTGTGCCAGCTGCGCAGGAGGCGCAGTCCATCAGCACAATGACTGGGCATTCCAAACTGACAGCGAAATGTTCAAAACACAGTTTAAAAAGGTTGGGAGGGCAATGCAGGGCAATGCAAAACAGCAAGACAATTTCAGGGACAACTGCCGCTCTCACTTTCTCGTTGTGCTGAAATCTTTTTAAAGTTTTACTTACTTATTTCTGGTGGTCCAACCAACCAGGGTAATTCTGAATTTTGCAGGTCAGCCTTGTGCATATGTACTTTGGGGAATTTCAATGCTAAGCTAAAATTTGGAGGAGAGTATACAGATAAATGCACATGAATTACTTTCAGTAAATATTCTGCCAAATGAACAACTTGATTGTCAAGATTCTTACACCCTTAAAACCTGTTGAGAAAACAAAATCGATGCATCCGTTATAACTACATAACAGGTTGGAGTGTAGAGGCAGAAACAGTAAAATGCCGATATCTTTCTGAACTATGCTGAATGACTAGGATTTTTTTCCTTTAAACATTGTAGAGTTACAATGTTATGAGGAAGAGTACAAACAATTCATTTTCGAAGTGACCTTCCAAATTCTACATGAATTTATTCAATTATTTAATTAAAGTAATACAAAAAAAGGCTTACACCAGTAGGTGGACCAATTCAAAGTGCAAAACAGTTTTGAGTTCACTTTCAATAACATACTTAAAGCACTGCTAACGATTGTGAAACTTACAAGTAAAATGGTTTGTGTGTAGTGAAAAAGCAATACTGTCTTATGTATATGTAATTGTTTCTCCGTAATCCAATCTGCAGCCGTAAAACGCAAATAAACTTCTGTAAATACCAATATATATATATATATATATTATCAAAATCTGTATGAAACACCAATCAAAACTTCCATAAGAATTAATATTTTATTATCTAATTCTAAAACACAAATCTTAACATCCTCTCGTTTTACCCCACCACTGCTAACCATATGTATGCTTCTCATCCTAAAACTGCTCTTTGGTTCCTGCTCTGATCTAGAGGGTGCAAACTTCTTAGGAATTCCTCAACTGTTTTTCAACACATCACGGTGTCACGCAAACCAAAACTTACAGTTTAAAAGTGAACCGTCTTGCAATGACCTCTTGAATCAACATTCATTAAGTAATGTTGATTGACAAGGAGATCCTTAATTGCTACTTAATTACCTAAGGGGCCTGTAGCTCTCTGCACATGCCAGTAGCTATTAAGGCATCAACACAGTACATGGACACAGGAGCCATGCTACATTCAATTTCAACTACTCTACTGGAGGGGTTTGAAGTGGACCACACCAAATAATGATCTTCAGATAACCTTGAAGGTAATGACTTAAATGGCCAGTACATCAACAGGTAATTAGCACTTAAAAAGGTTTTCTAAATCCTATAAACCCCTTTGTTGATGAATTATTTTCCAAATGAATATTTACCAATGCTAATGAAACAAAAAAATACATTCGATATTCTTTTATGTGTCGTAACATGTCAAAAGGCTGCAATTTGTGTCAAAAATTAATATTGCATTGCTAAGTATGGAATCGCAAACTCACAAATTGGCAAATTGGCCAATAATGAACAGGGGCTGTACAAATACTTATCTTCCAATAAGTATTCAGTTTATCAGCCCCACACTTCATATGACAGTATAGCACAGATATGTTACCAGAACCTTATGGAAAAATTCTGTCCACGATGTTCCATGAATGCACTGCTAATGAGTAATATGAACAAAACAACATGTTTGGGAAAAAAGTATTGGGTGGATATATAACCTCATTTAATAAATACCATCTATAATACAATGAAGCCATGAAGAATAATACAGAAATGACAGCATTGACTATGTTTTCACAACTAAACACACTAAAACTATTCTGAAGCAAAGTATATTTGGTGTCCATATTTGTCTCAAAGCAAAGCCGTTAAACTTGGATTGTCAGCTTAACTTTACAATACCTGCAAACTGAAATGGATTGAAAATAACATAGAATAAACCATTAAAAAATTATAGACGATAGTACCAAGGTTTTTGTCCTACACATGACTTACACACCCAACAATCACAATTGCCTACAGCACACAGCACAAATATATGAATTATTAGAATGGTAAACAATTCAGTTTAAAGAGATTATGTACATAAAACATACATTTTATAAGAAAGCATAACAAAGCAGTGGAACAGTAATCATAGGCTAGGTCTTTATGGCATGGACAAACCACAGACAGTAAATGTAAAGTAAATATAATATTTAACATTTGTTGAATCATAGAAATGTGGCATATTCTTCCCCCCATCAAGACACAAAATCAACTTTTTTTGTCTTCATGACCATTCTCAAGACTGATGGAAAAAGTTTATTTTTAACAAGCACTTACATTGCGCTTGTTCTGTTTTTTTCCACTAACTCCACAGAGACAACTGTAATCAATTAAACCTTGGTGAGGTATTGAATCTGGTACCTTCTAAGCAGAGCAAACACGAATATATAATCCCTGTAAACAGAAAGCTATCATAAATTCAGTCCATTGTTATAGATATTAAAAGTCTAGACTTGTATATGTTTGTAGACGTTACACAAAAGCTGGAGGAGCCATCTGCACATCAGACATAGACACAATGCCCCACACAATGGAGGTGGCTGTGGCTGGAATGTGGTGTTCCCAGGCAAACCGGGAAGGGAGATTACAGAGTAAAAACCCACACCGCACCCACTTTTCCTTTTCCATGTACAGGAAGCCAGATGAGAACCACGAAGCTTGATACCAATAACATGCCGACAGTACCTGGATACGCAAACAGAATGCCAGGCTTAGCGGTCAAACACATGCGGCCGCCAAAATCTTTTTGTCGTACCGAAAAGCATCTATATTTTTCAACACCTCCGATTCGTCGGGGAATGACTTATCGCATTCCGGAATGTTCTGAGTTCTGTTCCCCAATGCACCTCTGGCCCCCAAAACAGCAACACAAACTATAAACGGTTTTCAATATTCACTGTTGTGTATGAAAAGTTCAAAAAGGCAGGGTAAATAAATCTTTTTGGAGGGTTGGGGCAGGGGAAATGTGATGCAAAGAACCAAATACAAAGCCATTTATGTGCTTCACTAAAAGCAAATATTACCCCCTCTCCTCTCCGCACAAATCAAAGATATAAAAAGCACAACTGCATTCATTTCATTAAACTAAAGTTCCCAATGTTCCATTACTCAATTTGATATGCAATACTCCATAACAACCTCTCAGTTTTATACTGCTAGTCACAGAAACTGTGAAAATGGGTCAAATAAATCTATCAGGGATTTAGGAAATTTGAACAGTATAATATTATATATCCCAAGGAGTATGAAATATTGAGATTGGCTCAAGTGTTCTGAATAGTATTCAGGATGGCCTAGTATTCAACCTTCTCTCCACAAGACCAAACCTGGCTTCTCTTCCTTTAGGTCAATCATCACACGTTCCTGTTTTTCTCAGGTACCCTTGAGTGAGGCTGAATCCAAGCCTTTCTCAGTGCAGTTAACATTACAAAACTTTAAACCAGCTTGAAGGGCAATTTTGTTTGTCAGCTGGAAAACAACACCAAATCAAAGCCAAAAAAATATTCCAATTATACACGTGTATATTCATGAGCTAGAAATATTAGCACAAATGTGACAAAAATCATGCTACAACTTGTATTCTGTGGTCATTGCTATTGTATATACAGTGAGATGACCTTTAAGGAATGTATAATGTATATGAGTGTTGTGCTCAATGCGAGTCACAGCCTCTCTGAGACAAGTTGGGTTTTTTTTTTTTTTTTTTCTCTCCACCAAAGCTCCTAGCACAGGTGTCCCCAACCCTGATCCTAGAGAGCCACACGCTCTGCTGATTCTCATTGTTACTAAGCAACAAACTAATCAACCGCTTTAACTGGTCATTTAACCTACCTGACCTGGTGTCTTGGGTCTTAGGTGGTTTTCGATTCTAAGGTGAAAACAAAATCAGGAGACCCTGTGGCTCTGCACAACCAGAGTTAAGGATCTGTGTTCTAGCGATTCATCAGATTACATACTTAGAATACATGGTGTATTAATGCCATTTATACAAAGCTTCATTACAAATTCAAAAGTGCAACTGTTTATATTGTCCATTGGGACAATCTTGCACAATTACTGAACTAATTAAATGTCCAAAAGTGATCTACTAATGGAGTTGGCCAGGAACCTAATAATGGCAAACTGAGAAAAATGACAAAATCTGACAACCATATGTGATATTATAAAGTCTGAAAAACAGACTGTGCTCTCTCCAAGAGAAAGTGTGTAAGTCACTCTGGATAAGAGCATCGACTAAATGCCTATGTGCACATATGTGCAATGTAAATGTGCACAATAACATCCACTTTCACTGCCACACCATGCCACTGAACTCTCTTGTCAACCATTCACAATGAAACCTGCGCTCTGTGATATGGCTAACAGGTCTGATGGAGCCCAGAGTCATGTTTACCCTTTGAGGAGTACTGTTGCCCCAATGACGTTCATTCTAGAACATACAGTAAGATTCTAGTTGATTCTAATTTATGACATCATAAAGGGCTGCTAATGGCATCCTCAGAAACCTGTAAAATTCCAGAATAGAACACTGTGAATTAGGACTAAACCTCTCAAAAAACTAATTCCTCAAAGGATTAAAAGCCTAAGCCATCCACAAAAGGAATGTATTCACTTGCATGCACAGCGAAACTCAATGTGTACACGAGCCTGAATTGGATAGTGTCTTCACCCCATCGAGTCATGACGTGAGCTAGACTGGTGCACCCGGGTTTAGCTTGGCGAGTTAAGCATTTCTTTTGTCTGGGAGTTGTGCCTTGTGGTTCAAAAGATTGTGTGGGTTTGGGCCACAGTGGTTACCCCTGTGGTAAAAAGCAGACCAGCCAAAACTGGAAAAGGAAAAACAAGGGTTAAGGGGATTAAAATAACCAATCACTACAAAACAATGCTTAAGTTTCACAGTAAAATATATGATACATTATATCTTCAGATTCCAATGAAAATATCATCTGTCAAAGACCAGTTTACAGTCCCAAGGTAATACTTTGCAAAAGCACTTAATATTAGAGACCTGTGTGGTATATCAAAACATGGACGTGGACTTGAAAAGCGATCACCAGATGGAACGAACGTCAACTGTGCCGCACATGTGCAGATTCACTTAGTGCGCGAGCTGCAGCGAAGCCCAATTCATTCGGCCCATCCGTTTAATACTCTGTCTGTTTTCTGTCCAATGGGACATTTAAAAACGCTAAGACAGTGTCGAATATTCCCTTCAGACAGTGTTGAATATTCCTTTTAAATGTTTAAAATATCGGTTGACTTTTTAAATGCTATGAGTGGGGGATGGGGACGGGGACGTTCCTGAATTGTATTACCTCAGGCATGACGAACAAAAATGAGCTCAGCGATAGAGAATTCATTTACTAATGGCTCACCATCGTTCATACATTAAATTCTGGAGTGCAATATCAGATCTTGGAATTTCTCTAATATCAGTTTCTTAATTTCCTGACTGAACATTTCAAATGAGAGTTTTTTCGTTCTCAGGGAGGGTAGAAAGTTCAACCCAACAGGATCAACCCATACTACCGAGGTCCTTATGAGCACATGTTTCGGATAGAACAACCATAGAACCAGTCTAAGAGAAGATTCAATTGTATTCAATTGAGTCTGAATACAGACTCAATTAATGACAATAAATAGTAAGAATGTAAGAGTAAGGATGGAGTCCACAAGGAACCTGAGAACCTAGAAGTATGTAGAGGACAACAATGTGAAAGAGAAACCTTGCCTTTAAAAGACATAATTAGCTTGGTGATCTTAAGACCCACAAACTGTACAGTGCCTAGCTATGGGAGCAAACAGAGATTCTCTTATCCGGACTGTAGGAAATGACATCACCATTCTGCAGTGGACCTGGGGCTCTTCTGCACACTGCTACACTCACTGTAGTGTTTTTGTACAAAAATAAAGTTGCTTTCACACTCAAAGTCCTAGCTAACAATGATTTGGCATGGTGGAGCAATTCATTATTTTAACTCATTTAATTGAATTAGTTGCAAGGTACACTTAAAATTTGCATTAGAAAGCATACGTTATGCAATTTTTTGCGACTGATGAAACCTGTATCTGTACAAACTGTACTCACTCTGTCTGGGGTTATTCTAGCCATACTGACTCGTAGCAATATTAGGCAACATTGGCATGCAAAATAGCATCAATGGTATTATTATTGTTGGCAAGCATGATGACAAGAACACTCTAATCAACAAATGACTGGTCATGGCGTGACAAAATGTACATGATTTTCCCCTCAAAAACACAAGGAATATGCTCTAAAAATGTACATTACATTACAGGCATTTAGGAGACACTCTTATCCAGAGCAACTTACACAGTTTACATTTCTTTACATACAATGCATTTATACAGATGGATATTAACTAGCAATTCAGGTTAAGTACGTTGCTCAGGGGTACCACGGCAATGCCCCACCTGGGCGTCGAACCTGCAACCTTCGTGTTACAAGCCCAGTGTGTGTGGACAAGGCCTTCCTGCCAGACATACGTATGTACAGCAAACCAAAGGACACCGTATGTGTATTAATGACAATAATAACAACAAACAAATAAGACACGTTGTCATTTTTAAATAAATGTGAGAACAGCGTGTGTCCATGTGTAAGTTTTGAATTCACTCTGTCTTTTCTTTGTACAGTAATATAATAGACTTGAGAGTTAAATTATATGGGAGGACTGACCCAGAATCTGACAGACCTTTTTTTTTTTTTTTTTTTCTTTTTTCTTAATAAGACTTTCGTCTGGCAGCTGGCATAACCAGATCATTTTCCTCTGCAATGGAAAGTTTTGTGCTGATAATGAGATGAAACAACGCTACATAACTGGGCAGTCACCGCATGCCAAGTCAGTAGGCCTGGGACAGAGACATGCCCTGAATACTCAGGTACCTGTCCAACACACCCCTGCTCGCCGCTCCCAACACCCCCCAAATAACCCGCCAACACTCCCTTCACTTCCTGCCCGCTCTCCCTCCCATCAAACCTGTTAAAGTTGGAAGTGCTTTTTGGACAAGCCCTCATAAAACAGGCTTCACAAGCAGTTAAGGTCTCCCTGTTTTCTTTTATTTGTAGTGAAAAAAAAGTCTCCTCCTGTCTGCCCAACTGGATAACCAACTTCCCGCAGACATTCCGTGTCAAGCACTGTATCACTGGCTAGCCAGACTGGGCTTTCTAGCGGCACAGCATGCTTAATCAAACAGTAATTACTTACAAAAGCAAGTCAGAGCTGGCACCAGAAGGGGAACTGGGGATTCTGCCATTATCACGCAGGTCCCTAATTGCTATCATTTGATATGTCACAAATTGATTTTATTCAAACTGGTTGCAAAAAGCATTTATAGTTTCTGTCAATACTTGCGTTTGCAAAAAAAAATAGGCAACTGCGCGTTTTATTAGATTAAAGATTTATTTATTTTCCACTCCCTTGTCACTCTGAAAATAAATGTTAAATACGGCCTATTCTCAGAAAGGCTGCGAATGGGATTGTGTCATCTTAAATGTGTCTACTGATTAAACAGCCAACATGCCAATTTTTGTGTAACCCCCCCCACCGAAAATCCAGGTTTTAACAAATGAGACTGAAGCTGTGAGCTGAAAGGTTCCCACTCCCTCCTCTGGCCCTCAAAGTCCAACAATACCCATGACTTCATTCTCCCACTAGAACACAAAGCAAAAAACTGTTTAAAAAGAGCAATGCCAGAACAATCATAACTACAAAATCACAACATACATTTATATATTTCTGTGCATTACCCTATTTTAGCTAACTGCATTACAGAATATTTAACAGTAGTGCACAGCGTGCCCAAAAAAAAAAAAAAAAAAAATACAGAAAGATTGCCAACTGATAGTCATTCATCCTAAAATGACACTGAATAAGATGAATAAATGATTGTGTTTCAACTGTAAGAAGAACGGTTGTTTATGAACATTTTGTTTCTCTGAATGATTCTTCTCTCCCAGTGCAAAGCAATGCTGGAGCACTCCGGAACACTGCTCTAAGCGTCACTCACAAGGACAAACATGTCCCAGGGCAAGCTTCACAGAGAACAGTGTCATTTATTTGAAAAAAACAAAAACAAATATATATATATATATATATATCACCAAGGATATATCCACTCAGGTCTTTCCTGTCAGCGGCACGGTAGGCTTCTAGAGAACTGGAAACCCTGGTTCTCCCTTTTCCCATCACATTTATATTTATTAGGTCTATGCATGCCATTCCCGCCACAAAGGATGGAGGTTTGGGAATCAAATGAGAAATAACTTCAGCGTCAGTGTGAAAACGCTAGAACAAACGTGCTTACGCACATAGGTTGGAGTCCAAAACTGGTGATAAAAGGAGGTTAACATCATTATAATTACATATCTGTGGGGTAGCAGTGTTTTACTGGAATACATTTGCGTATTGACACAGTTGGTTAGCAATATAAATGGGTGGCGTAGAGAAGGTCCTTTATGATACTCTTACATTACAGGTACTGATGACATTTTGCTACAAATTAAAAAGGCTGACGAGCATGAGTTATTTGAGACGGTCAACAAATTTTGTGCATGTTGACAACTTGTTGACCGCAACTGGATTCAACTCTAGTTTCCCAAGAGAACGCGAGAGAGAAACAATGAGAAATGATCCCCACTGAGCTCCAAAGCCAGCAAGCCACAGCCAACTTCTCTTTGCTTGGGTTCTAATTTAATTCTCAAATCAAATATTGGAAGGCTAAAGTCATTTCTGTCTGCAACAACTGAAACCTGCTGTGAGTCTGGAATAGCAGGATATCGAAGACATTGGAAACTGGTAAAGGAAAGGAAAGAAAAAAAAGTATATATATAAAAATAAAAATAAACATATAACAAAAAGCTGATTAGTGCCTGAAAATCAGTTGAGTGAGACGAAAGGGCTGCAGAGTTTCTTCCAGGCCCAAAAATGGACCAGTTAGCATTATTTGGAGGCCAAATTCTCAACTCTAGTACTTTGAATGATATCAAATTATCAACCTCAAATAATAGTACAGAGTATAAAAAATGCACACAAAACATCAGAAATATATTTACTGGAAAAAATACAAAATTGAACATGGCGTTGCAGCATCGTGGTTAAATTCCTTGGGGGGATTTCATGTCAATCACACAATTCCTATTCCATATCATGTCAATCACACAATTCCTATGTGTCTTCATCCAAACCGTTCCATATCATTAACAAAAGTTAAAAGCCTATTTTGAATAGTGGGCGACATCACAACATAGTGTACAAATTATTAGGTATAGGTGTAAATTTTAACTGCATCCAGACAGCAAAATAATATATATATATTTTTTTTTTTTTTTTTAAACCCAATACATGTTGAAGCATTCTATTTTCAGGAATAGTGGCACATGATGTACATGCTCATAGTCTTCTGAGGGGACCAGATTTGACCAGTTGGTCATGCATCACTAAGAAAGCGAATCATACACACTTCCGTATTGAACCAGTGGGGATATGGCGTGCATTTGATATGAGATGAGCGGAAGCCTCGTTGCTAGGTAATGTTATGAAATTCCCCACGGGCGGGTAACGGGCGGTGCATATAAGATCAACTACCAGCCCCAACCAAGGAGCTGAATTGTGCGCGCAATACTTGTACTCCAATGCCCCCCTCCTGTTCCCACTCCAGAATAAATTGTACAATGCGGTCCGATCCACGAACCTCAGTGGCCAACAATGCTGGAACAGTCGCCCTCTTCATGAGAGTCAGCTGGTGTCTGCTAACCCGCCTCCCCTCCTCCATTTTTTCTTTTCTTGTCTCCCTTGTTTTCTGGGGCTTTTTTCTGCTTTACTTCATAGTGGCCCCTGCTGACAGCTGTGAGCTGAGGGTGTACGACTGCCAGCACCTCGGTCTGCTGGGAACGGGCCAGTCTGGGACGAGCAGAGCGCCTCCCGCCATCTACCTCTCCTCCAGGCACACTCTGTCCAGCGCCGGGCTGAGCCTCTACCTTAAAGAGCCGAGCCTCCTGGCAGCCGCAGATAGTCCACTTGTGCCTTAATGAGGTCTGACTCTGAACCTGTCAATCAATGTTTATGCAACAAGAGTGTGTGTGTGTGTGTGTGTGTGTGTGTGTGTGTGTGTGTGTGTGTGTGTGTGTGAGGGGGGATGGAGATAGTAAACGTGGTAGTAAACGTGGATTTATGAGGTTCTATTTGAAAGAGATTTCATTCATTTTCTGTTTTTGGAAGGTCACGCATAGCACATCCAAAAAAAGTCCAAGGCACATGTACTTGGATGTTGAGTTAAAAAGCCTTTATTGCTTGGGCATATCCATGAGGAAAAGTTTGAAAGACTGAAGTAGTTGAGACTACAGCCAACGCGTATCAGCTCAGACTCAGGGGGTGATGAAGGCTATTGCATATTTTTGGTTTCTTGTGTGTGTCTGTGTGTGTGTGTGTGTGTGTGTGTGTGTTTTATTTATCTTTGTACTTTTTAATCTGTTTCTCTTTGTCTTTCTCTTTGCACCCTCCAAAATCACCATAAAACCCAAGGAATATTACAACTTCAATATAGTTCTGAACGTCATGAAATAATGAATCATCCATTGATTGACCAATCTGGACCATCATCTCTGGTATGCACAGAAGTGTCCGAGTCGCCATGAGTAATGAGACTGGAATGGACTCAACATTCACTGCCCCTCACCGCATAAAATGGATGGCGTTCAGCACCCAAAGGATTGATGCCATGCTTCAGCTGTCACGATGTGA
Source organism: Aldrovandia affinis (assembly GCA_029706075.1). Lineage (NCBI taxonomy): Eukaryota > Metazoa > Chordata > Actinopteri > Notacanthiformes > Halosauridae > Aldrovandia > Aldrovandia affinis. The sequence goes on along the minus strand of JAINUG010000105.1, from coordinate 2,510,002 downwards.
CGAGACCGTAATGTTTAAACTGTCTAGAAACGATACGATCAAGATCTAATGTACAATGCTGTCGCTTTCACGGGCCTAAATTAACCTCCGTCCCCATATGTCCGAAGAATATGGGAAGAATATATTTTCAGAACACAGAGAGATTCATCTCCACTGCATTGGTCTGTAATGCCATTCTTTCTCTCGCCTGAACAAAGTCAGAAAGATCTGGCAAGTTGCTACAAATTTGGTTTAATTTGGATGAAAATTAAACTAGTTACTAGACATTCTGGGTTTAAGTGAAATTTTAATGTGAAAGTGAAAACTGGTAATCACCTTTTATTTTTATGGTCTGTTAATGTTCGCCTATCGTACAGTGATTTTGCATTATCAAATAGCTGAATACATTGCAATAGTAAATAGACAAGATGACCCTTGCAATGTCCAAGAACTAATGAGCAATGCTGAAACAGTTGAAATCCTAATCTGATGATGATTAGCCAAGCCTGCATACAGTCGTGACGTTAATGTTGGAAAACACAGCCTCTATAACAGTGTCACAGGAATGATGACGCTACAGTTTTGGCTGTGGCTTGATCACTTTCCCATGACAACTTTTATCCAGACTCAAAATTCTGAAGAGATTGCGCAAACACCACAAATCTTGACTTATCTAATTTTGTACACACACACTTGAATACAACGTGCAAGACCTATACATTTACTTCCCCCATTGTTTCAAAACTAATATTTAATAAGAATATGTCTGAATACATAACACTTTCAAGCAAGGAGATTGAGCTGATCTCAAACTCCTGCGAACCCTGATGTTGTTGTTATTGCAGTTGATGAAATAGGATCTGCTAGCAAAAAGCCAACTCAGCCATTTTCACTGGACAGAACCAGTGGCAGAGACATGTTCAACCTGCTTTTAAACATGCCATGCCATAGCCTCCTCATAAAATTGCTGGGACAAAGGCCCATTGGTAGCGTATGGGAAGGGATACACCTTTTTCTTCTTTCCAAATGTTGGGCCCTGATTGAAATCCCATGATTACACATTTAAGATAAAACGTGCAATAGGTCTGTAATGATGGCACATGAGTGAACAGACGTCTAGATTGGCAATGTACACATTAAACTAGAGCAGGAGATACTGGGGGATATTCATACGATATTCGACGTCAGCATTTCTGTGGCAATAAAAGGCCAACCCACTGTCATGACATTATCTGACTAATATATGAATCATTAATCATAAATTCTGAATCATAAACATGGGTCACCCCAAGGTTTTTTTTTTTTTTTACGTTGCCAACAGTTATTACTTTTGGGGACATCCTATTTTATCATTTTCATGTTGTTAATGTTATAAAGGCATCAGTGTGCAAAGTGTTAAGTGTGTAAAAAAAATCTGGGGTCTGTGGTTTTAGGCAGGTGAGATATTACCAGTATAACAAAGATGAACTGGAACTTTGATGCTGCTTAATTGAACTTGCATATTTCAAGATTGACCATCGTACATATACACCAGTAAAACATTAGTTTTTTATAAGCATATATGATTACCCTCATTATGTAATTTATATATTGCTTGTATTTTGTTTTGTCTTATTATTTGCAATTTTGGTATATTGAATGGATGTACTTTTTCCTAATGTGTTGGTGCACACATTTTGCATTGCTGTTTTTAAATTTTTATGATACTTTTTTATGATACAATATTATTTTAGTTGTTGGAAATTAGCCTTTAGCTAAAAACATTTAATGCAATGCACCTGATGCTTGTTTTTAAAATAATTTTATCAATGCTTTTGCTATGTCCCTGACAAATAAACAAATAAACCCATAAATAAAGTATGGTTTGCCATAAGAAGTCTATTTTACTGACTGTGTGGCCTGTATCCAATACCCAACCATGTAGCCTAACCTGTTAACGAAGGGAGATTAGGGACCACTTTAATATGGTTCTGGTTCATGGAAGGATAGAGATGGCCTTGGGTAGTGGGAAAATCGCAGCTGCATTTTGAAAAACTTTCCACAAACACCTAACAGATTTTCAGGCGGCGGTGTTAAATGTTTTTTTACCCTTTAACTGAGGGAGGTATAAAGGCCCAAAGATGACCACTTTTCACAGCACACATTCTTTTTTTAATTGTTTATTTTTTGCAGTTAAAGTTCTTTGCATTTTCTTACAGACAATCATGTTCTGTAATCATGTTTTTGAATAGCGGTGCTTCACATACAAACAGAATCATCGAAGATTGTCTGTCCAAAACTCACTCATGACCACTCTTCGATTACATCACAGTGGGTATCATCTGACACTGGACTGGCAAATTTACTTTCGGTTGAGTTCTCGTGCACATCTGTGAGCTGGTAACAGCTCCGCTCTGAGCAAGTGGTAACAACTGAGCCTGTGTGTGTTCTGGTGACCCCTCACGTCTTCCCGTTTAACACTTCCACAGGAACATCATTTATAGTCTATAAAACCTGCTTTTCATTTAATAGTGGGCAAGTGTTTAAGCCTAAACAGATCTTAACGGGTCCCCATTCCCTCCCTCTTCAGGCTTTAGGGATTCTCACCGCTTTCTCGTTCACCTCGACGCGTCGTGCGTCTCGATCTCAGTCCAGTCCCAGCCTTCATCATGATGATGGCCTTGCTGCTGACCTGCAGGACAGGAAGTACGAAAAATGACTGATGGCAGCAAAAGCAGAGGCGACACCTCACACGGAAGTGTTACGGCGATGACCGTCTCAGCGCAGGACGGGATTAAATTGTCGAGATGGAGAAGTGGGACTGAAACCCTTTTTTCCCCTCCTCTTTCCCTTTAGTTTTGCCCGCTGAGTTGCTGGCAAGTTCCTGCTTCACCCCACCGGCAGCAGACTGCATTTTTTTGTCGGCCCACGATCACCGGGAAAGAGCCAGCGGCACGGACTGTATGGCTCTGTGTGAAATGGACAGTGGCCAGCTTGTCACTGACAGAAAATAGTTTTAACCGCCACAGCCAGGGAAACTTCATTTGGTTCCTTATCCCTCCGCAAAGTGTCATTAAAGGGCAAGACCAATCAACTGCGATGGAATCTGAGCAAGGCAGTGTTCCAGTGGCAGGAAGCATGCCCTTTAATGGCTCAGCAGCACTTTGAGGACAATGTCACTGCACTGTGTGCAGACTGAGCTGCATTAAAACTGTCCTGTTCATTTCTAATGTACATTTCAGTCTGAGCCACTATAGTTCTTTTTTTTTTTTTTTTTTTTGCATTTTAATACTTCTGGGATAAATGACCATAGGTCTAAATTATAATAATATCCAGGGTCATAATTTCATGCTAATTTGGATAATTTATTCTGGATAATGATTTCTAGAATGATTAACAGAATACTAGCCAACAATATTATGCCTTTAATTATGACAACAATATTATAACTTCAATACTCCTTCAATACGTAATATAATATGATATATCATATATGCCATTTAGCAGACGATTTTATCCAAAGTGACTTACAGTAGTGAATACATACATTTTCAGTATATGTGGTCCAAGTGGGAATTTAACCCACAACCTAAGCGTTGCCAATGCCATGCTCTACCTACTGAGCCACACAGAACCATACGTCCTTACGTACCAATACGTCCAATCACCCATAATGGCAAGAATGTTCTAGAAACAAAAAAGCCTGGATTCAATCAAAATGTAACTATATACAAACTTTTATTTCCCTACAACGCAAACACATTTTCTGCCATAAATTGTTGTGATCGCTAAACTCACCAAAAGTGTGTTTTTGAATAAAAATGAGTGAAACTTGAGCGAAAATGTTAACTGAATCCAGGCCATAATGTCTGGAGACCCTGCCTCACATTTCAGAAGCTGCCAAACTGTCAACATTTTATGCTTTAGGGACCAATCTTTTAAATGTTTTGGCACTTGTTTTTTTTTCAAGCCCTGGATTGGAAAATTGTTCCATTCATTCCATTGGTAGGACCACTTAACTCTTGCTGGAGAAATGGAGAGAGAAAAAAAAAAGAAAAAATAATAATAATATATATATATATAAACAAAGCATTGTTTGAATTGTTCCCCAATACAAGAATCAAGAAAAAACACTTGGTAAACCATACATCTCAGCCACCAGATCTCAACCCTATTGAACTCTTATGGGTGGGGAGTTTTCCACCACCATCAACAAAACAAAACAACCAAATAATGGAATTTCTCATGGAAGAATGGTGTTGCATCCCTCCAAAATAGTTCCAGACGCATATAATCTATGCCAAGGTGCATTGAAGCTGTTCTGGGGGCTTGTGGTGGCCCAACACCCTACTAAGACACTTTATGTTGGTGTTTCCTTTATTTTGGCTGTTACCTGTAGGACTGAATAAAGACCCAGTACAGGGTTAGTTCAGGGACATACCAACGGTTGCCCTGGTGACAGACTGGCACAAATGTATTTGCTTTCAGGAAGTAATTAATTTTATTATACCGCTACATTATATGCCCCTGATACAGAGCAGCGGAAGCATTCACCCATGTTTCTACTGGAAGTAACAGTGAGAACAGGTGGAAAATGTAGGCTATTCCCTGAAGAGGTTTCAGTAAATATGTGGGAGGGAATCCTCTAGTTTCAGCTTTACGCGCTGGGTCACTGCCACCTCTGAGGGCAGTGGGCATTTGTTCTGTAGTTAGGGAACACTGACAACGGCCATGGGAAAGTGTACCAAGCGTGCAACCACCCATGCAGAGAGCAGATATTAGAAGTGGAGAGGGAGGGGGTTATAATATTCCTTCCATATGTATGTTTCATATTCTGTATTCCTTGATGAATTTACTCAAGTTATTTCATCTTTATTTCAGCTGCTCATTAGATGTTAATCCCCATGTGAATGAAGCCAAAATATTGTAGTTGATTTATCACTGGAAATGCTAATAGCACTTAGTATGTGGCAGTACTGTCAGAGCTTCTGTGGAAACAACTTCTTTCAAGCACTTTCAGTCTGGGAGAGAGCATTACTTTAATGCATCTTTTAATACAGCAAAAACAAACACGTAAACAGTATGTTTTTGCTTAACAATCTATGCTTTGAAACTGTGAAACTGAAGTTACCTTCACATGATACTTTTGTATAAACTGGTTCTGGAGGCATCGTAGATTGGTTTTCTATCTAGACAGAACTATTAATAATGCACAATTCACCTAATTTCCTCAAAGAGGAGATCCCCAGCACAAACATGGGTGGGGCTACCATATGCTACCAGTAACAAACTGATTTCAACCAATTACTTTTGTTTTGTTGTGAAGGTCATTCAGTGATTGACAGCTCATTGTAGCTCCACCCATTTGTTCTGTCATGATGCCTCACTCTATTCTCCCATCACTACTGCAGACCTTTTTTTTTTTTTTTTCAATGGATCCTTTGTCACTTGTTTCTCTTTTTATTTTTGGATGTCAGAGGTGGAATGGTCTACTTTTAGGATTATGAACTGAATCTTGCTGATGTAACAATTTTGCTCCATTAAAAATTGCATCTTTTTTGTAATACTTTTACTATGTTCTATTTTTTTTAAATCATGCTCTCCTTGGAGTAAGAGGATGTGCAGCCTTGAAAACGTCTGAGTAATGGTTTAATGGTTACTCTGCAGTCGCTTATATATCTGCAAATGCCCTCAACCTAAGAAATTATACTAACACAAAATCAAATAATGATGACATCATTGTAAAAGCACAGTATGAACTGCAGTTGGAATCACCCAGACATTTTAATCTACTTGTAACAGCACTTCAAAGAAAAAACAACAACATTAAGTCTGAAATCAGAGATATTTGGCACACTGGAGTTAGGTTTGTGATTTGGGTCATTTGAGGTCAAATATTTGTAGCGCGTTCTATGGGAAAATAAATGACTTTTGAAAACTTTTAAAAAAGCGTAATAGAGCTGACTGCTAAATTACTTAACTTCGAGAAGCCACCCACCCACCCTATTAAATGGAAAGACGACTTGTAAAATGCCAGCGTAGCATATTTGATAAGATGAAACAACTATCTCACCCTTCTTGTTCTGTGAACATCTTAATATTTAGGTAAACTAAATGATCAAACCTTAAGTGTTATAATCTTCTGTATTTCAAGAAGATCATTTCTGTAAATCAATGCTCAGTCCTCCTGTCTTTCGCTGGTGACCAAAATAGCTGCAATAGATATCTAAATTAGGCCAACACCAAAAAATCTGCGTTTTTTCGCATTCGTCATAGAAATTAAGAGACAAATAACGTCAGTCTTAGCGTTTCAATCACAAACGCTAGCGTTGGTCCAACTGCATAAGCGATAGCAAACAATCCATTTTTACGGTATATAACTAATAGATAGATAGCTACGGTACCTACAGTAACTTTAGATGTCAAGCAATGCTGTCCTTGTATTTCTTGCAAGAATCTATTTAACTAACTGTGCAAGGGCTAGCAAGCTAGTCAGTAGCAGACAGTTAGGTAGCTACATGTTTGTATGGCTTGATCATGAAGGATAATTAGATGACCAGCCGAAACGAACGTTAAATCATACAGACTTGATAGCTAGAAATCGATTATTTATCCAGCTAGAAATTACCCTAATCTAGCAATGCAGTTTTTTGTTCCTTAACCGCGAGTCATGTAGGCCTATGTGTAAACATGTACCGGCATTATCGCTGGCTAACAAGCACTATGATGCTTGCAGTTGCACGCAAACTCAGTAGCTCAAGTCTGATACATTAACCAATACTAACTCGCAACGCATTGCGTTTTTGCTGTAACTTGTAACTATCTAACGCCAAATCAAATTATCTGATATCATGTTTAACTTTGGAATGTCAAGATCAAACATAATCTTTACCTGGTTCTGCAAACTATCTGTTTTGCCGCTTGACTCAAAAGACACCTCACCACCGGGTACCACCAATGACTTTGACAAAGCCACTTTTTTCCCCAAATCCTACGGCAACTAGTCAAGTCCAAAATCTATATGCATGGTGACGATAAAAAGGGGTTACATTAAATTTTCCTCTCTACTTCGGTTAATATTCTGAGCATCAAAGGCATATCTTGTTTTATATACAATTATAGCCAGCTACAATGTTATATAAAATAATATACAGTATGTGAAGTGTGTATTGATGTATTTATTGGTGAAATAAGATCAAAGCAAGCCACAGCAGAATGCAAGCAAAACATCAAATAAGACCATAGAATAATAGCATAACAAACAGAATGACTAAATGAATAAGTAGAACAAAGAAAATGTATAATGTTGGTTTAATGTCCAATTTGAAATAAATACGTATATACGAAAAATTATTGGTTCTGAATGAATGATTGCTAGTGTACATTGGAAACAGTGATTATTAACACTTATTCTGTTTGTTCAAGCTTTGATTCGATTTCTTTCTTCAACATATATGGAAGACTAAGTATGACAATAAGTACTCAATGTTCAATACTAACAAAAAACAGAATCAGTGATAATGATATAATTAATTGCCATTAGGGTTGTATGATAGAAACTTATTTCATCTTTTTCATCAAGATCCTATAAAATTGTTACTGAATGTTGTACCCTTAATGATAATTATATTAATGACAATTATAATGATCATGTAAATAATCATAGACTGGAGAAAAAGCAGTAAAATACCTCAAATAAGGTAATGGACAGCACTGTATAAGAATCGAATGACCCATCAGGCAACAGAGTTAGTGACTTCTTGTTGGTTCCTCATGGAAACATGGGGTCTTCCTTATTCATTTATGAACAGACTTAAAACCTCTGAGATAGCAACCAGTTTTGATGTATTAAGCCTTTTTATATGATTGTGTACATGTATGATAAGTTGGCTATTAACAGTTTGTGTATGTTAATCATTTATAAATATAGCCTTCCAAAACTCTTGCCCCAATTCTCAGATGCAGCAAGAGTCCTAGCTGTTTGCTTCTGACTCTATATCTGATATAATCGGTTTTACCTCATTGCAAGGTAGGAGGTAACTTGTCTAATGTAATCAATGTATATTATCTGCTCCTGGAACACTTTTCTTGCACCACATAACAAAACTGACCAATGTCCTTTTGAAAAGAATTCATGACAAATTTAACAAATTGTCTACTTCCCTTTGAATGCAAAACATACAAGGACACCATGCTTGCAATTCATGTAAGTTACACACTTAGTTTTTTTTGTATTGTGAAAGTGACAACAGGAACCAACGCATAAGGAAAAAAATCCATGTTTTTATTGTTTCACTCTTCATATCTGTACAAATACCATCATAACTTTTTATATACATTTGACATTTACATAAAAAAATACAAAACTATATATTTATAACTGAATCTGTATTTAACGTGTCATGTTTGAAAATAAAAAAAGGTATTTTGAAAACAATGTGAGAAAAGCAAAGTGATTAAGTTTGATATATTGTTGATTAATGCTGTATATCACATAATTCTGTAAGTTCTGCAATTGCAATATGGAGTAGCACACTGGCTGTATTGAGAACGAACATTGGCAAGAAAAAAACATACACATGTTAATGGCACATTTTGACATAATCAAGCATCTTCTAAAACCCATTTATGTTTCAATGTAGAAAGCAAAATACTGAATCAGTTTTTGTGTGTTTTCAAGACATAAGGAATCAACTGCTTACCATTAGGGGAAAAAGCCTACATCTTTAATATTACTGTGTTGCACCATTAAGATAACTTTTTCAGAACCATTGAGATAGTCCCTTTGGTGAGAATGAATTGTAAACAAAAAACAGAACCATTTATGTACATTTATGAATGATAAATTCTTAATAAATAAACAGGCTAACATAAGTTTTTTGTTTTTGATTTTTTTTGTTGTTGCTTGAAATAAACATCTGTGATAAAGAAAGTGACATCAATAAGCATATTTATACAGCTCACGGATTGCAATTTACAGCTTGCAGAAGATTTATACTTTACATGGTAGCATTGTACCTCACAATAAATAACACTGCTTCTCTTTGGAAAATACAAAATAACACGGTATATAGTCAGCCAGACATTGTAAATGTATAAATTATAAAAACAAAGTATAAATAAACATCTAGCAGACTGAACTATATGTATACTTCCTTTTTTCTTAAAAAATAAATAAGCATACACATACAGTATGTACAGTATGGACATGATTCATTGCCCTAGGGCTGTTCCACTATCAATGGTAGTTTATCCATCCAGTGTTGGAGATAAATGGAAATAAGCCATGTAGTCCTGGTCTTCATCATCTTCCTCTTCATCTTGGTCTTCAGTAATGGCTATATAGGGGAATACAGCTGTTGTATAAACAGGTATCACAACAGCGCAGAATCTCATTGCATGTTTTTTAAAGCCCTTGGAGAAGCCACAATAGTCTCATGTTTTGCTTTACTGGACTTGGCAGTCTCCAAACAAACTATAACATCTGCCATTATGCAATAAGATTTACATAATATAGTGACAAGAGAGGGGGGTGGGGGATGGGGAGGGGATCTGATGGTTCAACGGCTCAGGGTGTTTTGGCAGATGCCTGAAAGCAGACAAAAAGTGCTCTTGTGATCTAGGATTTGCTATTTTGTTTCTTAAGTTATCTTTTCGTTCAAGCATACAGCTGTTGCTGCTGGGCTGGATGAGATAGAATCCCACTGGCTTTCGCTCAGAGGCCTAGGGGCAGCATGTTCTTTGAGGTATATTCTACAGAGCATTGTACATGGCAACAAAAATCATACAAGCAGAGCAAAAACAATAAAAAACGAAACAAAATAAAAAACAGAACAAAAGAATTTAAAAAAATTAAATAAAACAGGCAATCCCTCATAATCCACCTGAAAAGTTTTGATATTTCCAATCAAAGCAAATTCACTATTTACAGCAAACACAAATTCAGCTGAGATGTTAATGCCTATTAGCAGAACAGAAATAAGAGAGCATAATTTGAAAAGCTTGCAAAGCTTATCCTGCAAACTGCATATGCCACATTTATAAACTTGTGAGGTGATCATAATGTTTGGCCCTCTGCTTTATTTCCATACCTTAAGGCAGAGTTTACATTAAGGTCATTAACATTGAAAATGAAGAGGTGGAAACCAAATGTCATTTGCGATGAAACCGAATGATTTCATCAGGACATTCTTTTAATAGAGGCTTGGAATGTAATTTTGTTTCCTTTGGGGCTACTGCAGAATCTAAAGTCCTAGCCCTAGCTTATTGAGCACAGTTATAGTGATGTGCTGCTATAAAGGTAGGGAGACAGTTTACATATTAATGCTGTTCTTTAACATCAATTTAACAATGGCACCAATGTTACAATCACCTTATGTACAATACTGAATATATGTATCTGTAGTTTTCATATACAGTACATGTAGGCTGAGCTGTATGTCATAGCAGATGTTGATGTTAGTGCATTTTGAAGTGATTGATTACTGCCAAAAGTAAGAAAATCAATACAAGATTACATACAAGTACCATACTGACTGTGATATTTATAAACTGTTAAGATATTGTTTCGACTGCCTATCTAGCAGGTTACTAAGATGAACACTCTCATCTATCATATATCAAGGTTTTAACTGCAAAAGTTTCAATTAGGAATATACTCTGTTAGTTACGAAGGACATTATCAGCTCAACCTCTCCCAGAAACGAGTCTTCTAATATATTTATTTATTTATTATTGTTGTCCGTTTGCTTTTTTTTTTTTGCAGATAACGCAAAACGAAAGAAGCCAGCACAAGATAACATGCAAGTACTCCCATTCTCAAGTCCATTCTGTTTCGTAATCAGCGAGGGGCGGTGTGGGGTTGGACGGGGTTGGAGGAGGTGCTGGGTAGGAAAGGGATGGAGTGGGGTGGGGGACTGGTCTTAAAGAACATGGAGGTGTCTTTCACTTTTTTTTAAATTACTTACAGTTGCAAGATCCAGAATGCTTAATTTCCAGGAGAACTCCTAAAGAGCAAGCAGCCTGCTTCATGACACATTCGCTGGGATATGTGATGTTATCGCTGGCACACACTGCCTCATCTGACCGGCTCTCTGGACACGCCTCCTCGCAGACAGAACAGCGCCCCCTGCTGGTCCGTGCATCCCAAAGACACTTCTTGCCTGCGCTGCACTTGATGTCCTCACAGGAATTGGCCTCTGGTAGAGGAAAAAAATCCATTAATGAATGTGGGAAGACAGTCTTCAACAGTTTCTAAACAGATACAGGATATTTACTGTCCTTATATTTGTTGAGATGTCATTATATATGTCAATATTTCAGCACGCTCCAACGCTTACTGTCAGTTGCTTTTTCCCAGTGCAAAGAAAAAAACTAGACATCAATCCACAGTTTTGTTTGGCACAGCAATACTATCAAAGTCTGAACAAGCAAAACCACTACATCTGGAATATAGTGTACCATGTATTCTAATGTAAAAACATCACAATATGTGCATTATACCTAGTTAGTGTAACTGATATAAAATATTATTTTTGATTGAAAGGAAGATTCTATATTAAAATGAGAAAAAATGCCTTCCAGGTGGCATACCTTTGAAACCATTATACTTCAGGTAATTCAGATAGTATGATTATATCTAGCCAATTCACATTTTAATATAATGACATAACTATCAAACACAGAACTTACTTATGCACTTTCCGTCATATGCAACTCCGATTGATCTGCCATGAAGGCAGGTGGCCTTTCTCAAGTGGCATGCGCTGGAATAGGTGCTCCCATCATTTCCACACAGGTATTGTTCAGGCGAGGTTACTTCGGGGCAAATCCGATTACAAGTGACACAATATGCATTATTGGTCTGATCCACAACGCACGTGAAGCTTCCAGGACACTGAACGTCATGGCAAGTCTCTGAAAAAGGTTTTTACAAAAATTAAATAATATTCATATTATTGCAAATACTCAGTGAAGGTCTTCTGATGTTGTTCACACAATACATAATTGCCACATCTTACTCATTATCACGCACTGACATGTTTTATACAGCGACTTGGTTCCAAAAGTTTACACAGTAAATGTTTCCCCACAACCATTAGTGTAATAGCCAATTATTTTTGGCAAGAGTTACCGATACTTGGCGGAGCAGAACAGAAGATGCCAAAGCACTTACTCCTGCATTTGCCCTGGTACTGAATTTCCAGGTCTGGGTGGTTTTTACATCTTGCTTTCAGTAAGGCGCATTCGTCTTTGTACGTCTTTCCATCTGACCCACAAACCGGCCCCTTCCAAGTGACGCTGGAACAGTCGGGCGCGCAGATGCAGCGAGGTTTGTTCCTCTTATTCATTTTACATCTCTTTCCTGGACCGCAGTCAACACTGTCGCATGTTTCTATAAACAACGAATAAAAAATGATTCAATTCATGAGGCCATATCAATGAAATTAATAACAGTCAACGATTTACTGGCAACCGTTAAAATGCTACTGTCTTGTGCACGCATGCAGTTATATTTTCCGAATACAAAACAACCAATAATATGCCAGTTTATGCTATCATTTTATAGACAGGCTATATACGATCTCTAGTCGTAGATAAAATACATAAACTACCACACCATACATATGTTCAAAGGAATTCGTGGCTAACTCCAAACTTGCTACTCGTGTAGGCTACTCAAATCAATGCGTACCTTTACAAGGTATACAATTCGGGGCTCCACCATTGAAGATCATCCAGCGAAATAGGGTGCTGTTAGGCACATCTTCCTCTGTCCATGAAGTCCCCAGTCTTCCACTTCTGCAGCACTCTTCTCTGCTCATTCCAGACATGTACAGGACCTGGCATCGTCCGTTTTTCCCCTGTTGCAGCCAGCAGTTACCAGCTGTGAAAAGCCAGTCGAATTAATGTCTGAAGCCAGTGACCCAGACGCAACACGTGCACCCTGCGTTTCGTATTGTCCTTTCCTCGGCGGTAGTAAATACTTATTTCGAAACTTAAGGCGGCTGTTTTCAAACACTTGCTGATCAGAACCTTTTTTATTATTATTTAGCCTAGTTTATTAACTGCCGTAATCCCAGAGCCTTAAAACTAGCCTACGACCTTGAGAGGTTTAAATCAGATAGATAGCTGTTCAAAAAAGCGTAAAGCGCCAGACAGGCAAGATTAACTTCAGACAACATTTTACTACCCACACAGAAACACTCGTACAAAAATGTTTACTACTATGCTGCACATTATGAGGGCGCTACATAGCCTCATTACATCAGACGAAACATGATTTTGATTTCAGAATTTCGGAAGATGACTTCCATTTACAATAATTCGAGCCACTAGGACGCAACAGGCAGAGCTTTGCAGTAGCGAAAGCTCTAGAAAGCGACTTTTTTTATTTCACCGCGTTTCTATTTAGCACATCCAATCACTTGGGTGTGAAAATACGTTGTAGTCGGCATTAAATCACACTGGACTTTTAAACACGACTGTACCAGAGAGCGGCAACGTGACTCCTCTGCATGTTGAAAGGCAATTGATTCAGTGGGTCGGAACTGAATGACATATATATTAGAGTCAATACACTGTGTAAAGTTATACCACCGCCAAAAGGAGTTATTGAAAAAAGTTGAATTAAGAGATCTATATTTCGATTTCAGATAAACTGACAAACAGGGGACGCATAATCCTGATAATCACGTGTCCTGTGTGCGGCATTAATTAACTGTATGACTTCTGCCAGTTTACGTCTCCTCCATTGAATCCTAGAGCTTAATGTCAATATTCATCTCTCAATTTTATCAGATTACAGTGTTTAATAATTTTGCATAATAATGATTGTGCAAAACACGCAGCGGTTCAGATATTACCGCATAAAATAGTGATACTATTTTGAACTAATGTTTCTGCATGTTAGCATATCACGTGCGAGCTATGCAACTAAAACGCATACCTGTGCATATTGCTATCTATGTGAAATAGTTGGCGTGAACAGCTAGTTCCTTTTTACATATTTATTGCATTTCACCAACAAGTTATTAATAGGTCGTGATGTCCTATATCACTTGTACTTACTTTTAAAAAGCTTGTTTCATATCTATCATGGCATCCCAGACAATAACATGAATCTATTTTTATTAACACACTTAAACGGAATAAGCGACCGTAGAAGTTTCAAAACTGTTCCTCACACTCGAAAAAGGTATTCAATGAACACATTTAAACATTTTCTTCAAATAAATAGAATTTATGCAGAACAATAAAATATTACAATTAATAAGACTTACCCTGAACTTTGTGATCCTCAATGAAATAGCTGAGCCATACGAATAACACAATTAGGTGGAGCTGGTATTTTTCTAGCATCCTTAGCATGGTGGAGACAAAATGAACTATTGAAACGGGCAGAGGAAAAGTAACGTGCTTACGATGGCACTGTTGAATGAATGTCAGACTGTGGATGCAGCCTCTCTTTTTAAATCTATATGGGTCTCTGGCCGACTGTCTGTGGTGGGCGGTCTTCTAATCTGTGGGGGTGGAGAGCAAGATTTTTTTTTAAAGTTTCCCCCAATCCAAATCAGGTGACATCTCTTGTTAAAACTTTCCCTCACAACCGTAATGTAGGAAGCTATGCTGAGCCCGTGCTGTGCGCGAGCGCTTCACGGTTAAGTGATACCAAGACAAGTAACCAGAGTGATTTAAAAAAAATCAATATCACGCTATTGTTTATAACTAAGTAGAGGGGGTATACCCACGGTTATAATAATGTGTTTCGTTAAGACTCAAACTACGCTTAATGCCCGTTATGTTCAATTTACCAACGAATCTCTAACGCGGGTACTATATTTGGGTCAATTTTGCGTTTTGATGCCAATTGCAGACAACTATAGCTTCTGACATTATATAGGGAGACATGTGAGATTTCAAAATGCAGTTAAATCTCAAACATTAAATTATACGTTTTCACAATAAACTGTAATTTTACACAGTAACTATCTTAATGTAGCATATTGCACTGAATTTACTGTTAGACCTTAGTATTCGCAATCGTCATAGTTAATGACGACTTCGACTCCTTTTGTTTCATATATTGATAAATCTCTAGCTAGGTTTTAGGTTAGCCTGCACAATGGCGCTCATCTGACATATACACATAAACAGTAATATAGCCTATATTTGAACAATACTAAAGTTTTCCACGTATTATATTTAGCGTATGAGTCCTGTGTGAATCGACAACTCAACTCCATAACTACAAGGCTTTCGATTTCAAAATCAAAAAAGCGAAACAATAGTCCTGACATTGGCACGCCAATAAAGTTTTGGGTCTACCAGCTCTACCAGTTTAGAATTACTCTGCGGTAACAGATAGTTTTCCACCAACTGCAGATGATAGTGTTAATCTTTTAATAAAAGTGCTGTATTACAATGAGATCTGCATGGACAGACAATAATAGACGACAGAACACAGGCTTGCTAATAATAGAAGACACAGTTGTTTGGGTCTCTCAGTCAGGTCAACCTTTTAAATATACTCAACCTCGTTTCCAAATAGGCTTCAGAGTAGAGTATAGCATTACACTGGGTTCTATACATTAAACATCGGTCGTCCCTGAGCGACGCCTGTCTATTGTATTCTCATACAAGCCCACGTGTAAAAGATGACAGCTTGCAGCGGTCGCGGTGTCTGTGTGCTGTGTGATTCCAGACTGTCTGCTTTCAGGTAAAACATAACATGGGTCTCCCTCTACCGGCAGACACCGGAAACTGCATCTTGTCTGATCAGAATTATTTGCCGCTAAATTGTAAGAATGCGCAAAGGGCCATCGCCATCATTATTTTGGATCGAAAAGTGCATTAAGACGATATAAGATTCCTGCATCTTATATTAATATAGTTATTATTATTAGTAGAAGTAGTTTCATTTTGCAACCTCTCCTTTCCGGGGTGACTTATAAAGCACAAGCTAATTTTATTAGTAAACAATTCTACCATCAACAATCTATGCACAATCAATTACTTGTGTTTGTTTTTGGCTGTGAAAAATAAGCCCCTCAGTAGGTATGGGAGGCTAGATATGTCCCTCACTGACTGACTGATTGAGTGGCTCACTCCTGGTAATGGCAGTCCCCTAGTGTTTCCCACTACATGACATGACATAAAATTATGTTTAAAGCTATGTGTCTGTGCAGTAAGTGTTTATTTGCATGGAAAAACATTATCTAAACATTAGAATAAATACAAATAAACATTAATGCAATAAAAAGTAACAAGAATTTATTGTGTTTTCCAAAAAGTTATTGATATCTTGTGAGATGGTTAGAAGAGCACAGGTTTGGTTCCTAAACCTCTCCTCGAGGCACTCCAGCCATTCCATGTATTTTGTTTAGTTTTACAGACATAAAATCATAGTTTTGCATCAACAAGGTAATTCTCAGCGAGCAATAGCCTGCCTAACCGGATTTTCAAGATGTGGCGTTCAAGCTGTCATAAAGAAATTTGAAGAAACTGGGCAAGTTGAAGACAGAAAATGCAGTGGAAGAACCAAAAAGCTGTCTGCGTATGATGAACAGTACTTAAAGGTCACTTCCTTGAGGGACAGAAGGAAATCCAGTGAAGTGCTTGCTCAGCATCTGGCAGAGTCATCCAGCACCAAAGTACACGCTTCGACCGTGAGAATAAGTCTTACAAGTAATGGTCTTGTAGGATGTGTTGCAGCTAAGAAACTACTCTTGTGGAAAGGCAACAAGCAGAAGCATCGCAATATGCAAAAGACCATAAAGCATGGAGTGACAACCAGTGGCAGAAAGTCTTATGGAGCGATGAGTCCAAATTTGAAATGTTTGGTTCACAAAGATGCCAGTATGTCAGAAAAATTGGCGAGAAGTGCACTGATGCCTGTCTGCAGCCTTCTGTGAAGCACGGTGGTGGCCCAACAGTGTAGGGGATCTGGTCAAAATCGATGGAATTATGAATGCTGAGAAATAAGTATACAATTAACAGATGTTAATTCATCATGCTTTACATTCAGTAAAACAACTGATTGGAAAAACTTTATCTTTCAGCACAATAACAACCCCAAACACACTGCAAACACAATTAAGACCTACTTGGAGCGGAAGTGTGCAGATGGAACACTCACAGTATTAGATTGGCCACCTCAGAGCCCAGACCTCAACATAATTTAAGCTGTGTGGGATCACTTGGACAAGGAAAATAATGAAAACCAACCAAGGTCAAAAAAAGAGTTATGACAAATCCTGCAAAAATTTGGAAGAATTTACCACAGGACTATTTGAAAAAATTACATGACAGTGCGAATTGCTTCAGTTTTGCATTCTAAAGGAGGCCACACAAAATACTGACTTTTTTGTTTCTTTTCATTGTATTAATGTTTCTTTGTGTTTACTTCAATGTTATATAATTCACAATGTTTTTTCAACCAAATAATCACTTACTGCTCAGATAAATGGCTTTAATTTAATTTAATTTAATTTTCAGAGTGGCCTAAGACTTTTTCACAATACTGTATACCAGTAACCTAGAGGTCTGGGCACTAATATGATCAATAATATGGTATGGATATAATACAAGTAGTGTATCCCAAAGAAGGAGAGAGAACCTAGAGTTATGGAATAGCCAGGGCAAAGTAAACACAACAGAGAGAACAAATGCATGTAAGGATACGCAGAGGGAAGGCGTAACTGAGAAGATATAGAAATTAAAAAAGGAGAGAAAAGGAATACCACGATAAAAAACCATTTATAACCCTGATGTTGCAGCATCCTCAATCTATTCTGGACAGCGCAGTGCTTTCATCTGCTGCCAGACACCATTACTTTGTGCTCAGGTAGGATTCAATACCAGAACATGGGTTCCATCCACATACTGGAACCTCTTTTATTTTACAAAACCTTGGGTTTGCATTAGGGGAGAACAAGCTCTATGTTAAGAGTGAGAGGCACTTTGTAAGTGTACTCTAATACAAAGTGTGCCTACTGCAGATAGGTGTAAAACCTCTCTCACTTTTACACTCAATATCCCTTATTTGTGCCCAGCAAACAACTTCAAAGAACTACACGACTTGCACAAATGTAATTCTTCCATTTATAGTAATAGAAATATTCATATAGGTATTGTGTAACAGTGTTACTTGGAATCATCCTGGAAAATAAATATTGATTTATACATCTGAATCAGCCTAATCTTGCATTAAAAATCAACACTTTGCATTATAAATGTGCTGTCTCTGCAGTGTATGCACCACTCAGCCATCTCTTGGCCTTATCTTTTCCTGATTGATTGCAACAATTGTCTACCCTGGTCTTGAAGTCATGTTTTAAATACTGTTACGTGACAATTCATTGAAAATAACATGTGTTTACACTGCATTGTCTGTGTGCTCGACTGAAACAGAAACCCTTAGAAGCTATCATCAATGGAAGATGTCCCCCTCTGATGCCTGAATGCATGCATGCATGAACATATTACTGATGCCAAACAGCACGGATGCCCACACAGTTCACCTAATAGAAACCACATTGCATAAATCATGCAGTATATGAAAATGTTGGCATGAGTTCAAAATATTTTCATATAATCTCACTCTCAGCAGCAGATCTAGGTTCGCACACATCAGCTGTCAGAAGACTGAATTCAGTGGATCCTTTTTACTTAGTGTGAATTTCAGCTTACTACAGTTATCGGTCTCTCCAAAAGTCCAATGCTGTTAAATCTGCCATGTAAATGGGGATTAAAGTAAACATAAAGTTATACTTATACACTATGGCAATCCGTGTCACTGAGCATTGAAGGCCAATACAGTATGAGTAAAAAAAAAAAAAGAACGCACACACAAATAACAATATGTGTCTTACGAAAGCTAACTGTTATGTTTTGGTGACACCTGCTGGTGAGAAACTGATTAGAGATATTTATAGATTGTCAGGACGAAGGGCTGTAAAGCAAAGCAATTTTATATTGTTATTAAATATAATTTTTATATTGCTATTTAAAAATGTTATACTCTAATATATGCTGCAATCTGTTCTGCAAACAGCATCAGCATATGTTTTATTAATAATGTCATGTTTTAAAAAAAATGTGATAATCAGATGTATTTACATTTGTGAATGATGTAAATACAAACAGTCTGTAAACATAATCCTGCATCAGGTGCCAGTTGTAATGTATGGAAATGAACAGAAGCTGATTATTTTAGTGGATATATACAGCAGTTACACATAGGATTAAAGAAACCCTTAGTAGCATTAGCCATCTTGGGTCATCTTGGGTTCAGCTATCTGAACACTTCACTCACAAGTCACGAATCACAGAAGTGACGTCTATGAAATAAAAAGGACACAAGGAACTGGATCTATCAGTTTTAAGAGCATTATCAATTTTGAATAAGTTCAAGAAATCTGAGACAGTTGCTAGTTTCCCCATTGTGGTTTGACAAAAGTGATTCTAGAGGAAAATAACCCAAGCTCAGGCACAGGAGATGGACATTTTCAAGATTCTCAAGAAAGCTTTGCATCATCGGGCTATAACTACTCGAATACAACAATTTGATGCTGGCTGCATGAATCTACTGTTGCATAGAAGGAGCCTTTTCTGAAGCCAAAACACAGCACAAAAATAAGCTATATGAATGTGTATGTTAACTGTGTGTTAAAGAGATTTCATTGGACCTCATTTTGAAGGAATGTCATTCCATATGTGAAATATGGAGGCAGATTTACCTTTATAAAAAGTATTCACCCCCTTGGACTTTGTCCACATATTTTGTTACAACATGGAATCAAAGTGGATTTAATTGGGTTTTCTTGCTACTGATCAAAATGAAATACTAAATAATGTTAAAGTGGAAAAAACCAAACGAAACTTTAAATTAAACTAAATTATTTACCAATAAAAAACAGACAATAATTGTTTCCATGAGTAATCACTCCTTTTTCTAATCAATTGGGGTCAGATAATTATTTGATTGTTGTGGAGTCCACCTGTGTACAATGAAGGTGCTTCAAATTAAATACACCTCTCTGTGAGAGGTCCCACAGACTAGTGCATTTCCAAACAAGACCTTCATCATGAAGGCCAAAGAACATTCAAATAAACTGTCCTTGGGGCAACAATAGCCCAGGCCCTTCACAAATCTGCACTTTATAGGAGGGTGGCAAAAAGCAAGCCATTGTTGAAGAATAGGTGAGATTTCATGAGTTGAGTTGGCCAGAAGGCATGTAGGAGACTCAAACCAAGTGGAGGAAGATTCTATAGTCTGATGACACCAAGATTAAACTTTTTGCCCTCAATGTTAGGTTCAATTTGTAGCGCAAGCCTAACACTATGTATCATCCCGAGAACACTATCCCTACTGTGAAACATGGTAGCGGGAACCTAATGCTATGGGGATGCTTCTCTGCTTCAGGGATGGGAAAACTTGTCAAAATAGAGGCAAAAATGGATGGAGCAAGAGACCATTTATATTCCAGCAGGACAATGACCCAAAGCATACAGCAAATGCCACATTGGAGTTTATTTTCTTTTGACTTTTTGATAATGGCACCCACATGTGTACAATTAAGGTGTTAAAAATTATTTCATATTACATATACCTGTCTGTGAGAGGTCCCACAGTTGGTTAGTGTATTTCCAAACAAGAGTCAATTTCCAAACAAATGTCCTGGAGTGGCCATTCTCATTGAGAATCTGTATAAAGATTTGAAAATTGCTGTTCACCAGCAGTGCCCATCCAGCCTGATGGAGCCTGAACATTTTGTGAGGAAAATTCAGTGTCCAGTTGTGCAAAGCTGGTAGAGCTTACCCAAATAGATGCACAGCTGCAATTACAAGGTGCTTATACCAAGTATTAAGTCAAAGGGGTGAATACTTATGGAATCAATTATTCTCTGTTTTTTATTTGTAATTAAGTAAAAGCTTTAGAGTTGTTTTTTTATTTGACATTGTAGAATATTGATTGTGTTGATCAGTGGCAAGAAATCCCAATTAAATCCATTTTGATTTCATGAAATAAGAAAATAAAATGTGAAAAATGCTGAAGGGGTGAATAGTTTTTTTAATTCATTGTATGTCCCTTTGTCATGGTGCTACTGTCAATGTTATAATTGACAATAAAGGAAAAGATTGATTGTAATACTGTATACCAGGACATTTTGGCTAAAAATGTGGTTCCTATTGCTAAGAATCTTAACAATTCCAAAACAATGGATGTTCCAGCACATTAATGATTGACAGCACACATCCAATTCTGCACAGAATTGATCAAGTGACAAAGATAGTGGAAAATACTAATTTAGCTTGTACTAACGTGGTTAGGGAACTGGGCTTGTAACTTAGATGTTATAGGTTTAATTACAAGATGGTGCACTGCTGTTGTACCCTTGAGCAAGGTACTTAACCTGAGTTGCTTCAGTAAATGTCCAGCTGTATAAGTATATTGTATGTAAAACATGAAGCTATGCTGTCTGTGTTGGTCTGGATAACAGCATCTGCTAAAATTACACAACATAAGTGAGTGTGATGATCTCCAAATCCATTCTTATAGGCATAATCAGCATATAAATAAAGGAATATAAACACCCATACAGTTCAATTGATATCTCTAGTGTAAGTACGATTTTAGGATTTATTATATGTTCCCTCTGTAGTTAAACATCCACCACCAAAGCATCATTCGGTTTCCCTTACCTTTGTATAGATTTCTTAAAACAGTCCAAGAAATTTCAGATTAAACAATACACATTTGACTTTTTATCGATTAAAATGTATTAATATCTTGTTACATGACTGAACTTGAAAAATAGGAAAGCCTGTAAATATCACTTTTCTAAAGTAACGCCTATTTCAGTAATTAATAAGGTGGAACATCCCGAGGTCGATTTACAGTATGTGCATTACATTTTACATTTGGAGTTGATAAATCAATTAAGATATCGTGAATAATAATGCATTTCACGTAAATTACGTTTTTACCCATTCTGTGGTCTATGGGAGCCAAATAATCAATTCTAAATATTTTACAATCCTTGATTCAGGCGACTGAATGGTGAGATACTGAGACCACGAAATCGAGCGAAGCCACATTGGAAAAGTTCTGTTCGTACACCCGCCTCACTTCCTGTTTCACAGTCAGCTGACAGACAGCGCGAGCAATAGGAACTGAAGACAGAGGAAGCAGTTTTGTGCAGCGCTACTGTCATAGTAAGATCACTGTGCCCCTACCACGCTCCAAACTTGATTCATGAATACCGAGGTAACTTCTTTAAAAAAAAAAATTGTTTATCGTGCTACCGCTTAGCTCATTATTTGTTGTTACTACGTCATTGTGCATCGGAAATAGTTTTTTGGTTCTACTTCTAATGGTATCTGGTTCTGGTTCGAAATACAACTGTCAATATAGCAGTCTATCGATTTCAAATGTAGACTATTTACTTGGTGATTTGTCGTTTTATGCTTTCAGTGAGGTTTCTTATTGATTTACTCAAACTAACTCGCTTTTGTCCTGTGAACTGTGCTACATAGGCTGTTACAAACAGTAGTGGTCACGTCACGTGGAACATTGCTCACAGAATTGAGAACAGCAGCCTACAAAGTTAGAGCGTTACTGGTATTGATACTCACGCATTTTTCTCCACGTTTAAATATTACCATCAGGTGTTGGTGCTCTATTTTGCCAAAAGTGCAGAATTAGCGGGGCTCAAGTCGGAGACCATTAGTGTGCCTGAAGAATTAACGTCCCAACAACTGTGGCAGGAATTGGAAAATAGACATCCTCGGTACGTATAATTAAGCACTTTTAACTCCCAGACTGCATTTAGTCGCTATTGGATTCATACTCTGCTATAATTAAATGAACTCTACTCGAGTTTAAGACTCTAGACTCTGCTAAGAGTCAAAGAGTTGATTTGTCACTGAGAATTTTGCAGTGCATATTCTATCTCATTAATATAATTTTACGTTTAGGACTGTTGGTAAATTGTTTGCTATTGCTGTATCTCATGGCCAGACTGTCTGCGGTGCGTGAGCAAGTGGTCCTTGCAGTGCGTCAGGAGTACGTGGTCCTGGGCAATCAGCGCGTGAGCCTGCGGGCCGGTGACGAGGTCGCCGTCATTCCTCCGCTTAGCGGTGGCTAAGCAATTTCTCAGGTGAGGTGAGTTGTCTGACCACTCAAGTCTTTTCCCCAAATTGCTCAAAAAGTGAAACACGCTCTTAAATTGGTGTAGTGTGTGTGCACTGTGTTCATCTATAGTGGGGGTATTCAAATCCAAGCCTCGAGGTCTGCAGGTTTTTGCTCCAACCACGCACTACACCACCTGATTTCAAATAATGAGTTTACCTCCTTGGCCCAGGAAGCTAAGTGAAATCTAATTAGTGAAAATCTGCAGACACTGTGGCGGCCTGGATTTGAATACCCGTACTATAGTCTAGACACTGTGGGTCCCCTAACTCGAGGCCTGGATTTGAATACCCCATGTGATCTGATTCAGTCTATAGTCTTAGTTTCAGGTGTCTCCCTAACTCTTTGGACTCTGAAATGACTGTGGGCCACTGCCCTAACTCATCCTGTGGGCCCTCATCCACACGGTGGTCTCAAATGACCACTCTGTCCACGAGGGCTCCCTGCCTCAATAAAAGGGTCAGCCTTTGACACTTTTATCTAACACTCACAATAGGCCGCAACACAGTGGACATGTAATACACAAGTACATGGAAGCATGTCTAAATGGTCAATATATATATATTATTAGAGTATATCATCTGTCTGTACCTAATCAGTACAATATAGCCTAATTATTAAATAATTACAATGATCACAATATTAAATCTGGCAAGGTTTATATAATCTCAAAGTATCAAATATGTCATTTGTAAAATATGGTAATAAAATATTGAAAAAGGAAAAAATATATATATATTGTTTTTAATTCCTTCATATTTGAGATGGACATATTCTTTTCATGTTGTTTGGCTCAGTTATGAATGATGGTGATAGAGATGCGCAGGACCTTATCAAGCTCACATATGACAAGCTCTCAGCCGATGCTGCATCTGACACTGTGCTGTGCCCGTCCTGTGGGGCCGTCTCCATGTTCATCGGTGGGTCCATGCCGAAATATCAATTCAATTGAGAATCTGGATTCTCTTTTTCACAATGTCTTATTGATACTCTGACCACATATCATCTATATGCCCATAATATGGGAACTGCAATAATATTACAGGGGTTGACATGTTATGTATGCTGTTCTGTTAAGATTACATAAGTACACATTGTCTGTCTGTGTATTTTCACTTAAACTGTTAAACGTGAAGGTGTAGAAGATGCTTCCATTCCATTCCATTTCTCAAGGTCCAATAAAAAAGAATAGAAAGTTAAAGTAATTTCAAATTGACTCATGCTTTTTTATTATGGGGTGTTCATTGGCTTTGATTCAATTTTGCCCTTTGAAGTGTATTATAGTAGTATTATTTCAGCCATTGAATTGTGATTCTTTTGTTATTGCGAGTCAATCAAAAAATTGTGACAAGTCTTGATGCATTGAATTGTGATGTGTATAGCAATATAAATCATATCATGGGGTACTTGCCAATACCTAGCCTTGTTCATCTAAAAACTGAACTCCACCTATACTGCATTCAGTGTAAGTGTCAAAGTGGGTGATGATTATTTTTTGTCATTTAATATCAGGGACCACCAGGAACAACTTTGAAGGCAAGAAGGTTGTTCAGCTAGAATATGAAGCTTACATTCCAATGGCAGAGTCACAGCTGAAGAAGATATTCTGTGACATAAGGGAACGATGGTCAACTGTGAGACATATCTGTGTTCACCATAGACTGGGGTGAGTCTTAGCAATTAGATATAATGGGCTGTTTTCCTCTTTGGCCAAAGATAATTAATTGCATGCTGTCTCTGTGACTTGGACAGTTCGATTATAAGGTGTCATCCAGAACATGCCAGCGACAACTGTGGCCCGTGGGGCAGCGCATAATTGGCGGTAGGATTGCCCAGGGACGGAGGGATACATTGGGCTGGGCTGTCACAAACCAGCATATCAGCCAACATGTACACTTTTTGCGTACCAGGCATGCATTTTGAGGTCAAAGTATGCGGGGGTACGCAGGTATGAGGCTTTAGTTAAAATGTTATGGTACTGATGTCATTGTATTTGGACCTGAGCCAATTAAAGTTTGCAATTTCGCAATTTGTCCGCAGTGGTACTCAAAATGATATTGCAATGTTGGCAGGACTGCACCAGCGACCCCTGCTGGTCAATCAGGCACACAGGCGTCTGCCTGTATAAAACAGGAGATGAAGTGTCTTCCTTCGCCTCAGGTCTGTGCAAGCTTAACTTGTAGACTTCGGTGTGAAAAGAAGTGGTGGCTGACGTCACGTGTCGGATGAGAGCGCTTGCTTGTCTTCCCTCTCCCAGATTGCGGCAATTGCGAATACGATTACGCATTCCAAATTTGGAGAAAAAAAAAGGAAAAAGCACCAAGTGTTGTAGTCCATGTCAAATACGCCAAATCAAACTGAGAATATGACCAGTGTCAGACTGCGCCTGCAAATATTTAGTGTGCAGTTGAGGGTAAAGATAACAACCTGAGATCCACACTACAAATCTCAACTTCTACGATTAGCAGCCTTCAGCACCTGGAGTTGTTCATGCACACTAGAATCAGTTTGGTTGCAGATGTTTGTCTGCATTTGTGGTTCGTATATCCTCTCTGTCCCTCTTCCGTGCAGCAGTTTTAGAACTGTCTCCTTATTTTTAGCGTCGTCCCTGTGACGGAAGCCAGCGTCATCGTGGCCATCTCCTCTCCTCACAGGGTGCAGTCCCTGGAGGCAGTGGCGTACTGCATCGATGCACTGAAGGCCAGCGTGCCGATCTGGAAAAAAGTGAGTCCAGTGTTTTCATTTGCTGCACCTAGTCGAACAATGGGACACTGGGGTGACCAGATTTAAACAGTCCCAAGTGCAGGATGAACCAGGGTGAATGTGCGGGACATTGCACTGTTGGAAAGGAATAATCAAAACAACAGACTTGAAGGGGGTGGTGGTGGGTTGGTGTTGCTGATGATATTGTTGCGTGAGAGTGGGGATCATATCAGTAAAATGGGGGAATAGTCAAAATAAGAATGCAAGAGAAATGTAAAACTGTTTGTTGATGGGGAGCGTGGGTGTTCTTGTTAATCAGGAGGGGTTCATATCCATTATGTTATTGTTATTATTAATATTATTATTATTAATATTATTATTATTATTAATATTATAAAAAGTATTATTATTATTATTATTATTAATAATAATAATAAATTGCGGGACGATGCCTGTTTTTGCAGGATGCGGGACAACGAGTCAAAATATGGGACAGTCCCCCATGTGGGACATCTGGTTACCCTAAGTGGGACTGAACGTGGAGTGCTAAAGATGCATCTTTTTATTGTTATCTTATTTTAAAAGTATCTTGATTATAAAAACTAATTTGGTGTTAATTCTAACTATTCAAAGATGAACTATTTAAAGCATGGAAGCAAGAAAGCATTACGGGTAAAATATTCATTTCATTATACATGCAACAAGGGAAGTACACAAGCAGTCCATTATGAAAATATGTTAATATAAAAGCGTACAGTATAAATTGGTAAAATATAAGGGTTATCCCATGTGAAATGAGCACAAATGGGGCTTTGTCTGTGTGGAGTCTGCAGGGTTTCCTCCATGTTATCCTAACAGTCCAGACAGTGGAAGGTTAATTTCTATATTTTACATTGTGCGTGCGTCTGTCTATCTGTGTGTATGTATGTATGAGTGTGTCTCTGTGTGTGTGTGTGTGTGTGTGTGTGTGTGTGTGTGTGTGTGTGTGTGTGTGTGTGTGTGTGTATATGTATGTAGTGTGTGCGTGTGTGCATCCTGCAGTGGTCTGCCCTGTCACTGCAGCCTTCAGAATAATACAGTTAGTTAAGGTTGATCGATTTTTTTCCCCTTGCAAGCAAAATTCTTTTGGGACGGGATATGACCATATTTATAAAAGCCTATGAGATCCCACTCTTAAATCGATTACAGACTACCATGGTTGTGCTACCATCTTCTATCTTGCAAAAATGAAAAAAAATTGACCGTTAATTAAAAAGAAAAAAATATATATTAGACTGATGATAAAATATCAAATAATATGTCTGATTTAACCTGAAATGCAGTTTTCATTGGATTATGTACAGTATACAAACGTATTGTTGCAAAGAATGCCTGGGTTTGCCTAAAAAAATATATTAAAATTTAAACTGAACTATAAGATTGCCATTTTCATACTTTTGTGTGGATATACTACTTTTTCTGTATGCTTTTATTTGGTATTTAACATACAACTTATTTGTATTGGGTAAGATATTGTATTTTGGCAGACTTCAAGCACATTACATTACAGTTAACGTGTTCTCGAAGACATTATTAATGGTTAAATTCACAGTTTAAAGCCTTAATGGAAAGTCCCACCACCATAATGGTGAAACGAACCAGCCATGTTTGATCATGTTTGCCACATGAACCGCGCACTATTGAACAGGAATCTTATGAAAGGTTGCTTTGTGTTTCAAACGCACCACATCAATCAAAGAGTGCGCGTTTTACACGCTGTGTTTTAAACAGCCGAAGAATCCCCTTTGAAGTTAAAGATAGCTGAAGCATTACTTTTATTATTCTTAATCTGAATTCCGTTAGGATGGGGCTGCAGTGAAAATTGTTCCATTTGATTTATGTGTCCAGATTAGAAAAGTCTTTTTTCTTTTCTTCTTCTTCTTCTTTTAAAGGAGGTCTATGAAACGGAAGATTCCACTTGGAAGGAGAACAAGGAGTGCTTGTGGGCTGGGGGAACACTCAAGTGATGATGGGTAGTGTCAACGGCAGAACAGTCCTCGAATGCCATTTTATCAATGAGTATGCAAATCTGTGCTTAGTCTATTGCAATGTTGAAAAATATGAGCAGTTGTATTTGAGCAATGTACCATTTTACATCACCGAGACTGAGAAGAAATAAAAAAGGATTTGAAGTTTATTTATGTTGAACTGAACATGGAGACGTGTGCAAATATGCCATTTGGAGCAGTGTCCTGGACATTTTCCGTACCGGAGCACAGAATCTACAAAAAGACAAATTGGACGGAAGCTGTGCATCTTCCAACTTTAAAATGAAATGAATTTTTTTTCTTCTTCCCAGATTAACAATTTTGTTTGTATATGCTTATTATTAAGACACACTGGTCACAGACTTGCACATATAATACATGTATGAAATGTTACACGTGTGTGCAACACTAACAGTAGGTAAACAAAATAGCATTTATAGGTAAAAGCAACCGCCATTATTCATTTACACAAGGGTTGTTAACCACCGTTACCCTGCATTTAAAATCTGATATGATACAACACAGTGCATAGCAACCGTTTACATTCAGCTAAACCTATGGCCTTGTGGGTAAATCATCATAGGCATGTCACAAAGCCAAAAAGCCCCAAATCCTTTGCATAAACATTTAATTTATTCAAAATCCACCATCAGCACATCTAAAATACTTTTCAACCACCAAAAACAGGCTTGCAGGTATCGGTTTAAGAATAGAAATATATAATATATATATGAAACTAGTGGTACTGTACCCATTTATATTTTAAAAAAATACACAAAAAACAAATCAGTGCAAAAGACCATAACTTACACATTCCGTTAGTCCAGCATTACTATGTGAACCACATAAACTTGGGCTTATGCTTGTCATGGGTACTGCAGTGTCTGCTCACGGCAAAGATTTCCTACAGCAGATACTGCTCATCTTTGCTGGAGAAAATGAAATGCTGAATCAAGATTGACAAATGAAAGAGTATGTACATCTCATTTAAAATAACACACAAACACAATGGAAGTAGTTGAGCACACAAATGTAGATGATATCTGGAACGGCTGCAATCTTGGGAGGTCTTTCTATTGGGTGCATCTGAATTGGAGTGATATCCCGGGTTTTGCACCGTTGACATGATCAACATTGGGAACATGTCTAAATCTCCAGGAATAATTTCCCTTACTTGTACATTTTGCATTATATGACCTTGAATTTGTTGAATATGTTAAATTCCATTTGGAATAATTGTACTTTAAAAAAAGTAGGCGTATGTGTTCCTTTGGCCAAACATTCAGCAACTGGAAGTATTGACTCATTCACATCCCTGTGTATTTTATTCTAAGAAGAGTGGAGCCATTTATCCCCTTTGCATTCTTTAAAATGACAGAGGCCTCAAATTACAATTTTAACTTAATTCAATTTCAGGGTTCTGTGCATTTATGGCTCTGTCTTTTGTGTATTGTTGCGTGTGAATTGATCCACAAGGTTGACATCCATTTGAGGTATTTTTGTTCCATTGCTAAACCATTTCCCAAAGGGTTTTTATAAGAATAGATCCAGCTACATGTTATATTTTATTCTGCCCTTTCATTCTTGGCATATAAAGCATTGCTTTTCAAAGGGAGCTGTAGACAAAGTCACGGTCTATGCAGCGATTCAGCTCAGGAAGTTAAATTGTACACTGAGTTACAGTACTGCAAGTTCTGCATCTATTTTTAATAGTGCATCACTGCCAGTGGGAGAGATTGAATATTTGGACACATTCCAGTTGACCTGTATTTCTTAATATATTGGTTTGCTATTCAAGTAATTTTCACATTTAATAAATAAGGCTCAACTTGTGCCCAATACAACACAATGCATAGTCATATGCCAGCATATGAGGGAAAAACCCGCTGTACATTTTCTAGGCGACTACTATTGCTGTTCATTTCAAGACCCATAGGCTGCATGCCCTGCAGTGTTAAAGGACAGAAGTTCCAAACCCAGCCTGCAATCCTCGGCAAACAATCCTGCCCATGCCCACCTACTGCAAAACCATACGCAAAAAAATTGTAATCACTGAGTGACAGCTATACTGAGGCAGTAATACCAGAATGGAAAAGAAAAGTGCTAAAGCTTCCATACTCTAGTATGGGGGAGATAGTGAGCCAAACAATATTCAAATGTTGTGTAGGGGGGTGGCATAGTACAGTAGTCCAATTGTTTTATGATGCTTGCAGGCAGACACAGTGCTATCATTGTACTTTGTGGTCTGAGAGTCAGCTTTATCCAAGATTGATCAAACTCTCCGCTTTCCAATTTGGCTCTCAAAGGCGTCTATTCCATTCAGACCCCCCCCCCCCCGCCAGGCAGTTTTTCGCAAAGCAACAGGCATGTCCAGTGAGGGGGGGTCATCAGAGTCCATGGCCAGACCAGGAGCTAATGTGACATGAGGCCTGCTTTTCCAGGGGTCCCCGGTGCCAAATACTTCAGTAAATTCAGTTCCATTTTCCCTTGCGATAAAGAAGTGAAGGACAGGCCATCTTGGCCAGCTGTGTTACGGACTCCTCCGGCCTGTCTGCCTGTCTGTGGGGCCTCAGGCCGCATTCTCCTGCAGCCCCTCGTTCTCCGGCTCGTCCATGTTCTTCATCAGTTGCTGGTACTTGCTCTTGAAGAAGCCGAACTGAAAAAGAATCGGGGGGAGGGGGTGAGGAGCTAATGTGTGATGACTGCGGAGCTGCTGCAAGTTTAATAACGGCACGTGAAACTTCACTGCCACAGAGAATAAGCGAACAAGAGATTCGGTCTGGCTGCTGAACATGAGTGCTCTGGACATAAGCTGCATCCCCCACCCCCCCCTGCCGGTCATCAAGTGACCACTTTAGATGTCCACACACCCGACCATGACAAGAAAAACAGAAAAGTGCCTGTCACGTGACATTCCAGAAATAACTACGATTGCTATTCTTGAATGAAAATGTACGTGACGCGGGGCGGCGCTTTTCTCTCTGTGAACTTCCCTGCCAGAGAAATTATAAATGATAAATTCAGTTCAAGCTGTTCAAGACCGGGTGTTCTAGTGGTTACAGCGTTCGATGCTGGCCACTAAGACCGGGGTTCGATTCCACCGGCCGCGCCAGAGTCGGCTCTGGCCGGCAGGGCCACCAGGGGGCGACAATTGACTGTCCGCCCCAGGGGGGGGAGAGAAGCTGACATGACATTTGCAGGAGTGGCTCTGTAGTACCGGAGTTACGGGTCGACAGCCTGGCGAGTGCTGTCTCGGAGGAGACGATACTTGGCCCGTGTCACTGCTGGTCACAGGGCTACGGCAGCAAACTCACAATACAAGGGTGGGATTGACATGAAAAATAGAGGGTGTAATTGGGAGAAAATGGGAGAAAATCAGAAACAAATTCTTAAAAAAGAAAAAAGAATGAGGTACTCGTTACTCTTACTTGTTTGGTGCCATGACACCTCATTCACCAATCACTAGTTTGGACCAATCAAAAGGTTTTACTCTTCACAACAAAGCACAATGATTGGTTCAAATAGCGAGTAGCATATAAGGACATAAGAACACACAATGACGAGAACAGGCCCTTTGGCCCATCAAGGCTGTTTATTACCTAGTCTAAAGAATATCCAGTACTGCAAGTCTGGACTTGAATAGCCCAATTGTTTCTGCCTCTACTATATGACCTGGCAAGCTATTCCACACATTTACACATTTTGTGTAAAAAAATACTTCCTGATATCAGTGCGGAATTGACTTTGAACTCATTTCCACCTGTGCCCTCTATATGGTATCTCCACCCATGTTTGGTGTCATGATATCTCATTTTCCCACCACTAAGATAAATACAGTGCATGATGAGAGAGGTACGTTACCTTCCAGAGCAGTAACACCGTAACGGCCAGCAGGAGGAGCCCTCCTATCACACTCCCAACAATCACTCCTATAGGCACGTCTGCTTTCTCCTGCGGCTTACTGATCACTAGTCCCACCTGCAGAATGAGGAAAAAAAACACCACTGCTGTCATACTTGTTCAGAGGAAATGCTGTTGTAACATGTAAGACTTTACATGCGGAAACTGACATCTGACATCTAGCAACTTCCAGGACACACCTCAGTTGAGGCCATTTGTTTTCAATGAGACTTGAACCTTCCTTCATCTGATTGAAGAAAGTAACTACAATTCTTTGAATTATTTGTAGATAAACAAAACCTAGACAATCACCGTAAAAGTCAAAGGCCTAAATTAATATCGACTCCCATGAGATTGCAATGTTTCATAGTGACTGGTGGGACCTGCAGTTGTAATTTAATTTAATTTCATACTTTTTACTTTGATTGCCTGATTCCTTCATATAAGGGTTTGCTTATCAGCAAATAATTCAAAGCACAACCCCCAGTCATTTTTTCAACTTTTTAATGGTTATTTTCAATTTGATTTAAGAAAGTTGGCTTCCCATTGAAAATGAATGGTTTCCGGTACTGTTTCAACCCAGAAATTCCTGTTACTAGGGATGTTAATAAGGAAGTGCCAGCTTGACTTTCCCAGCGTATTGAGAGAATAACACAAGTGTTGTAACACAAGTGTAACACTGCTCTCCCAAAAAGTTCCAAGAAGGCTGGCGTCATCTTGGTGTTGACTTGCAATTCATTTTATGACCAGAAGAGGTCAGTGTACCCTGAAGAAATGGGGCAGTCAAGCCAGGAACCACCAACATATTTCAAACTAAATAAGTAAGACAGAATATTCAGAATTGTGTTAAAAAACAACTAAACAACCTATGTTTTAAAGATAATTCAAAAAGTGTCACTACAAGAAATGCCATGATGGATTGTAAAAACAACTTGTTTGTTGTTTATGTGTATTCATTAACGATTTGTATTCATAATGCTCATCAAAGGAAACATTGAAAATGTCCAAGTAGGAAACTACATTTTAATGATTCCGCAAAGCATGCTGAGGAAGTATACTTGATATAAAACTACAGCTATTAAGGTGGCATACACAAAGAAAACTATACTACACTGAGTCAATATAATATATATCCAAACCAATGCACGAGTAATGCCTTAATTAATCAATGGTGTTTTTGTAAGAATAATGGCCACATAAAGACAGAGGACACTAAATGGTGACATACCGGCAGCTTCTTATGACTGATGACTAGAAGTTCAGGCTTGGAAGTCTCTATTTCTGCAGTCGCAGTGAGCTCAATGGACTGGAAAGTTGACTGTACAGTGAAAGAGGAAGTAACACTATAAATTCAGCTCAAAGATTTATGCACATTTACATGTTACAGTAAGCATATTGTGGAATCATATCATCGTGCATGGAAATCATATTAAACAGGACGCAACACTTACCATGGCAAGCGTGCCATTCCAGATTCTTGTGGTGACATTCACAAAGTAGTCACTTTTTATTTCCATGTCCTTCAGTACACATTTCATAGACTTACATGTGGCACTCGTACAGTCCTGCAAGCATGTGACACAGTATGTATATGCAGTACATAAATACATGATTAATTGTTCCCCATTATTTGAAGGAATCAGTTGATTATTCTGGTGTGTGTTTTAGAAAAGTTTATGAATTTGTTAAACATCTCACAATTCTGTCCCAAAGGGCAACATGTGGCTGAATTATATCAATCACATATAGTGATCGCAACTTGATAACTTCAGTGACAAAACACCAGCTATGTTTAACATAATGTTATCTCTACTGCACCTAGAGGCTCAGCTGAAAAGTCCTGATTTGGAAAACGATGGCCGTATCTAGTGTTCTTATGTCAAATAACATTAGCTAGCATGTTTACACTGACGAATTGAATATGAATATCAAATTAGGATTTGCAAACTGAGTAATGAATTTAACATGTTAAAATCTGATTTCAAACATTTCTACTGAATAAAGCACTTAGACCAAATAATAGATTAATCATTGCATCCGTGGCTGGTGCTCATGATCGACACACCATTATGTTCTTTAAACCCTCTGAGAAGGTTCAAACGCTCCATAGTTGATGGAAGAGGTGTAAAGTGAGAGCCTCCCTCACTCACCAGCTCCTTTTCTCCCCTGAAGCTCTCCTGGGAGAAGGAGGCTGTGTAGGGCCTCTCCGTGATCTTCAGCGGGTTGATCAGGCCGCTGGTGTCACAGCTCACGTCACCACCCTGCAGGAAACACGGCGGTCATATTTCCTTTTTTTAAATTATTTATTGATTTATTTCGATTTTCTCCCAATTTGGTAGCCAATTACTCCTGAGGGTTAGTTCAATCCCCTTCCTCGTAGTTCGCTGCCTTAGCCCTGTGACTGGCAGTGACAATGGCGAAGCGCTGCCTCCTCCGAGACAGCACTCGTTGTGCTGTCAACTGTAATTCCGGCACCCAAGAACCACTCCTGTGCGCAGTGAACTGTGTCGGCTTCCCTCCCCCCTCCCTGGGGCGGACAGCCATCGAATTGGCACTCCCAGCCAGAGTCGACTCGCGACAGAGTCGGACCCCAGTCGCCGTGGCCAGTGTCAGACGTTGAAACCACTAGACCACGCGGGAGGCCCGGTGGTCAAATTTCCTGGTACTCCTGTGGCACCAGCTACAGCCTTGTGAACACTATAGCGAATAGAAAATACAGGTAACTACCAAAATAAAGGAAACACCAACATAAAGTGTCTTAATAGGGCATTGGGCCACCATGAGCCACCAGAACAGCTTCAATGCGCCTTGGCATAGATTCTACAAATGTCTGGAACTCTATTGGAGGGACACAACACCACTCTTCCATAAGAAATTCCATCCTTTGGTGTTTTGTTGATGGTGGTGGAAAATACTGTCTCAGGTGCCGCTCCAAAATCTCCCCTAAGTGTTCAATTAGGTTGCAATCTGGTGACTGAGCCGGCACCTTTTTCATTCTCATAAAACCATTCAGTGACCACTCATGCCCTGTGGATGGGGGCTTTGTCATCCTGGAGGAGACCACTCCCATCAGGATAGAAATGTTTCACCATAGGATCAAGGTGATCCCTCAGAATGGCTTTGTATTTATTCTTTAATAGCTTTGTTCACCCCTGTTGGCTTCTGTGTTATGATCACATTGCATTGTGGATAAACAGAGCCATTTGGAATAATAGAGGATGTAGAGAGCGGATACAGTCTATCATTAAGGAACATTAGGACCGGAACTTTTAATGTTAGAACACAGGAGTGAATAATTTCTAGAACTATCTAGAATCTCTGGCCATAGCCAGCAGCCTTCCCTGTCACAAATGGTAGTGTGACATCTGGCCAGGTTACATGAAGCATAGCTTGCAACTTCCTAGGAATTTCCAAGGAATTCCCACATGTCCTCCTCTATTTTTCCAAGGCATCCTGGTCAACAAACATGCCGTTATGCTTACAATTGTTATTATTGTTCCAATTGTGACCGGGGCTTTATAATTATAATGATCATCATTGTTACTGTTCCAAGTAGTGCTATGGCTTGAGTATTGCCTGAACTCACTGATTGGGTGTTGACTCCAGTTATGTAGAACAATGGATTTCCTCCTTTGGTGGAAACTGGCAGGGAGACGGTGAGATATGCCAGGCTGACTGGGAAGTTCCCCGTGGAAAACTGAAAGAGAAACCAGACGCTTTACTAAAGCCATCCGTCAGAGAGAGGTCAGAGTCGATGCACCTCCTCTCAAATATCACAACACTGCTGTAAGATTCCTCCACAATGACGGCCATTTCCTTTAACATGCATTCCTAATTGATGACATCATAAAGGGCTCTGAATGGCTGGCATTGTCAAATAGCTAAAAACTAATTCCGGAATACAACACTGAATTAGAACTAGAACTCTTAAAAAAAGCATATGCTACCAGTAACTCACCGATTTGAACCAATCATTGAGATTTGTTGCAAAGAGCAAAACCTTTTGATTGGTTCAAACAAGTCAGTGATTGATAGCCAATTGTAGCTCCACCCATTTTTGTGTCATGAAGACCTCATTCTCCCATCACGAACAAACCACACAATGGCTTGGCCCATTTTGGTAAAGACATGTTTTTGAAATGTGCTTACTTTCAGGGTGAAGTTGAATTCCGGACCAATGTCATTATAGTTGTTCACTGTGGTCTTTACCACAGCGTTTTCGTTCACCACATAAAAATTTATGTTGGCCTCTCTGATGAAGGAAGCAAGATACAAAGAGCAGAGAATGAGATTAAAAAGGAGACATTATGAGCCTGAGGCTTGGATTCAGACAGCACTCCTCTGTCCAAAACCTTTAATGATGGCTTTACAGAACACAAAGAGCCATCTTCTGAACAAATATAGGTAGTTTATACGGAGGATAGTATGTCTAAACTATGTAGATAATTAGCAGTGTATTACCCATATATTAATTGGTATTATATGTACTGTTAATTGATCTTAATATCAAAATGGAGCTTGAAATGAATTTTAATGACAAAGGGCACCAGGAAAAGTTTCTAATATCCAATACATCAAATCAGTGCCTGCGGCTTAGAAATAAAAAGCTTGTTAAATTATTAATAAGTTATGTCCAACGTTCTTCTGTCCTCACAGAAACACCCAGTGCTTTTTATGAGTGTTTTTGGTCACAAATTTATTTTTCTGTAGCTTTAGTGATAGCAAAACCCTTAAATGTTTTTTAGTTTATTGAAAAGGTAACACTTGCTGAAAACCAAAATTCAAACCACAATGAAACATAACTGAAGCACTGAATCCAGACCTGAGTCTTCATTCTATCAGATTCTATATTGCATTGTCAGGGCATTATGAGGTCCTACTCTAAATGGATGCATGAAATTGAATGTCTTTACTATTGCTAAAACGTTTTAATATGCAATAATATCGGTATCCATCATTATGGAATAGATATCAGCAGCGGTAGACGTGATGTTTTGAATATTAAAATAGATTTAAATTAATTTAAATCATTGAAACATGTTATGCTTATCAGCTTATATTATTTGTATATTCTTTCACACACACACATCTGCCCATACCTTGTCAGACTGATTTCAGAGTCATACTGAACCAGGAAAGAGATATCGGCCTTGTTGTCTGCGGGCGTTTCTTCTGTACTGTCACTGTTGAAGAGAAATCGGAAAGATGTTGGGGACCGGATTCCAAATGGAAGATCACGGACCTGGAAAAACTGATCTGAAAAATATCCGGACTTTTCTCCCACCTTTCAGCCTCAAATTGGATGCCCGCTTCCCTCTGTAGCTGTTTTAGATTGAAGTCGAAGTTGACTCCGAACGTCACCT
The DNA here is from genome assembly GCA_029706075.1 of Aldrovandia affinis. Taxonomy (NCBI): domain Eukaryota; kingdom Metazoa; phylum Chordata; class Actinopteri; order Notacanthiformes; family Halosauridae; genus Aldrovandia; species Aldrovandia affinis. The sequence continues at coordinate 2,472,857 of JAINUG010000105.1, read as the reverse complement.
GTAGAGAGGAGATTCACAGCTTTTATCCCAAGGTCATCGCTCCTCTATGCGGACAGTGTGACAAATATACAATAAAATAAAACAGCAACATATACATGGTGTTCACCTGTTGGTTTGTATTGAGGGCAGGGTATCCCAACTGACAGGACAGTGTTCCTGTTTCCTGAGTCGAGGTGCATTTGACCTCCGTTCCGTCGCTCTAAAATGACAGCCAAGTTTATGTCTTTACCACAGACACAATGAGACAAGTTACAGTACAGAACAGTCACCAAGGGCATTTCCAGAAAGGGAGTGGTTTGTCATTACATAGGCACCCTTAGAAAGTAACAAACTTTAATGTTGATTTTCATGACAATCATAAAATCTAAATCTGAGGCGGTGAGTTAAGAACTGAAACTACAGGTAACTACCAAAATGAAGGAAATTCCAACATAAAGTGTCAGCTTCAGTGCGGGATTAGACTATTGGAGGGATGCCAATCTTCCACAAGTAATTCTATCATTTGATGTTTTGTTGATGGTGGTGGAAAATTCAGTCTCAGGTACTGTCCCAGAATCTCCAAAAGTGTTAAATTGGGTTGAGGTTTGGTGACTGAGACAGCCACGGCATATGGTTCACATCGTTTTCATGCTCATGAAACCCTTCACTGACCACTCATGCCCTGTGGATTGTCATTGTCATCCTGGAAGAGACTACTCCCATCAGGATAGAAATGCTTCACCATAAGATGAAGGTGATCACTCAGAAGGGCTTTGTATTTAGTGGCATTTACCTTGCCCTCCAAAGGAGTTGAGTGGACCTGAATCTTGCCAGGAAAATGCACCCCACCCCATAATAGAGCCGCCTGTATCCCTCATTGACTCAAGTATTTCCTTTATTTTAGCAGTTACCTGTAAGTGTGAGATATTACATCAAATATACATACAGGCGGTGTTATAGAAGCATAGAAGAGATTTTTGGAGTACGTGGCAATGACCCGGGAATTGTATGCATTCTCCTTCCTGTTTTCCACAGAGACGTCGAAGGAGACTCTTCTGTTCTTGTTGCTGACCATAAATGGGATGGTACTGCAAAACAATAACATATATTTTATAATTAATTTCTTGAAAAATGCTAATAAGAATTATAATGGATATGAATGACAATAGTAAAACATTAACATAAATACATATTACATTTACATTTTTGGCATTGAATCTAGAGCAAGAATTTAAATATATATATATATATACATAATAATTATAGTATATGTGAATGGCATGAAATACGAAAGTTGGTGTCCTTAAACTGTCCAGTTGTCCCTGTCCAGTAAACACAAATCATCCATATCACAAGTACAATATATTCTTCCACTACATTATGAAATAATCTATTGCTTAGAGGGCATAAATGAAGTGTATTCAGAAAATATATGCACTTTCAAGATGGTGCCACATTATGCATAGTGTATGTTTACAATTGAAAAACTGGGAGAAAATCTAAGAAAAGCAGAAAGACAGAAATGGACACATTGACACAAAACTGAGAAGCATACAGATCACTTTAAAGGCTTAGACCCGTGTTGCTTTTCAATGAGCCAAAAGTATTAAACAAGTATATTGTACATCACACCCATATGATTTTTATGTTAGTTTGTGAAGTCTGCACCACCCAGTTTACAAGACGCTGTTATGCTGTCTGCCTCCACTTTAATTCCACAACAGTATTTGTTTTGAACTAAAACTTGAAAAAAAGAATGGAAAAATGTGTAAAAATGCTAAATTAGCAGACCCTCCCAGAAAAGATATTCATAGCAACAATGGGAATTAGAGAATAACAAAACAGAACAGCTCGGCTTGTTGGGCAACGGAGCTCACGTGTGAGATTAGGAGTACCTTTTCCGTCCATTGCAATCAACCCAGAGTTATGTTCGAGCCTGCAGAAGAGAGCTCACCTTGACACACCTGGTGACCTCTTCACCTTCAACACCAGATTGCTAATGCATTCATCATCAGAGCCACATTCCTTAGAGAAGGGGATCTGTCAACACATGAAAAAAAACCATATGTAAATGAAGTGGTTCCCTTCAAAGTCAATTCCAAACATGCAGTACAAACAAAAACACAGTAAATTGTAGTGTATCTGAAAACTCACAAAAAACTCCCAGGCACTGGGACTGAATACATCCAGGACGGGGTTAGCATCGGGTTTCTGCTGGGCAATGTCAACCCGTAGACCAACAGAATTCACAAGGTCAGGAGCCTCCTGTTCGAAAGTAACAGAGGAAAGGCAATAGATAGCTACATCTTCTTTTCACACACAGCTTGCCCACACATGAGTCAGACACAACCACACACTAGAACGGTGCCTTAACAGGATGCAGACGGTGGGGCTCATCCGCACACTAGAGCAGTGCCTTAACAGGATGCAGACGGTGGGGCTCATCCGCACACTAGAGCAGTGCCTTAACAGGATGCAGACGGTGGGGCCCATCCGCACACTAGAACACTGCCTTAACAGGATGCTGACCATGAGGTCTAGGGGTCTGCTACCCGACCCGAGCCCGACGGGACCCGATCCTATTATTATTTTCTAATAAATACATCGGAGACATGTTTTTGATGAGTTAAATATCAGGCTGTGTGTTGGTACTTTTCACAGCCTGTGCATTCACACTGGCAGCTGCATCTGCATTCAGGCTCTCACTTGAGGCCTATGTACGCACTAGAGCAGCGCGTTAACAGGATGAGCTACCCAGCAGACATGCAAATATATTTTAAATAGACTATAACAGTGGTTCGATGAGAGGCGCCCTACATCAAACACAACTTAAAAAATTGAGTTTTAATTTTGTTTAAAATGTATGCTAAGATTAGGATTAGGCTTTTCTATGGAGCGATATTAGTGCCACCACAAAATGAATTTGAATTACCTTGCATAGAATTTGTAAGGCTTGAATTGAGCAATTGTATGCAATGATTGAATCTGTATTTCACACAGATGGACACAGTCAGGATGACCCAACTTCCACAACGGTTCTTAACCTGCATGTGATGGTCAGACATTGGTTACTCCGCAGTAATCCCCCCCATTTAATTCTGGAACACCGCCACGGCACCACGATCAGTTAAAAATTAGTTGTCAGTTGTGGTAGTATTTCACGCTGCCAATGGCAGAGTCACTTACTTACTGCACAGACGCCTGACGTCAGACGGGTGGTCACCCGTTCTCCTGTGTGATTGGTTGGAAGGGAGTTTGATTAAATCCATGATCTTCTACTTTTTCCTAGTGTCCGGATGGGTCTCAGAAAACTGAATTTGAATGCTTTTTTTGAAGTTGAATGTAACTTCCAATTAACTTGAAATAAAAATTTGATCTTGAAGTGTTTTTTCAAGTGAAGTGAATTTGAATATTTCTTAAATCTGAATTTTTTCAAGGTAATTGAAATTGAATATTCAAATGTTGAGTGTAATAATGATTACATTCAATTACAAACCATTACTTTCAATTTTATATTGCGATATACAGATTAAATTTGTGTATACAATAATTCAATTCAAGCCTTACAAATTCAACACAATTTAATTCAAATTCAGTTTGCGGTGGCACTAACATCCCTCCATACCTTTTCACTAGACACGTTTCAGCAGAATGGGAAAGTGATAATTTTCCCACTCACCTGAACATATATCTCGAACTCTTCACACACTTCCTGGGACAAAATATGGACATCTTTCTGCAGAAGTCGTTCATTGTTGTTGGTGAACAGTCCTCTTGAGCTCACGCGAGATGACTGCAGATCCGCGTCAAGAGTAAGATTACAAGTTATTGCTGTCACAGGGGTTAAGATAAAAAACAGGAAGTAGATTTATTTTTCCTATACAGAAAATACACACAATGCATTTTTTGACTGCGCCTTAATTATTAAACAGTATTAATATATGAAGCAAAAAATCTATTCCTCAAATATTGAAGTACTTTACTACTGTCACTGACTGTCGGTTTATTAAAAGTAAAATACTGAATTAACCAAATGGATTACATAATCAGTAGGGTATAAAACTGTCAGAATAGATACCCTTACCGACAGGTCCAACTGGTACTTTTGGCTTAAACGATGCACTGAAGCAGATGTTGGCTTTGAAACAGAAGACCTTCCTCCCATTGACAGTGCAGGGTTTACTGAGAATGCTAATTTTGTCAGGTGAGAAGGTGGCTGTTGTCGTCACAGTCGCTAACCCTCTGGACCTGAAACCAAAGTGTACTATTAGCATTTGATACCACCTAACCACAACCACAACACAACCATGTCACACCTAGTACCAATCAACACAGACACCAGATACAGACAGTTTCTCCTGATTATAATATAGGAGTCCAGGCCTAAAGTAATATCCTTACAGCCGTTATGTAGTGAAGGAAAAAATGCTAGGAATAGTTTAAATACTGTAATATAGCAGATCTCATTCCATACTCTGCACACACGATAGCTGTATAGATTAAGAGCACAGAGCCATGATAAACTATTACATCCCATTAAAAGGAACTCACCAGAGCTGAACCACATTGCCATAGGCTCCGACAGAAACATCTGGAATTGTGTCATCATTCAAATCTCCGTAAACATCCAGAGATCTTCCAAAATACTGCAACTTAGGATCTAATTCAGATCCTAGAATTTTCTAGAAAGCAATCAAAAACGGACAACATGAAACTCAAAGTAAACGGAGTACCAAAAAATGCTAACAGGCAGAGCTTCAGAGCAAGCTGCATGCTAGTGCATAGGATCAGCCCCAGATTGAACTGAATTAATTAAAATCCATCCATCCATCCATTGTCTAAGCCGCTTATTCCTGGTCAGGGTCGCGGGGGGGGGGGCTGGAGCCTATCCCAGCATGCGTTCCGGGCGAGAGGCAGGAATACACCCTGGACAGGTCGCCAATCCATCGCAGGGCACACACACCATTCACTCACACACTCATACCTACGGGCAATTTAGACTCTCCAATTAGCCTAACGTGCATGTCTTTGGACTGTGGGAAGAAACCGGAGTACCCGGAGGAAACCCACGCTGACACGGGGAGAACATGCAAACTCCGCACAGAAAGGCCCCCGGCCTGGATTCGAACCCGAGACCTTCTTGCTGTGAGGCGACAGTGCTATCCACTGCACCACCGTGCCGCCTTAATTAAAATCAGTTAAGTGAATTAAAATCATTCTTTATTGTTGATCAAATTTGGAGTTCAGCTGTAGCTCAGTTATCCGCAGTTAAAAAAATGACAAAGTGTCAATGCTGTGGCAAAGCTGGTTTTGATTTAAAACATAATGAACACAATGTTATAATAATGAGCTCCTCCTAATAGTCTACCCTCAGTAGGTCAGAAATCAGACATTTATTATCAGAATTATTCATTTGAAAAAAAGTTACCCAATGGCTAATGCAGCACTGAGTGCTAATACTACAGCATGTACATGTTTTTGCTAACAATATGAATTATTTACTTGCATAATAAAATCATACTATAAACATAGCCTGTAAGATACAATATGAAATGTATTGAAACACAGCAATTCAGTCCTGTCTTTCTGCCTTACAGCATAAAGAAACTTGATTAAGGATAGCATTACAATCACTAGTAGGGCATTGTATTGTGGAGGATGGAAAGTGTTCATACAAAAACACGGGTCCCAGTAAAGACAGCGTTTAGTAGTGATTGGAGAATGATGTATCATGACACCAAAAATGGGTGGAGCTACAACTAGCTGTCAATCCCTGACTTGTTTGACCCAATTGAAAGATTTTTCTCTTCACAACAAAACACAATAATTGGTTCAAACCAAGTTACTGGTAGCGTATGGTAGCTCCACCCATTTTTTGTGTCATGATACCTCATTCACCAATCACTAGTGTTCAGTCTTACTTGGGAGTATTGTCTCCTGATGGTCTTCCTGTCTCCATTGAAGATGTAAATGATGCCCCTATTTCCGTCCTCCAATGGGGCTCCGACCACCAAATCGTTGAAGCCGTCCATGTTGAGGTCGGGTGCCGCAGAGATGGCCATGCCAAAACGGGCATTCTCCGAAGAGGATGGCCCATCCAGAAAGCCCTGGTCACCCAGAATGCCCTTTAACACACACGGTTGGAACTGTTAACAGTAAACCCTAGGGATGTGCTTATCAATATTGTTTGCTGGGAGGCAGTGTAGTAGAGTGGTTAGGGAACTGGGCTTATAATTTAAAGTTTGCACGTTCAGTTCCCAGATGGGGAACTACCTCTTCAGACCTCAAGAAACCTTTCTCTCCCTGTTTTGCAGGTGTTGTGGTATGCATTTCTATGATGACATTGCTTTTTATCATAGCTTGCTGCCACCTAATCATGCCCCAGTTTAATTAACTCAATAATTCCCTCCCTCTCCACCTCAGCTGATGTGTGGTGAACGTTCTGGCATAAAATGGCTGCTGTGCATCGCCCAGTTGGGTACTACACATTGGTGGTAGTTGAGGTGAGTTTTCCCCCTTCACTGTAAAGCACTTTGGGTCCTTGAAAGTATAAATATATAAAATGTATAAATTAACTCCATTATTACAGTATTATTATTATCTCTTACTGTGATATTCTTACCATATGTACTTATTGTAAGTCACTCTGTATAAGATGTAAAATATAAATGTTCCCCTCCATTGTTGGGTTTGTGAATGTGAGGATGCGCTTTCGGCGCATGCTTCACCTTTGTGACAGAGAAGATGTGCACCTTTCCCCGTTCCTTCTTGAATTCACTCATAAACATTGGAGCTCCCACCAACAACAGGTCAGCTACGTTATCTTTATCCACATCCAGAGGGCACAGCACGCTGCCGAAATAGGAGCCGATCTAGGATTACAAAAAAAGAGATAGACCTATTCAATTTACTTTTTTTTAATCCTTTTTTCCTCCCAATTTGGAATGCCCAATCATATTCTATGCCACACTAGCTGCAACCTCTGCTGCCAATTTGGGTTTCCTCCAAAACGCGTGACATCAGCCACTGCTGCTTCTTCAAGTTAAGCTTGACTGACACGAGCTGGAGGAAGACACTTAATGTGCATCTTTATGATGGCAGACCGTGGGCATCCAATTGATGTGAAATTTGATGTATTATACCGGAGTTAGCAACAGCTGATTCTCAACCACAGTCCCTTGGCAGGTCATAACACAACATACAACAAACAATTCAATATTAAAACATGGCGATTAAGAACTGGTTTAAAATGCATAGATGCATACTGAAAAAGCCATAGAAAGAGGCGGTTAGTTGCTCAGGATTTGATGATGACAGCTTAATATAGCTCCCTATATTTGAAGTGTTAGCATGTTTATATAAACCCCCTTACCTGCTGTCCTCTCTGTGAATCTATGACTGCAGGCTGCCCTTGGGGATTGATGGTGTACACTATGACCTGACCAGTGTGGTTTGAGCGAGGTGCCCCGGCAACATAGTATTCTTTGCTTCCACCAAGCAGCGTCGTCACAGAATAGCCTACACAAACACAGGAAGTACACAGCTGTGAATACCAATGGTATTTAAGGCCATGCCATGTCCTGTTCCTTCAATTGTGTAGGTATTACATGCAAAGAAAACCCACATTTACTAAGAGGGTAATAGAATCTATGCTCATATATTCCATACAGCACAGGGCAAAATACATACTGATATTAAAAACACTACAATATGAGAAAATAAAAAAAACCTCATGATCAAGTTCTGAAAATAACCAAGAAGCAGCATATTTGATGATGAATTAAGAACAAATTTACCCAATAATGAACTGTGGTTTCGGTCTTCCAGGATCTTTTCGAAGGCGTTACTGGGGAAAATGTCTGTTTTATGGGCAGTTTTGTGGACAACAGTGCCACTCCATGCATAGGCTCCTACAGCACCCAACATCATGACATCCTATGGAGAAGCATCATATATGTTTAGGCGGCAGTGTAGTATAATGGTTAGGGAAATGGGCTTGCAACTTAGAGGTTGCAGATACGATTCTCAGGTGGAGATACAGCTATTCTATTATGGGATAGTATATACCTCTTTACTGGCATAGTGAGCACTGAATCCTACTTGGGACATTTCCATTTGGAAATCCCCTCCTTTCCCAGTCCCTGTCAAAAAAACAGACAAGATGTCTTGGTTGATTAATCTTTGCCATATTGTTTCGTTGCCTTTTTTGCGATATCCACCTGCATATCCGGCTATGTGAATCTGTAGCTGGATATGCAGTGCTTAAAGTATAAAAAACAAACATGTTCTAATAATTTTATTGGAAAACAAATATGATATTGAAGGCAAGACAACAACAGGATTTGCCACAGAATGTACCTTCTATGTTGAAGATTCTGTCACCAAGTGTCCCTGCAATCTCCAAAAGCGCATCTTCAGCGGAGACATTGAAAAAGTACTTCTCTGCTGGAGTACTAGCGATTGACTTGATTTCCGCAACAAGGTTTTTGGTGTCCAACTCGTTTCTTAAATAATAGCCAAGCACCTAGGAACACCAAAGACAAATGCATGGTCGATGGAGGGCATTACATCATTGATCCACAAAACAAACAAGCAAAATGTTTGAAGCCACGTGAAATATTAACCTGAGAGTACAAAACATGTCTGAGTTTACAAACTACAGTACATGTTTGATTTTGTTTGTTAAAATTCTTTCAACAAGTGGTCTCCCGTGTGGTCTAGTGGTTTCAACGTCCGACGCTGGCCACGGCGACCGGGGTTCGATTCCGCACCGCAGCCGTGCCAGGGTCAGCTCTGGCCAGGAGTGTCACCGGGGGCGACAATTGGCTGTGGGGAGGGAAGCCGACAAGACGTTCGCTGCGCACAGGAGTGGCTCTGGGGTGCCGGAGTTTCGGTCGTTGGCTTGGCGAGTGCCATCTCAGAGGAGACAATACTTCGCCTTCATCACCACCGGTTACAGGGCTACGACAGCGAACTATGAGGGAGCGATTGACCTAAAAAAATAGTGGGTGTAATTGGCTACCAAATTGGGAAAAAACCGGGATAAAATCAGAAAAATTTAATTGATAAAATATATATATATATATTTCAACAAAAGAAGACCCACAACCTGAGACTTATTTTGCTGATCAAAGCATCTGCATGTCAGAGACTTGGGCCGTGTCCCAAATCACTACTTCGGGTGTCAGAAATGTTGTAGTGGTGTCTGAATTCTCAAAAATAAATCTGATACACTTCATAGGCCACTGTAAATATCCAACAATTCACTGCAAATTGTAGTGGTGAAGCCATGAACGCCGCAATTTCTGACTGGCTAATGGTGCTCAAATGATGACAAAATGGTATCGAAATAGTGTCTGAAACAGTCTAGTTATTTCATGCCCTAGACCCCTCATAAATAGTGCTCTATAGAGATTCATCTATGCAGGGGATAGGGAAGGAGGGGAAGAGGAAAATGAGGGTGTGAATTCCAACACGGCCTTGATTGTGCCCTCCTTACTCACAGCGATGCCAAAGCGAGTAATCTTGTCTTCTTCGCACTTCGCAATGACATCGTTCCTCATGCTCTTGTCATGTGACTCCCCATCTGTCACCACCACCATCACCTTACTTGCTCCAGGACGACCCCCGTTTTCTGGCAGGAAAGCGTAATCCCTGACAAAGAAAACAAGATATACGGTGCCATGAAACCCTGTGCTATGCTGTCTCGCTAAACGAATGACACTAATTGAGCTGGCAGCAGTGAATTGATACATGGATGTATTGCATATGGGTATGTTTTCATTACAGTGAAGAGGTGCAGGCTGTGTGGAAATGCATATAAACTTAGAAGTGTAATGCACTCTTAATGCACTTCTGTAAGTTACTTTGGTTAAAAGCGTCTGCCAAATGACTAAATTGTAAACCTGCAGAAAGGAAGCAATTGACCCGTATATGGGAAAACAAGTGTTACGGTCAGCTTATCACTAAACAGCCCTAGGCATGACGTTGAATGTGTGACTATCTTCTTGCACATTCTATGTCGTGTCTAGAACCTTCCTTATTTCACCATCCATAGGTCTCTCGCCTCCTTCTATATGGTTTTGCAATTGATGTAGTTAACTTACAATAGTGATTTCTCATACACTCACTGGTCTGGGAGTGTTGTTATCTAGATCTGTGTTACAGTTGCTCATAGAACTCGTATGGATGCACTTATGTTCTCTTGTGTTGTAAGTCGCTCTGGATGACTGTAAATGAGATGACTACAAATGACTGTAATGTAATGGTTTTACATTTGTTTTATTTAATCATTTTAGTGAACAGACTTATGTCTCAATTGTCTTCCCCCAAGCAGTTCCCGTTTTGGCAGTGGTGGGCCGTCAGGGCCTGCAAGGCCTTCTCTGCTGGCCTAAAAAATATCTGAATCACAGACTGATGTTAATTATATTTTTTCCATGAATACTTATTAAATAATTCCAAATGGTCTGTCCGCTTCCTTTCATAGCTTTTCCCCTGGTTGCGCTGCTTCCAGACATGTATTTTCATATTAAAGCATTTAACCAATCACATTTCAGCCATCATTTGTTGCCAGGGTCAAATAAATCTGCCTGGAGGCCTTCACAATCAGTTCTGCAGGCCCTGTAGCATAAAATAAGTGTTGATCAAACTGTTGCTTCAACCAATCAGATTTTGAGTTGGGGACACGAAGGCCTTCTAGAAGGCCTAGGTAACGTCAGCGTATTCACACCTTTGATTGGATAGTCAGAGAGTGTCTGACTATGATGTAATGTGATTGGTTAAATGCTTTAATATGAAAATACACGTCTGGAAGCAGCGCAACCAGGGGAAAAGCTATGAAGGGAAGCGGACAGATCATTTGGAATTATTTAATAAGTATTCATGGACAAAATATAATTAACATCAGTCTGTGATTCAGACATTTGAGCGGACATTTTCAGCCCTAAAGCGAATTAAAACTTATGCCAGAAATACGACAGGGCAGGCTCGACTTTCAGCATTAGCTTCGATGGCGATAGAAAAGGACTTCTTGATGGAACTGAAGCACACGGATAATCTGTACGACAGAGTAATTGAACTCTTTTTGAGGAAAGAAAGGAGGATGGATTTTGTGTACAAATAATAAGGATTTTTGGTGAGTAAAATGTTGCTATTTTCCTAAATAATATTGCAATTTTATGAGGTTATTATTGATGCTTTTTTATGTGTGTCGCAGCTGTAGCACCCCGGGTTTGTTTCTTCAGTAAAGGCATTTATTCTGGATACACGAGTTATCTATCTGCGATGCAATGGCAACGGGTGTCTGTTCGGTTTGTTTTTGCGCTTTGTTTATTTATCTTTCTTCAGTCATGTTTCATTCTCGTTCTGTTCCCCGTCTGTCATTGTTCCTGTTCGAGTTCCTCTCCTTGTCTTTTCATGCACTTCGGGAAATTCTATGTTTCGGTTTTTTAGGGAGGAGGAGGAACGCATAAAGAAATCTGCATGCGAATAAAGCGGAACGTGAGAAGCGTACAGAGATAGGATGAGAGAGAATGACAGCGATAGTTAGAAGAGTGAGATAATTAGTGATTAGTAGTGTTAGTAACTTAATCTAAATCCCTAATGTTAGTAGATTAGTTGGTTAGTACTATATACATCTAACTAATATATACAAAGTGTAATTAGAAAGTAAGAAGGAAGTAAAACTAGATTAGAAATGAAGACGGAAAAACCGAAACATAGAATTTCCCGAAGTGCATGACAGAACGAGAATGAAACATGACTGAAGAAAGATAAATAAACAAAGTGCAAAAACAAACCGAACAGACACTCAAAACATAACAATAAGATGGCTTTTATAGCCATAAAATAGTTATTGAGGGGTGGATTGATTCAGACGGAGCACTACTGAAGGCCTAGGTGTGAAATGCACGGCCCGCCACTGCGTTTTGGTAAGAGATTTAGCAATTTGTTGCAACAACATGTGAGTCATGTTCCCACCAGCGTCAATCAGCTATACATGAACGTTTAATCTCATTACGTACGTATGTTACATTAGAATATATAATAACTCTAACTTAATTTTTTCCTGACACAAATATATTTATTTGGGATTTTCATAAAATGCTTAATTTCTGTGCTGGATACAAATACGTTCTCCTTGATTAGTTCCTTTCATTGCAATCTTTTCACTGTGTTCATTACGTTACCCAGCCTATTCCCAGAAAGCCCCCTTTGGCACTCTTTCAGTGATGCTCAGACATGCCTGTGATAGAAGCCTGACATCAGAGATGCAGCTGATTTCAGGGGACGGAACACCCTGCTATCATGTCCTACTTTTCCCACTTGCTAAGTATGAACACAATAGAGTGTGGTATACCTTTTATCATTTCTTACTTTGTAATAATATCATATATATAGTATAATTATGTGTATATGTGTATAATTATGCAAGTGTGTGCGTGTGTGTGTGTGTGTGTGTGTGTGTGTGTAGAACGTGTGATTGATAAGGTAAACGTACCTGGCAAATTCAATGGCATGGAATGTGTTTGTTTCAGTACCCTGCTTTTGAGCTATGCCGGCGGCTGCAGTAACGATGTCATCTTTGGTTTTATAGGAGTTCAGTTGGAATTGAAAACCTGGGTCGACTGAGTACTGAATAATACTCACCTGGAAGCAAGTTTGGAAAAAAATACAAGTACGCAACAACTTGAGGATAAATAGAGTACTGGGAAATATATGACTCAAATAACATATGGAACTTTGTTTTTATTTAAAAATTGACAGGACCGGAATAACAAGAAAATATTGATCATCATTTTATGCATAAAAATAATTATATGGAAAAGCATTGCTTTAAATGCAATGACTACAAAACTGCTGCAAAACATATTCACATAAAATGACAAATGCAGTATGAGGTTACAGGTTAAATAGTCAAATGTAGCATAGCATTCATTGTTAATGGAAAAAAACATTTTATAAGGTGCAGCTTGGATATGGCTTATTTGATACAATAAAAACATACTAAATGTATCTAATGAAACCTGAGAAATATCCATCCAGGTGAAATGTCAATGTGAGTGTGATTTATTTGTATTACTGTGGACTATCTTGCCTCATCATGAAATGATGACTCGTCATACAGTTGTCAGTGTTGTATAATGATTAGGGAACTTGGCTTGCAACACAAAGGCTGCAGATTCAATTCCCAGATGGATTGTATGTGAAACTTAGGCGGCACGTGCAGTGGATAGCCTTGCCAGCAAGAAGGTCTGTAAAATACCCACTGTAGAAATTGATTGTATGTAAAGAAACTTAAACTCTAAATCACTCTGGATAAGATCATCTGCTAAAACCCTAAAATGTAATGTAAATTATGTGTTTAATCCAAACACTTACCTGAGTATTGTCTGGGCCAATGTCCAGGTTTCCTAACAATTTCTTGAGAAAAGCAACAACTGGCTCCCAGGGCCAAATGCTGTTAGAACCATCCAGAACAATGGCAATATCCACCGGACCCCCACAAGCTGAAAAAACAACAATATAACTTAAAAAATATACAGCATAAGAATTTGGAGGAAAAAAATGAACTAAATGAGTTTCAGGTGAATGTTTTTTTTCTTTACTTTTCCCCCTTTCTCCCAGTTTGGCATGCCCAATTGTGCCTGAGGGCTGTAACCTCCTCTGTCAATTTGGGTGTAGACAAGCACACGCTCTCCTCCAAAACGCACGATTTCAGCCACCACTTCTCTTCACACCACAACTCACTTTGTGAGTTTAACAATGAGTTTAACTTGCACAGACCTGAGTCGGAGGGAAATACTTTCAGTGCAGCTTTATACTGGCAGACTGTGGGCATGCAACTGACCAAAGGAGGGTCGCTGGTGTGCGATGAGACACGGACAACCTGGACAACTCAATCCCTCCCTCCCAGGGCGATGGCGATGCCACTGCCAACTATACGCCACCCCATGGGGCTGCTGGCACAGTCTGAATTCAATACCAGACTGTTAATAGTGCCTTAACAGGATGAGCCACCCAGCAGCCCCTTGAGGTGAATGTTTGACAACACTTTTGGGGGAACACAATTGTACAGTGTACAGAAGAATATGGGGGTGGGTCTTACTCTGAATGGCTGGGGAGAATGGAGACAGGGGACTGAAGAGAGGGTTCATTTCTGTACAGATTCCAGGGGTGAAATATTGGCTGCCACATTTCTGGGCCCACAGGGGTCCACACGCCTAGAGAGCAGACAACAAGCAACAGTGTGACACAGAGAGTTCCTCTTCATGAAGACCGAATGTAAAAGTAGTCATTAATGGCAAACATGGTGATAATGAAGAGTAATTAGAATGGGATACAGGTTCAGAAATCTACATGGTAAGCGCATCACAAAAACACATTGATTATTAAACGTTCGATTACATTGATCACATTTGAGAGGAGCAACTGCAATAACAATGGTTATACCATAAAACTGTATCGTGGATTCCTCAACACATTTTGAGAGAAATATATTCACACATATATATATATATATATATATACATAGTAAAGTTCTCTCAAACAAGTTTACCATAAATCCATCTTTTCTGGCTGGTCGTGTGAGAGTCAGACCAAGACTCATATTGACATTAATGTTTTCCACAGCTGGGATGCTGACAGAGTCTGAAATATAAAAATCACACTGCTAGATGCACAGTTTGGAAATTAACAGAGAATATGCATCTGGGAATTTTTAAAACAAAAATATCTGATGTTATACCATTGATAGGTCGAAGGGGTATTGATTATTTACACCACGTGGAGAAGCATAATAATGCACGGCTATGAAGTAGTCTCAGCTAAAGTGGCCTTATCATGGTTCCAAATCAATACATAAGCACTTAAATATTATATTTCAATTGAACATTTGCTTCACAACTGAAAATAATGGAAAAAAACTAACAAAAACAGAGCTCTACAAAAATGTTGTGTAATCATATTTTACTGCTTAATTATTTTGCCAGTAGCCATGGTTTAAGCAGAATAAACCACCCAGGGCTGTGCAGTTGTTTGAAACAAACCACATCAGGGCGGTTAACGCATCACACCATTATGTCGTGGTTTATTTTCACCCAACTGCAAGGCCATACAGATTGTGGTCTATGTATGGGAGCTTTCCTCTGCTGTGCAGGGAAAGACTGTCTCCTGTCATAGCTCAGAGTTAGGCCTATTCTTTGACAAGAACAAGCTTACTTTGCAGGTCCAGTTTTGTACACGTGGTTGTGGACCCCTGTATCGGACACTTGTAAACATCCCCCTTTCTATCTTGTGGGTACCCACTCCAGGGAGCTGCAACCAGGAGCCTGGGTGGAAAAACAATGCAGACATGTATCGTTAATTTCATTCCCATGA